>OZ007575.1:39556845-39924345 GCA_963931925.1 Onchidella celtica | reverse complement strand
CCCCATAAGTAGCCTACTCCTCTCTTTGCTTCAAGATCCATTCGAGGGTTTTCTTACTTACAGTACCAGATAAATAAACACATAAATAAATAAATACAAATCATTGGACAGTCAGTCGTATAAAAAGGCTTGCGCTGCTACATAACTATCTCGACAATCTTATTCAGTTGTAACAATAATTACAGCAACGATAAACCTCACAACATGTAACAATAGAGACTGTCAATATCAATGTAGGTGAAGTATTATCACCTTGGTGGACGACCTATGCCTCAAACAGGGTTCAAGGGTTTAATTACCTTATTATTATCATTATAATACTATCAAAAACTGTGTAGAAACTTAAAAAACAGTAACATGACTTCATTTTAACAACTAGCCCTTTAGTTTCAATAACAAAATGTTAATCAAAACCATGTAGGCTAACAGGCCTACATTTACAACAATATCACAAAAAAATACAAACTCTTTACTGATATTACAAGTAATTAAACTTCTGAAACATATACAAAAAGCACCGTCAAGACCTAAAACGTTTTTGCACAATGTAGCAAAACAGGGCAATCTAATGAATTAATTAATAACGATACTATTTCAAAAACCATCAAAAGACTTCATTAAATTTAATAATACTCGTAAAAACAGTCAACAATAAACTCAACATCCAGCTCCCTCTCCTATTTCTCAGCCTTAAAGCCCTCTAAAACCGATCCTTCACGCCCCCCCCCCCCCCAACAAAAAAACAAAAACAAATTCCACCCTTCGCCTGATTGATAAGAACGTTACGACCACTGTACATTATTTATTTTTTTTACGGTTTTGTTATTTTCACACATTTCCACAGAAAACTCAACATTCACATTCCTCTCCCTCTCCCCACCCCTGAAATCGCCCTTCATGTCTCCTCCCCCCCCCCCGCCCCACACACACAAAGACAAATATCCACCCTCCGACTGACTGATCAGACCGTTACGACCACTGGACATTTTTTGTTTGTGTTTTTGTTATTGCCCACACATTTCCATTAGGTTCCCATGTTTAAGTCATCTAAAACACCTCCTTAATGTCCCCCCCCCCACACACACACAAACCCCACCCTCCTCTTGACTGATCAGACCATTACGACCACTGAACATTTCTGGTTGTTGTTGCTGTTGTTTTTTACGTTACTGTTATTGCTGGCACATTTCCACGAGGTTCCCATGCCTTAAGTCTGCAGGATCACGCATTTAGACCCACTCTGGCCCCCTATCTACTCCATCTCTCTTAACTACGCTTCAGACACATTTATTTCCGGGCCTGCAAGTCTTTGCGGGGATCTCCAGGCAAATACCCGGCACGTGGAGCACAATATGATGTGATTGATACCCGAGACTGGCGGGCTAGGAAGTGGGGAGGGGAGGGGGGGTGTCGGACCACAAATAGTTCTAGAGAATGGAGACGCATCTTTAGGTAACTGTTTGTGCTTAAGAAAAAAGGGCCGAGCCACTCTCGTGATGGGTGTCTATGTAATCCTGGTATTGTGCAACAAATAAATCCCCAAAGAAAGTGGCATTGTGGTCAAAATGAAGAACAAAGCTGTGGTGTTCGTTTTTGTGGATAGTCTGTAGTCCACCTGCTGATTACTAAAGCCTGGAAACAGGAAAAATGCTGAATTTTTTTTTTTTTAATTTTATATTGTCCAGTTCTTTGGGTTTGTTTTCTTTTTTTGTCATACCCCCAGTCTGTCCTAGCGTATAATTTGTAGTGTTGGTGGCAAATGCATCATTGGAGAAAACGATGTCACCTCTTGATTACATACACTCAGATAGAAGAGAGGGATAGGGGTGAGGGGTAGGGTGCCTACAGTGTTGGGGGGGGGGGGAGGGGTCTGGGGAGTGTAGGTACACTTTTCAATTATGGTAATAAATTAAGACGTTTGGTTTTGTTTATTTATTTATCTATTTATTTTTAGCAAATTTTACTCCACATAATAAAGTCAGGTCTCTAGTGGAACAGTCAAATGTCGCGCAGCCAGTCAAAATGAGTCACTTGTCGCTTTTTATCATAATAGAGTTATTAGTATCATGTAAAAGCTTATTTCATGCACTTTCATGTGGTGAAAATTTTTTTGAGCTAGCTTAATTTTAGCCTGAGATATTGCAGTTTAAAGAGGTGGGGGGTGAGCCCTGAACAATGGCGGAAATCCCGAGAAAATAGCGATTAAAGATCGTGCTGAACACAAAACAGTTAGATACCTACCTAAATCCTGATTTTAATCATTTTATACTTAAAATCTGCTAATTTCATTAACATTTTCTGGTTCAGAAATGGATAAACTTTCCATTTCCGCAATAAAAAAAAAAAAAATTGATATCCGACCCCCCAAACAAGTTCAACTCCCGATTTCTCTGGTTCAAGCCCAGCGACAAGTGTCTCATTTTGAATGGCCGCTAGACAAATAGTCGGTGCAAAATGCTATATAAAGTTTTCAAACATAAAGGCTTTAAAATGGACATTCAACATTCTAATGGTCGTGGAAAGGGGAGAGGTTGAGGCCAAGCTTATTAATAAGGGTGCACTGGAAGAAGAGGAGGGGGAGGGGGGGGGGGTCAAATATGGCCAAAATCTAGCTCATATACTTAATGGATGGCCCCAGTGAAAGGATAGCAGGCGTAGTTGTAACGGTGATTAGTGATGCTGTGGTATTAATGACTGAACCGCAAAATTGTAATGAAATACTAGTTTGAGTTTGAGTCTGGAGAAAGTACGTCAGCAGGACAACAGTCGTATGTTGTGTTAGAAGGCAGCAAAGGCATTAGACAGAATCTAGCGGAATGACAGGACGGATGGAGACCCAACTAGAAGCGCCCACCAACCAATACTATAGTACTTGCGCAATAGTGAAGAAGCTGTAGCAGAAGCCTAGAGGGGAGACAGGATACCAAGAAAATGACATCCAGAAAAAATGAGACGTTTAGAAGCACTAGCCGACCCGAACAAAGATAAATCTTGCCGATTCTTTTCACCGAGCCCAACTGTATTATTATATCTAGATCTAAGTCACATTAATAACGGCATTTGCTTGCATTCAGTGCAAAGTCTGATAGAATTTATTTTCATACCACAATTCCTCACAGTATATATTATGACAAAGTTGATTTTCGACCAGCAATATGTAAAAAGAGACGAAGTACGAAATTTCCTGTCATACTTTTCAACTCTACTCAACAAAAATACGTCTCCTTTTTGCGTCTAAAAAGGTAGTACATAAATAATATTAAGACTCAATTTTGTCTAAAACGGCAGGGTTCGTGTAATTTATCGTCAAAAATAGAAGTTGCACACAAAATTTCATACTTTTTTGTCACGCAGTCACAAACTTTTAGATGCGTATATAATATATTCACCCTCTAGCTCCATTTTAGTATGATTTGCTTAGTGCTCAGAAAAGTGGGAATAAAAGCAGAAACAAATGACCCAGGAGGGGTCGAACCAGCGACCTCTGGTACAACATTTGCAATAGTGATGGGAGTGATTGCAGTCGTAGAATAGTTGTAGCGCTTAACTACGAGTTATAAAGCTGCATGGTGGAGATTGTGCCAGCCAGTCATTAAAACAAGTGCTTGCAGCTGAGGTTGGAGTGGTAGACTGGATGCAGTGAAGGTAGCAAGTTATAAGTGCTGGCGACTGTCCGAGTGGTTGCAGCGATAATGTATGACACATTCATAGCTGCTTCAAAATGATATGTATGCAAGAGTGTTAGAAATGGTAGCGGTTTTGTCGTTTTTTGAAAGAGAGAGAGAAGGAGTAATAAGGAGGAGAGAGAGAGAGATAGGGGAGAGAGGGAGAAAGAGAGAGGCAGGTAAATAGAGCGAAACAGGAGAGACAGAAGGGGAAGAGAGAGAGAGAGAGAAAGAGAGATACAGATAGAGAGAGGGGGAGAAAGGGAGAGAGAGAGAAGAGAGATAGACAGATAGGAGAAAGCGAGAGAAAAAGGGAGGGAGAAAGAGAGAGAGAGAGAGAGAGATAGAGTGAAAGACAGAAAGAGAGTTTAAGATTATGCTAGAACCGCTGTAACATGATCATATTTGCTTTTTCTCCCTGTATTTGCAGATTGTTGTTTGTTTTTGATATCATTACATTTTTTAAAGTTTATTTTTTTGTTGCTGTTGTTGCCGCTCACGTTGCAAGTTGTCCTTGAAGACCCGATAGCTAGGAACACAAATATGTGATTCCCTCTCCCCCCAGCCCCCAGCCCCCACCCCCCTTTTCTTTTCCCTTGTCAAAGTAAACATTTAATGGTTCATCCAGGGCTGTGCGTCTACTTGTATTTTTGTTTTCATATTGACATGTAGACCAAACAGCTCGTCGTTTCCCCAATTATTATGATATAATATGTGAACGGACCTGTCGAAATCGGGATGAGGTGAAAGACCAAAATCCTGAGAAAACCCCTCCAAAGGGTGAAAACCTATCTATGGACATTGAGATTTGCTTATAATATGAACGATTTGCCATTTTTCTGCATTTATTGGAACTATTTTGCTTAAAATCATCTTAGAAATATTTTATTTTGATTTTTTAAAAGAGATATGAGACAGAAAGAGAAAGAAAGAGAAAGGGAAAGACAGAGAGAGAGAAGAGAGAGAGAGATAAAGACAGACAGAGAGAAACTGTTAAAGAGGGACAGAGAGGGAGAAAGAGAGAGAGAGAGACAAACAGAGAGAAACAGATAGACAGAGAAAGAGACAGGGACAGAGAGAGGGAGAGAGAGAGAGGCAGAGACTAGAGAGAGAGAGAGAGAGAAAGCACTCAAAAGGACGCTCGCACTCCCAACGGCCACCAGTCGCTCGTGACCTGGAGATGTTAAGTACCGAGACGTTTGAAGTAACATGATGTCAGAAACCTGACCCTTACTGGCTAACTCACAAAGTACTATTATGAAAGACAAAAAGCTTTCACTTCCGACAGATGAAGAAAAAAAAAAAAAGAAGTGTGTGCAATTTTTTTTTTGGTTGGGGGAGGGGGGGAGGCTGTATTTCTTGCGAGCGGAAAGACTAAGTTCCCCCCCCCCCCGGCCCCACCCATCTTGTTGAGCGGCTTATTGTAGAGAAAAGATCAGACAATGATGTGGGTTACCAGGAGGATGGAGAGATACAACAATAAGTGAAGTTGCCCTGATCGAACTATGCACTTTTAGTAGAATTAGTGAAATCACGACTGTTGTTATTGTCTTCACTAAAATTTTAATCATAGTGAATGAATCACACACTATTTTATATAAAAACCAGTTTGATTTAAAAAAAAATTATTTTAAGGGCTTTGCTGTACATTATTGCTCAACAGTTCACAACCCCATCATTCTCTCTCTCGCTCTCTGTCTCTGTCTGTCTATCTGTCCCTCTCTCTGGCTTGACTCACCCCCTCCCCCCACCTCTCTCTCTCTCTTTCTCTCTCTCTCTCTCTCTCTTTCTTGCTCTCCCGCAGGAAGTATTATGCTGTCTCAGTTGAGAATGAACTAGATCTCATGTCATTTTTTTCAACATTGTGTAAATGGGAAGTGAACCCTCTTATCGTTACAGCTAATCTATCACACCAAGTCTTGTCTTTGTCACCTTTATTAAAAGCCTCTGGTAATAAATGACTGTCTGCTTTTTGGAAACTTAAAAGATCATGTTGCACTGCCATTAAAACTTTAGAACTCTTCACATGTCCAAGTGTCCGAGAGTGACGTCCTTCTTTTCAGTCCTAGCTACAAAAAAAAAAAGAAAAAAAAGTTGCCATATTTTGACTTCAAGCTTTGCTGCGACCCCAGTTTTACTGTGGTTTTTATAATATTTCCTCTACTTCTACCGACAGTATTCTTGATATCATGACCATTATATCGATGAGAATTCTCGTTAACTGAAAAGTTAGATTTTCATGCTTTTCAGTTATTTTACTATTTGATACCTGACTGATACTTATCTGTGACAGCTGTAAATGGTTTATAATGCTGTTTGATCTTTCGCAGTTTATGCCTGTTACAAGTCGACGTTTGTAGCTCACAGTTTATGCCTGTTACAAGTCGACGTTTGTAGCTCACAGTTTATGCCTGTTACAAGTCGACGTTTGTAGCTCACAGTTTATGCCTGTTACAAGTCGACGTTTGTAGCTCACAGTTTATGCCTGTTACAAGTCGACGTTTGTAGCTCACAGTTTATGCCTGTTACAAGTCGACGTTTGTAGCTCACAGTTTATGCCTGTTACAAGTCGACGTTTGTAGCTCACAGTTTATGCCTGTTACAAGTCGACGTTTGTAGCTCACAGTTTATGCCTGTTACAAGTCGACGTTTGTAGCTCACAGTTTATGCCTGTTACAAGTCGACGTTTGTAGCTCACAGTTTATGCCTGTTACAAGTCGACGTTTGTAGCTCACAGTTTATGCCTGTTACAAGTCGACGTTTGTAGCTCACAGTTTATGCCTGTTACAAGTCGACGTTTGTAGCTCACAGTTTATGCCTGTTACAAGTCGACGTTTGTAGCTCACAGTTTATGCCTGTTACAAGTCGACGTTTGTAGCTCACAGTTTATGCCTGTTACAAGTCGACGTTTGTAGCTCACAGTTTATGCCTGTTACAAGTCGACGTTTGTAGCTCACAGTTTATGCCTGTTACAAGTCGACGTTTGTAGCTCACAGTTTATGCCTGTTACAAGTCGACGTTTGTAGCTCACAGTTTATGCCTGTTACAAGTCGACGTTTGTAGCTCACAGTTTATGCCTGTTACAAGTCGACGTTTGTAGCTCACAGTTTATGCCTGTTACAAGTCGACGTTTGTAGCTCACAGTTTATGCCTGTTACAAGTCGACGTTTGTAGCTCACAGTTTCTGAACTCTTCAATATTCTTCTTTTTTTTATGCTCCTTAAAAGAAAAGTTAAGGCTGCCCTACTGCTGCCAAGGATAATTAATGTGCGTTTCAGAAGTTGTTGTTGTTTTTTTTCAGTTGCGGGTGGTAATCTCATAAATTTGGTATTTGTAGCTTGCATTGACTCCGAAATACCTAATGACGGATGGGTAGGTGGGTGGGTGGGTGGATGGGGAGGTGGATGGATGGATGGATGGATGGGTGGATGAGTGGACGAATGGCTGGGTGGATATGTGCATGGATGAGTGGATAGGTGGATAGATTAGTGAAAGATGGATGGATGGATTGGCGGGTGGAGGGATGGGTATGTGGATGGGATGGATGGGTGGACGGATGGATGGATGGATGGATGGATAGGTGGATGGATGGATGGATGGATGGATGGATGGCTGGATACGTGGATGGATGGATGGATGGACGGGTGGATCGATGGAGGGATAGTTGGAGGGATGGAAGGCTGGCTTGATGAACAGATTGGATCTGATAAGATATCATTTCTGTTATGTAATCAAACAAAATAATTTTGGCATAGTTTGTCCTGTAGTTTTTCCAGCACATGAGTGGACGAACCATTTCGTAGTCTCTCGCAGGACAGCACTGAAAACTTAACCGATTTTAATAGACTTAAGACATTAATTGGGTAACAACTGCACTATTATCCTTCACACCCCTTCACACAAAAATGAACGAGGTTCAAAGTTCAACAGGAAACCGGAAACAGTAAGTGGTGGGGGGAAATCAGGGCGCCTGCACTACTTAACCGTACAGGCCGGCACTAAGTGGAGCCAAATCTGATTTTCAGCGCCAGCGAGCACGTGTGATGGTGTCACGTGACCAGCTCGTGATTTACGACCTCGTGAATACCTCGCACTGACATAAATAGAATGTCTTTTTCGTCCGAAGGGTTAATAGGGCTATAAAGTTTTGATTTTCTTTTTTTGTCTATTTTTGTCTTCAGACTTTTCTTATTGAAAACGTAATGCTCACGTTTTGTCATTTTCTGGAACTGTCTCATTGATTCAAAGCCAGAGGTGATAATCTAACGTGCCGTATCGGGGATTTGGCAGGGCCGTTTTAACATCATTATGGGCCTCTGGGCAAAGTATTACCTTGCCCCCCCCCTCCCCTCGTTTCAGAAACCAATGTAAATTTGCATGCATGGGACCCCCTAAACCCTAAGGATCCCTGGACAATTGCCCAATGTGCCCATGCGTTAAGACGGCTTTGGGATTTCGGAGACAAAAATTATTAAAAGTGGTAGTAATAAAGATTTTTGCGATGTACATGACCGCCAAAGGTAACTGGGGAAAAAAACCACAACATTGACATTCGAGAAATTTCCTTGTTTCCATCGCCCCCGTCTTCATCTAGGAGACAGAGCATTAATTACACTCTGTGCCCCGCACATCTGGAACTCACTGCCAAAATCATTGCGAGAAGCATCTACCGGGTCAAAATTCAAAACTGGTCTAAAAACCCACCTTTTTAAAAAACACTTTCAGTTGTGAAGTCTCATTCCCACTCCATTTATTTTCTCAATTCACATTAATTTTGCTGTTTTATTGTTTAATTTCTGCCTTATAGTATGTTATGTGTATGTGCCTATGTACACAATATATGTCTAGCAGAGAGAGAGGGTGAGAGAGAGGGAGAGAGAGAGAGAGAGAGAGAGAGAGAGAGAGAGAGAGAGAGAGAGAGAGAGAGAGAGAGAGAGAGAGAGAGAGAAAGAGAGAGAGAGTTGCAGACGGAGAGAACACGACTTTTTGTAAAGCGCCTGGAGCAAATTGTTTGGATTGGGCGCTATATAAATGATCTCCATTATTATTATTATTATCATCTACTGATAAATGTGGCTGAATCTGACAAAACCGGGCCGAAGGTGAAATTTTTATACCTCTTAAAAAATTCAAAATAAAATATTTCTAACTGCTCTTGTCCACAGCATCCTCTCGCTCCGACATTTCTACGGAAAATGACGTGTGAAAAACTATTTTGGCCTCTATAGCAGAAGGAACGGATGCTGTGGACAAGTAAACAGAGGCAAAAGGTGTTTTGCGTCATTGACCGTAAAAATAGCGGAGTGGAGCTGATACTGTGGCCAAAAGCAGTAAGACGATTTCAAGCAAACTATTTTAATTGAATACAGAAAAATGACTAATCTTTCATATTTTAAGCAAATGTCAATTTCCACAGAAAAAAAAAATGTCCCCCTTTAGAGGAGTTTTCTTAGGAATTTGGTCTGCCACCTTGAGCCCGAATTTGTCAGATCCACTCACAATTCTCCTGACATATGGCGCGAAACTGACACTGAGAGATCGTGTTTTGCAGATGATATCGTGGACGCATGAAGGCTAAGAATATGTTCTTATGAAGACCACAAAACGCAGACCGGTTTGAAATGACAGACTTAGTGAGAGTAAAAACCGTCTCGCTTAAAATTAATACTATGAACTTGACTGAAACCCTTGAACCCCGAGTGGGGCATAGGTCATCTACCAAGGTCCTCCACCTTGCTCTGTCCTGGGCTGCGGCTTCAATCTGGCCCCACGAGAGCCCCAGCATTTTTGCCTCACTTGTAGTTGATCTTTGCCGTGTTGTCTTGGGACGCCCGCGGTTTCGTTTCCCTTGGGGGTTCCATTTGAGAATACATGAACGTGTCACCAAAATTTGCTCTGAGTCAGTTCTAGAACTATGATTCTTATGAAGATAGTAATATGATATTAGAATAACTGACAATTCAGAATTCAGTACATTGACTAAACCACCACCAAAAGCCGGTCAGTGTGAAATGACAGGGAGAGAAAAATTGCCTTGTACAAAATTAATACATGACCGTGTCACCAAATCTTGTTCTGCGACAGTGGCGTGCAGAAATAGGGCGGAGTGGCGCGACGGCCCTGGGCATCCAATCAAAGAGTGAAATTAAAATGGAGTTTTTTGAAATTTTAAATTATCGCTGTTGACTTCGTTGTACAAGTTGTCCTATAGATTCGTGTTTTAATAAGCGAGATCAGAGTAGAGAACCTGTTACATACTGGAGTCTTGGGGTATACAATCAAGGAGCTGGCCCAGGGGATCACCAAACCTCTGCACGCCACTGCTCTGTGACAGTTTGAGAGTACATTTTTGTACCAAACGACCTCGTTCCTGAGAGCTTAACTACTTACTCACATTCCTCAAACACCGTCCCGTTTCGTCATCTGTCGGTGTGAAGTTGATTTTACTGTTGTAGTTAAAGCAGCAACCGCTTGCTCATGGGTTGATAGACACAGGCTGACAGACAGCAAGACAGGTGGCACATAGGCGGACAGACAGACAGATAGATCGATCGATCGAGCCATCGATCTATCTGTCTGTCTGTCCGCCTATGTGCCACCTGTCTTGCTGTCTGTCATCGATCGATCGATCTATCTGTCTGTCTGTCCGCCTATGTGCCACCTGTCTTGCTGTCTGTCAGCATAGATAGATAGATGGACAGGCAGACAGACAGACAGACAGACAGATAGATAGATAGATAGATAGATAGATAGAGAGAGAGAGAGAGATAAGCTGGTGGGTGGGCGGACAGACAAACTGATGGACGGATGGGACGGTAAATGGATAGACAGATATGGCATCGTCTCTATTATGTAATCAAACCAAACATGGTAAAATTTTTCTGATTATGTGTTTCAAACACATGGAAATGGGTGTTTCTCCATCCTGCGTCGAAATCCATAGAGTGGCCAAACCTTCAATCCAATTCGTTCTCTCCTTCGGGTTTTTGGTTTTCCCAATGAGGCAGCGTATTATTGTATCACAATCAGCGACATGATTGTCTCCAGTCTTTATCTCTGTCAATTCCCACTGGAGTCTAAAGATTATCTTCTAGAACATGGCTTCCGACGGCTGCCCCCACAGGCTCAGAAACTGCCCTCTAAAGTTGACAAACCATCGGCATACGTGATTTTCTGCTCAGCTGAAAGCTGACTTTATCCTGTCTAGCTGAATAGGATAAGGTGGAATGGCTGATGGGATTTATTTTTTTTGGGGGGGGGGGGGCGGGGCATGCAAGAAACGCGAGGTGGGGGGGGGGGGGAGGGTCTGAAAGATCCCATTGAGGGTTGGTATGAAGGAACCCACAGGGGGTGCGTTTGAAGGAACCCACTGGGGGTAGGTATGAAGGATCCCACTGGGGGTAGGTATGAAGGATCCCACTGGGGGTAGGTATGAAGGAACCCACTGGGGGTAGGTATGAAGGATCCCACTGGGGGTAGGTATGAAGGATCCCACTAGGGGTAGGTATGAAGGAACCCACTGGGGGTAGGTATGAAGGAACCCACTGGGGGTAGGTATGAAGGAACCCACTGGGGGTAGGTATGAAGGATCCCACTGGGGGTAGGTATGAAGGATCCCACTGGGGGTAGGTATGAAGGATCCCACTGGGGGTAGGTATGAAGGATCCCACTGAGGGTAGTTCTGAAGGGACCGACTGGGGGATGGGTCTGAACTGTCACACTGGGGGATGGGTCTGAAGGATCCCACTGGGGGATGGGTCTGAAGGATCCCACTGGGGGATGGGTCTGAAGGGTCCCACTGGGGGATGGGTCTGAAGGATCCCACTGGGGGATGGGTCTGAAGGATCCCACTGAGGGATGGGTCTGAAGGATCCCACTGGGGGATGGGTCTGAAGGATCCCACTGGGGGATGGGTCTGAAGGATCCCACTGGGGGATGGGTCTGAAGGGTCCCACTGGGGGATGGGTCTGAAGGATCCCACTGGGGGATGGGCCTGAAGGATCCCACTGGGGGATGGGTCTGAAGGGTCCGGCTCAGGAATGGGTCTGAAGGTTTCCAAGGGGGGGGGGATCTGAACGTTTCCGGGGTGGGGGGGGGGGGTGGGGTCTGAGAGGTCCCACTGGGGAATGGGTGTGAAGGGTCCCACCCTGAGAGTTCAAGCTGAGATTTTCCATGAAACTTTAACTCAAAATAGAGAATGACAAGACAGACATTCCCATGTCCTTTTCCGAAGACGCAGACGGAGTGGATTATTGGTTGCAGTCACACAGGCGCTCTGATGTCGCTGTTCACAAGTCCTTTGTTCCAAATAAAGTCTGGCATGTATGAAATTGTTTGATGAATACAAACGACGAGAATTTTATATATAAATGAGGAAAAAATATAAATAAATAAGTTTAAAAAGAATCTGAAGACTCTTGGTGTAGTTTTGTTTTCGTTTTGGTTTTAATTTTGATTATAATTTTAGCACGGCACTTGGGAGATCATCATTTTTTTGCGTAAAAATGAAAGAAAACTATTAAAAAAAATAAAAAAAACAACAAAGGAGTGACTTTGTATTATTGTCAGAACTTAAGCTTGTACTGGCAAAACACACCTTTTTTTTTTTTTTTAATGGCCGAGTTATTACAATCTTTTCTGACAATAAATTTATGGTTCGACCTCCATCCAGTTTTTTCTGACTTGCCCCCTCCTCCCCACACCGTATACAAACACGCACACACACACACACACACACATGCGTACCCACACACTCTGACGCACACATACGCACCCTCCCGGACAGGCACATACGCACACACGCATCACACACACACACACACACACACACGCTCCCGAACGCAGACTGGCTCTGACTGTATGAAAAAGTAGATCCAGTTGTATTTCCCTCATCCCCACATCTACAACTAGACCAGTGGTTCTCAACCTTTCTTGTTTTTGTCCCACGCCTCCACTTCAATTTTTCAACAAAACGGGCGCCCCACCAAGTTCGGACAAAATTAGGTTGCGCATAACCATAAAAATCGTGCTTCTGAAGTTCGATGTTTTAATCCAAGCTAAACAAGGAAACCAGCGACACGACATTACCAAACAAAATGTAACTATTATATAGTTAAGTTAAAATACACTATGAAATTGAGATTTATATGAAAAATCCCTACGCCTCATTCTGAAGTCCCACGCTCCACCAAAATATTGCCACGCTCCGCCAAAAAATATTGCCACGCTCCGCCAAAATATTGTCACGCTCCACCAAAATATTGCCACGCCCCACTGGTGGGCCGTGTGCTCCACTTTGAGAAACACTTGACTAGAATGTCCAGCACAGTGGCTAGACTGGATACACCCCAGGTCAGGAAAAAGGAAAATTAATGTTCCATTGTTCTGTTTGTTCTCCACACACTAGGGTAACTTCAGATAGAAATAAATATCATGACCTTTGCTAACTCTCACGGTTTGTTAAACTATACAGACCTACAAAACATTCTGAAAATCCCCCCCTCTCTCTCTCTCTGTGTCTCATCTGTCTCTCTGTCTGTCTTTCTGCCTGCAGCCTTTCGGTCTGTTTTTCTATCTATCTACCTGCCTGCAGCCTGTCTGTCCATCCGCCCCCACCCCCCATCCTTCCAGCCTGATCGTCAGTCCGTCTATCTGTCTATCTGTCTGTCCTCGAGTTACCAAACAAAGCATGACATAGATGTGACAGTAGCCTATAGTGTGATAAATATTTTTTTCCTTTACGTTTCTTCAGTGATTCCCATACACGCTTGGAACAACTAAGTAAACTATTACGTGTCCCTTCAATGCACAGTTGGGGAAACAATTTTTCCGTTTCCGAAGCTTCAAACGCGTTGTTGGGGTTACGGTGTTGTTCTGTTAAGAGGGCAAATTTTATGGTCCAATTATGAGTGAATTATCGAGCAACCCGAATTAGAACGTTTTGAGTGACTAGAAGGGGTAGGACGGCGGTTTTAGAAGAAAGACGTACAAATCAGATAGGGAGACGAACCTGAATCTTGGGAAGGAATTATCAAGGCCTGGAGAAAAAAAGAGAGGGAGTTGAGCCGTCTTAACGCATGGGCACACTGAGTAGGGCCCCTATGCATGCAAATTTATGTGTAGTTGCGTTAGGGGCGGGCTGAGGCCTAGTCCATTGCCCAGGGGCCCATTATGATGTTAAGGGGGGGGGGGGGGGGGACGGGTCCTGAAATCGAGTTTTTGGCTCAAAATGTCGATTCTTACTTTTGTCGATTTTCGGAAGGTTCAACCATTTCTATTTACGTTTTTGATACTCATTTGACCTAGCTAAGCGTTTTTTATGAAAAAAACAAGACTTTCATGGAAGAGGATCGAGTAAAATATTCGCTTCTAATCGAAGAAAATACGCTATAATTGCCAGTTCAAGACACAATGAAACGCCATTTCTGGCTGACTTGTGGTATTGGGACCCTTATATTGGAATCTCCCACTTGTATGAATGATCCAGAACGTCCAGGAATGTATTGAGACATTTGGTAAACATCCAGACACTTTTTTCAGCCAAAAAACCTTTGCAAATTTTCAAACGTGTTTTTCTCAAAACTTACTTTTTTTTTACTTAATTTCCTAACTCCTTTCTTTATATTTTGTTGGATTTCGATGAAAATTGGACTATAGCATCTTTATATTGTATACTAAAAAAGTTAGTATCAACGTTTGAGTATCATTTATAGTTTACGAGAAATCTATCATTTTTGTGGTGAAAAATCAAGAAAAATGCATATGCGCTATATACAATTTTCAGAATTTCTTAGAAAAACATCTATCAAAGATATCCAAATAAAAATACTAAAATATCTTTATTATGTATTGAAATATAAGCATACACAATTTCAAGGCCATTTGTTGAAAAATGACGGAGCCTTAAGGTTTTGAAAATAGCTGTTTACATGGAGGCGAAATTCAAGATGGCGGCGTTACCATGGTAACCAATAAGTCCAAGTATTTTTTTTATACTTTTCTCCCCTAATTTGGACATGCTGAATTCAAATATGAAAGTTAAAATTGCCTACTCTGTTTTGTTTAGAATATCACTCTCAGGACCCGTCCCCCACCCCCCCCCCCCCTTAACACGGTCTGGAGGAGAGAAGGGGGGATGAAGATGCTGGGAAAAAAGAGAATGCAAAAAAAAATAAATTGAAATACAGAAAAACATAAACTTTTTGTAGCTAAAGTGGCTAAAATAATGAAAGTTCACGATTAAGCCTTGATACTTTGAAACTTAAAAAGGCCTTTTACACAAACGATTTGACCATTTCATTAGGAACATAGTATGAATTTGATTATGTATATAATCCTACATTTTATTTCGTTAAAAAATATACAGTTAAATACAAAACTTTTTTTATTCATTTCTGTAATTGAAAAGCGCAAGTACTCTTCACAGACACGCTCCCCTCCCCTCAGATGTAAGTTTTTTTTACATCCCTCCGAGAGTACATACTTAATGCATGGTCCCCAATGAGAGTGTGCGTGCGTGTGTGAGCATGCTACCATGCATGAAATGATTATAAACAACCAAGATAAAGAAATAAAGAGAAAAAAAAATGAACATTTCTTGCTTGGAGAGACGGACGTAAAGTCACCATATGATTGCCTTTGTAAATACGTGTCCGTCGTCTCCTGGCTAGATCAATACGCCCAGACTTTTGACAAGCAAGGAAAAGTAGATAACTGGTCGCGCGAATATAACTTTTTCACAGTTCAACCTTTCCCAAAGAGTCATTTCAGATTTCTATTGACGGAAAGTGACTAACATCCGACTCTTTTGAGATGAAATCCTCCCCGCCCCCCCGCTCCCAAACTCCCCGTACCGAGACTACCCCCCCCCCCGCTCCCCAGAAGCACCCACCCAGCAATACTACGTCCATCCGGCATGGGATTGGTAGAATTACCGTTGGGGCGGGTTCCCTACATCAAACCGACGCCGGCACGATACCGTAACCAGCGGATGTACGTAGGAACGATGTCATTCCTATGTGCAATCTTGACGTCAATCCTAAGCGTTGGATTTCCATAGGCTTTCTGGCGCTAGGCACACGCCAGTTTCTCTCTTCCCCCGCATATCCGATATAAAACGAATACAACCCCCCTCTCCCCCCACTTCACTCCTCCCTAACGTCATTCAAAAACCACATCTCTTCTCCATCTTCATGTTATCCATTCAATGTAAAAGGAATATAGCTCCAATACTGAAAGCCCAAAGGCGATGGAGATGTATTAGGACCGCTGTAATAGTAGTAATACCCAGGCCATTAATGACTATAATTATGACTGTAAGTTTTGATGCGCAAGAGCCGATTTTTAATAATGGGCCGACTAGCTGGATGGCGATATCACGACATTGAGTTTCATTGGACATCCAACTAGTTGACTGGCGCCCGAGAGGTCTCATTGTAAGTAATTATCGTGATGTCACCATTCGACTCGTTAGCAGATTATAACCGGCTAGTACGCGCCTAGGCTAAACGTCATTAAGAATGTTGGGTTCAGTCCGAGAAGAGCATCTCCGATTGGCTGCTGCAATTAACAATCCTAACTGTAAACCTAACCCTATAGCAAAACCTAACCTAAAACTATGTCATAAACTAACTCAAGAAACTGGCGCAAAGTGGCCGTTATCGTGCCGACGAGCCATTAAACCCAAACTCAAAGCTTAACTTTGTGTTACATCCTGTTGGCGCTTCTCATGATGAAAAGAATGAGTGTCTGGGGGTCAATCAAACTTCGAGTAAAATGGGGTTAAGAAAGAAAAACCATTTGACAGTGAGCGGGGCGCTCCAGTCCCCTTCCCGAAATCTGATTGTATTATTCAATCTCACTGCTGTTGTGTTTTTTTTTATTCCATTTACTTTATCCATCTACCACCGCCGAAAGTCAACTGTATTTTCAACCCAGTCCACCTAACCCACTGCTTCTCAACGTGGCCGATATCGTCCGCCAATCCCCCCCTCCCCCCCCCCACCCCCAACCCCCCGCAATATGGAAGGGAGACAAACAAATGGAGGTTGTTGTTGTTGTTTTTTTACAAATGCCAGTCACTGACTTGTGGCAATACGCGTATAGATGAACTTTCTGAATTTTTAAAAAGCGCATTTGATAAAGAATGTTTTCTGTGTTTACAATGATTCCATCAACACGCTCATTGTCATTAAAAGGCTTCGAAAAAATTTAACATCAGAACTTCTGTGTACATGTAGTCTATTTGCTTGTGAAATTAATGTATCCATTGGGTTTGAGTATGGCAAAGGCGGGAGGGCGAGAAGGGGCCGATGAAAGAAAATTTGGAGTCTAAGGGGACGATTGCCTGAAAATGGTTGAGAACCACTGATCTAATACCCGAAAGCAATCCTCTTGGTGATGCAACCAAAGATACCAGACACATACAACAACGTAGACGGCTTTTTACACACGCATACGTACTCACGCACACACACACAATCACAATCTTTCCCGTATCCACCGAGCGACAAAAAACACAAACAAGTCCCTTCATTCCATTTTCTCTGTCACTTTTCAATTTTGAGCTTCTCCTTCGTCTGATCTATGCTTGTCAAATCTGTAGAGGATTCAGAGCATGAAATTGAATTGTTCTGTCTGTCTCAAGCTTATTCCAGCTGATTTTTCTTTTCTTTCAGTTTTCTAGAGAATTCGGCAGAGATTTACACATGATGCGAACGTATACACACGAAACAGCGTGAGGGGCAGTGGAGAGAGGTTGGGGTTGTGGGGGTGGGGGGGGGGGATACTGGCTAGACTCGATCTATATTTGCCTTGGCCTGGGAATATCTGCTGCAGGTTCATGTTTTGTCAAGATCTGAGAAAATTGGGAAGCTTTGGGGGAAAGAGAGAGAGAAAGGGAGAGAGAAGGAGACAGACAGACGGACAGACAGACAGACAGACAGGAGAAAGATAAACAGACAGAGCTAGAGAGAAATACAGACACTATGACAAAGACAGACATGGAGGGAGATAGAGAGAAGAGAGACACACACAAACAGAAGGTGTGTGTGTGAGAGAGAGAGAGAGAGAGAGAAAAGACAGACAGGCAGATGAGAAAGACTGACAGAAAGAAAAAGACACACCGACAGAAACAGACATAGAGGGAGAGAAGAGAAAGACACACAAACAGAGGATGTGAGAAAGAGAGAAGAGAAAGACACACAAACAGAGGATGTGAGAAAGAGAGAAGAGAAAGACACACAAACAGAGGATGTGAGAAAGAGAGAAGAGAAAGACACACAGACAGAGGATGTGAGAAAGAGAGAAGAGAAAGACACACAAACAGAGGATGTGAGAAAGAGAGAAGAGAAAGACACACAGACAGAGGATGTGAGAAAGAGAGAAGAGAAAGACACACAGACAGAGGATGTGAGAAAGAGAGAAGAGAAAGACACACAGACAGAGGATGTGAGAAAGAGAGAAGAGAAAGACACACAAACAGAGGATGTGAGAAAGAGAGAAGAGAAAGACACACAGACAGAGGATGTGAGAAAGAGAGAAGAGAAAGACACACAGACAGAGGATGTGAGAAAGAGAGAAGAGAAAGACACACAGACAGAGGATGTGAGAAAGAGAGAAGAGAAAGACACACAAACAGAGGATGTGAGAAAGAGAGGAGAGAAAGACACACAAACAGAGGATGTGAGAAAGAGAGAAGAGAAAGACACACAGACAGAGGATGTGAGAAAGAGAGAAGAGAAAGACACACAAACAGAGGATGTGAGAAAGAGAGAAGAGAAAGACACACAGACAGAGGATGCGAGAAAGAGAGAAGAGAAAGACACACAGACAGAGGATGTGAGAAAGAGAGAAGAGAAAGACACACAAACAGAGGATGTGAGAAAGAGAGAAGAGAAAGACACACAAACAGAGGATGTGAGAAAGAGAGAAGAGAAAGACACACAAACAGAGGATGTGAGAAAGAGAGAAGAGAAAGACACACAAACAGAGGATGTGAGAAAGAGAGAAGAGAAAGACACACAAACAGAGGATGTGAGAAAGAGAGAAGAGAAAGACACACAAACAGAGGATGTGAGAAAGAGAGAAGAGACAGACACAGACACAGAGGGAGACAGAAAAACACACACACACATGTACACAGATAGAAAGAGAGAGAGAGATAGAGGATGTGAAGAGAGGAAGAGGCGGAAGAAGGTATTAATAGAGAAGATTCTGCAGTTTTCACATATTTAAGGATAAAAGCCAGCGTCTGGAGAGGAAGAAAGAGAACGAGACGATGAAAGACATTTGAAGCAGGCGAACAACAGTGACATCATTGGTAAACTGTTTGTATAGAGCATTTACTGGCCCATCAGTTTGTATCATTTCTGACTATATTCATTTTAAGTACTGGTAAGGTAGATCTAAGCAAGGTAAATCGTGCAAATTCTTTGTAACCGATGAGATAGACAGACAGGCAGATGAGAGAAACAGACAGAGAGACAGACAGACAAACAGATGAGACAGAAAGAGAGACAGACAGAGCCTTTTTTTAGTCATATTAACAACGGCACTTGGACTCGACACAAAGGCTAATAGAACGTATATTGTTACATCACAATTCCATGCGGAATACATAAACGTGATACAACTGATTTTCGAGCGGAGAACGAAATTTCCGATCATAATTTCGATTTCACTCGACGAGTATGCATACCTTATAATAATTATGTGGCTTAAGAAAACAGTAAATAAACAATTTATTAAAGATTACATTTTTGTCCAAAATAAATGTTTCCACGTAACTTATCATAAAAAAATTGAGACAGTCCACAAATTTTCACAACTTTTGGTCCCGTGTTCACAAAGTTTTAAGTGCTGACATGTTCAGTCCCAAGCTCCGTTATAGTATGATGAGTAATGTAGATGTACTTCACACATCAAATCCTATAAGACATTTTTTTTTCCACACAGCAAACGTAGGCGGCTATATTTTGCCTGAACATTATTTTCAACTGTCATATTTATCATTCGTTATCAGAATTTTGGGTATCAATTTTTCTTTTTTTCTTCATTTCAAATCAAGAACGAAATGAAATTTATTAACTTTGCACCTCGGGTGGTCACTTCAGTGCGAAATGTGTCCGGGTTCTTGATTGCTTATTTGTTTGTTTGTATCAAGGCAACGGGAGCGGAGTGGAGGTGGGCGTGGGGGGGGGGGAGGGGTGGTTGGGAGAGGGGGGGGGGGAGGAGGCGTCCTTCTTGTCTTACCATTACACCGCAGTCTTCAAAATAATATCAGATCTATTCAATCTAAAACCACCACCACACGCCCTACTGCCCCTCTCAAATGCCAGAGGTTAGGTTTTGGTGGTATTGGTCTCATGGTCTTCAAGTTCTATTGCGTGTAAACTGGTAGCTGAATCTTCACTTCGAGGACGTGTGGCAAAATATCATAACTCATTTTTTACATACTATTCGGGAGAAGCAAACAACTGAAAAACTTGCTCTGTCAGATTATTAGTTACGATATTTGAAAACCGTTAATTCCTGAGTATGGAGACAATGCCGGAATTATGATTGTTTTGTATTTCTTGCTTAGTTCCCCTATTTACTTGCGTCATTTGCGTGGCCCGTGGATTTTGAAAGCGTGGGATTTATAGTGTGTAATTTTTTAGATTTGCTTCTTTTGTCCCCTTTTGCACCCGGCATATAAATGGAAATCCGTGTGGCAGGCAAGGGCTTAAGCCCCAACTCATAGCACGGGCTGCCAGGGACGAGAAACATACCAAATATCTCAATCATTTTTTCTTTAAAAAAGTCGAGTTACGACAGTTTACCACGCGGCCGCGGAAATGAAGACCCATTATGTTTACAGAGAGTCCTTGTTTTCCTCCATTCCTTTTCAAGTAGTCAGCTGAAGCCAATCTGACCATGTTTCCATTCTAAAGGCGGATGAGGGATGTGACGAAAAAAACAGAATGGTAGGGAAGGGATGGATGGATGCAGTGGCGTAGCGTGGGCTGCCAGCGCCCGAGGCAAGGCAAGTATTGGGCCCTCTGACCTGCGGACCAGAGCTCCCTGGGTCTCTTCCACCAGCCCAGTACCGAATCCCCTACCCTTCAAGCATGTGCATTGTATTGTAAGAAAATACAGATGTAATTAAAGTACGAAGTGGTTATTTTCAAGGCATGCCTTGGAACTAACGCCAGCGTTATTTTCAAGGCATGTTTCATTGACCAATCAGAAGCTGTTTCAGTATTTCTAAACGTGGAGCCTTAGACTGTGCATTGTCAGGCTGATATGTAACGACGTGAGGGTCTAGTCAGTTTGTATCATCGAGGCCGTAGGCCGATGTTCGTCTGGGTAGTAGTCAGATTGACATATCAGGGAAAGCCGCCGGGGTAGCTATGTATTGTTTATTGGACTCAAGGTATGCCTTGGAACTAACGCCAGCGCCATTTTCAAGGCATGTTTCATTGACCAATCAGAAGCTGTTAAGGTATGCCTTGTAAATAACGCCTTGTCATTAAAGTGACATGTATTTAATGCTAGTGGTGACTCCAATTTATTTCAAAGGCTCTCCGTTTTTTTATTATTACTACTGTATTTTTTTTTTGGAAGTGCATATCCGCACAACGCACACAATTCGATGACGTAGAACACACATCGGAATACTATGTTTACTGACCTTGTTAATTTGCATAGTTTTTAAAAATATGAATCGGCTTAGTAGCAAAACAATCCGTCTTCTGCTCAGAGATTGCGTGATCTGCGCTAGTAATATACTTGCGTGTACGTCGATCACCAATGGCTACCCCAGCCCCTTTTCGCCTGATTAGTCAATCTGACTACCGCCTATGGATACAAACTGACTAGACCCTCACGCCCCTAGGTCCATCTGACTATTCCATGTGTTGTCACTTTAAATTCGTGAACACCATACCAAGTTTTGTTTCAGCAAACCTTCACCAGTCGCGCTTTTTTGGTAAACATGTTGTACGGATATACACTGTCCATATCCATACAACATGTTGTACGGATATACACGTCCATTTTTTTGTTCTTAAGAAATTTTTTGCCCCTATGAATTTTACACCCGGGAGAACCGCCCCTGTGGCCCCGCTCACGCTACGCCACTGGATGGATGGACAAGGAGAAGGAAGCAACAAACTGAGAGAAATGGCAAAGAAGACAAGAGAAGTCGTGAAGGGTCCGGAGAAAAAAAATAACGTGGTGAACAAATAACATGACAGAAGGAAGCACCGCAAAAAGCGTTATGAAACCGGTGTTGACAGAAAATGTGTGCCTCCGCTGTCAGCTGAGAGGGGAAGAGGGTAAGTAGAACGGGGAGGGAAAGGGAGAGGGCGGCAGAACGTGGAGAAAAGTGGTAGAAAAGGCCCTGAATGAAACGTGGAATGAAACGAAAATTGAAAAAGAAAAAAAAACAGTTTGCGCGGCCAGGGCACATTTTCTATTGAATAGCAATACAAATAGGGCAGATTAAATTGAAATCTGAGATTAGGGAAGAGGAAGCACATTATGGAGGGAAATGAAAATTAAAACACGGGTAAGAGAGACGATAAAAGGGATTGGGGAGGGGGAGGGGGGACAATGCTGAAAACATGGGGAAATAAATGACAGGGAAGGTGAACCGTGGAAAACAGCGCTAAGCCCATAGTGCACTGAGTGGATACACAGGCGGTAACATTTGTAACCAAAATAGTTCCTGCAGCTTACAACGTCACCAGATCTTGGGTATACACGCGAAACGTTAGTTCTTAAGTGAACTGTTCCCGCTACTTACAACGTTTTCAGAAAATGGATACGCAGACAGTAATATTTGTAACATAAATAGTTCCTGCAGCTTACAACGTTGTCAGACGTGGATACACAGATGGTAATATTTGTAACATAAATAGTTCCTGCAGCTTACAACGTTGTCAGACGTGGATACACAGATGGTAATAATTTGCAACATGGATAGTAAAAGCAGCTTACAACGTCATCAGAATGTAGGTAAACAGGCGGAAACATTTGTAACCTAGATAGTTCCTGTAGTTTACAAGATGATCAGGACTTGGCGACATGAAAGGAAACACTTGTAACTTGAAATAATTCCAGTAGTTTACACGGAAGGAAACAGTTTCAGTACTTTACAATGTCATTAGCAAGTCAGAACAAGGGGAAAATCAATAGCATCTGGACGCAGATTTCCCAGTTTACAACGTCATCAGGACATACGTACATTCAAACCTTGAGATAGATGCCGGGAAATTAGGAGCCATGGAGGAAAGACGGGGGAGAGAAGAAAAAACAACAACAACTGAAAGATGAAGGGAAAATGGAAAGAAAACGGGCAACAATAATAAAAGAAAGAATTTTGCAAAAAATGAAGAAACACTGAAAGGAAGAGGGAATACATTAACCCGTTGAATACTGACGCCGTGAAAGCTAGATTTTCCCCAGTTCAGTTCACATTAAGATTCACGTATTTCAGTTATTTTCAATGGTAAATATGAATCTCAATCAGGCCGTTGATCTATAGTTATATAAAAGGTAGTGATGGAAGAACAAAACCTGTAATTGATGCAGCAGTAAAGAGTTAACAGCAATATTGTTTCAGTACTGAAAGGGTTAAGCGATTTGAAGGGCGTAAAGAAAAGATTGTAGAGATGGAAGTCAGCTAATACGACTTGAAATCCTATAGTACACTGAGTCAAGTCTGTCTTACCTCCGTTTTGTGTACTATGGAGTTGAATGGGACCTGCGTGCACTAGTGAGACCGAAGCAAGGCTGTCTCGCTATTTGATTCAAAGGAAGTTCAAATTCTGAGTCAAAACCGACGCAAAAACAGACTTGAATCACAATCAGTCCTATACCCGCTGCTACTGTAAATTTGGCGACATCAGCTCTTGTTTGTTCCAACTCCACTTTTCACACAACTGAGAAAGTCGACGTCAAACGTGTGCGACTTTAGTATTATGATAAAGAGTTAGAATAAAACGGAACTGCGAATCAGCTTGATAAGTGCCCCAACGCATTTTAAACAAGTGTCAGAGTGTGCATTTGTTACACCTCTTCTACAGACTAAATGTTCTCCCGCTTTTCAGCAAATGAAGATAGAACAAACAAGAACTAAGGACCCGATTTAGCAGTCATAAATGTTGTGAAATGCTTCACTGACTGGCGCTGAGACGAGAGTAAAAGTGTATTCATAAAAAAAAAGGAAAGTGAAGATGATTGATTTTCTGTCACAATACCGAATATTTCAAACGATGCTTTTGTCTCAAGTCACGCTATCAATCGTACGGATGAATTAATCCTCGCAATGTCAGACAGAAGTACTCAGGTTCACACCAACACAGACACGGTTTCACATAAATAAAGTCAGTTCCAGCATAAACACTCCATGGCGTCAAACGTTTCATAACAGAACTGACGCCAGGTGATCGATTACCAAGGCAAAGATGTCGAATCTAACCCCCCCCCCCCCCCCCCAAATGAAAAAAATACAAGAAGGAGGTGCAGAACGAAGAAACAAAGAAGGACGTACAAAACAGCTTCAGAAAAATGGAAGGGTATTTGCCATATTGCTGTATGAGACAGTTTGCCGATTTTGAGGTTTTGTCCTGAAAGTGGTTCTCTCACTCCTAATTTCATTACATAAATCTGTCATTCCAATCCGTTAAAAACTTTCCCAGATATGTGTTTCTGACATAATGTTTTATGCATTTTATCACTTTTGCCATGAACCTTCAATCCTCATTTTCTCGAAAAGGCAAAAATGTACATACAACAATATGGCAAATACCCAACGAATTCATACGTACATATCAGACTCTTTCGTGTAAATCCACAAGCTAGCAGAAAAGTCAGCGTTTACATGTATGAAAATCTCACAAAACTGAATGATCAGGAAAAGCAAAGAAAAGAAATGCAAAACAAATGCATTAAAATAAAACGAAACTCAAACCTCATCAGCGAAAGAAAACGAAAGAAACAAAAGAAAACCAATATTAAACCTCGATAGTCAAAGAAAACAACAACTGCAACAAAAACCCTCATTACCTTGAGAAAACAAACGAAATGAAACAAACAAAAATTAAACCTGACAAAACAAAGACAAAAACAAAAAAAAACATTTACCAGGGGAGCCGAAGGGTTGGACTGCGCGGTGCAAGTGCACGATATGGCAAGTCTGTTGCAGAATCAATTTAATGATGATGGAAAGATGGTACAAGGTCTTGACTAGAAAGACGAGGCGCTGCAGGACTCACAGAGTGTGAAATTTTTAGTTCTGTTGTGCCACTATACAACACATGTGCAGGGTAACAACAGTGTAGAATCAAAATGATAATGATATAATATTCGGAGTTTGGGTTTGAGGTTGGAGAGAGCACATCGACACGATAACGATCATATTGTGCTATGAAGAAGCAAGACGATGGACAGTTTGAGTTTGGGGTTTGAGTTTGAGTTTTAAAATTAAAGTTTTGAAATCAAATTGTAGGTCTTAACCTCTACCAGAATGGACAAGAGGCTGAGATTACAGATAGAGATAGACAGAATATAATAAAATGACAGGACAGAAGGAGGAACTACCAGAAGCGCCCAGCAAGATAGAGAGAAGGCATAAATTATAGAAAGACAAGCTGGAAGACTCACGCAGCATGTAATGTGATTAACTCAACCAATCCAAACTGGAGGAGGACGTGTTTTCTTTTTGCAGAGATGCACGTGCGAGATTTGATCTGTGTTTCTCCTCCTCCATCACGAGGCAATCACGTGCGGCCCATTTTATCCTTATTGATGTGACCAGATACACAAACTGTTTTTGTCATTTGCATCGAGGTCGTCGGCACTTCTATGTAGGTATGAAAACATACCCCTTTTTCCCCCCTCCCCTTCTTCTAAGATCTATCATCGCCTCTGTTCAGTGTTCGTGTTATTAAAATCTGAGTGTAGACAATCGACTGTTTAATGATTTAGACCTTTTTTTTTAAAAGTCTGGCAACATTGCAAATAAAACGGTGTAATCATAGCAATTGTCTTTCATCATCATCATCATCATCACTATCATCCTCATCACCACTAATAGCCTGTCATTATCATCACCACCACCATCAACACACCAACACCATCATTACTATAATCATCATCATAATCACCATCATACTATTATCGCCGTCGCCATCATTATCATTATCATGATCATTCTCATGATTACCACAATCACCGTCGTAACTTTTATCATGACCACCATCACCGTCGTCATTCCTCTTCTTCATGCTCATCATCACATCCCATAGTCACCTTCATTCTGATCACCAAGCTCTTTCACAAAGATGGAAATATTCACAGACATGATAAGGCTCGAGTCATTCCTACAAATAAGCGGAAAGTGCCCAGACCTGAGTCCGCCTACTCACTCGCTGCTTTCCAAAAAAACAGCCGTTCATTCAAATTTGAACGCTCATTTTGTCTCTATTTAGGTCAGGCTTTGAGCTATTTATATTTTATCTGCGGGTCTTCGTAACTTCAATTCTTTGCGTTCTGTTTTTTCCAAAACAGAAAAATGAGGACAGGAGCATAAAAAAAAAAAAGTGGCATGATCGGGTGTGAACAAATGTGGGCGTTTCATGAAGGAATCCAATCGAGTACAGACTCAGTGACAGCACAGCTGTTTTTGCACTAACAGATCTCCCTCTGCCTCTTCTTCTTCGTCACCGTCATCTTAATCATCAATTTCACAAAAATATAATCTCACAAGAGATACAACATAACTATCTAAAACAAAACGTGGCAAAAAGAAAAAGTTGTATTTAGCAAAGCCTCGAGTAACAAATAATGCGTGAACTGTACAAAAGAAAAATGAAAGACAAATCAAGTTTTCGGTGTGTTTACCTTCGCCAGCAAAGAAAAAAAAAGTGAACTGGGTGGAAAATTGAACCATTTAAACAATTTAACAAAATTAATAATACAAACAAAAAAAAATGTAGAATGTAAAACCAATACGAGTACTTAGCTGCGAGCCCAGGCTTCGATTTTCTGAACGCAGCACGTCCGTTAATTTTTTTTTCCTCTGTCCAAATTAAATTTATCGAAAGCTTGATTTGTCTTGGCTGTTCCTCTGCTTTCATTGTAAAAATTCTGCGGTATTTCTTACGCTAGGCTTTGCTACATACATTTTCTTTTTGCCATATTATTTACTTTGTCATGGCTTCAAGTTTTGCTGCGACCCATCAGATTTTCTGTGCCTTTTTATAATATTATTTCATCAACATAACCACATGCTGCTAAATTTAATTCCTAAACACACTCAAGAAGGTTTTAGCTCCAAGAGACCTCTCTCTGCCTCTTCCCCTTGTCACCATCATATTGATCATAAAGTTCACAATAACCTCCCAAGAGATACGACCTAACTATCCATTGCTGTTAACTTTAATTTAATCTATTTCCTAAAACAGATTTAAGAAGCGTTATTTAATATATAGAACGTTTTTTTTAGGAATCCCCTGGATCAACATCGATTTTCTTGAAAACTGTCTGTTGGATTTATTTGAAATTGTGCATGGGCTCATGTTTCACACTGAACTTAATGGAACTGATTTATCATTTTTAAGATTGCTGCCTGAGTTTGATTTTGCTGCTCTGGGATTTGTAAATAACAATAAAAAGACTACATTATCCACTGTTCGTATTTCAGGACTTGCCGATGCTTGGCACCAGTTTTTTGTTTGTTTTTGTTTTGTATTTTGTATATTTTTAAATCCTATTTGGGAAAACTGCCTTTGGGTCATTGCAGCCCAGTTACAACTGGAGCAGGCACGTCGTCGCCACAGTGCAGCGCCGGTCGGCGTTTTTTTTTTTTTTTGGGAGGGGGGGAGGAGTTACTGACTAAACCGCCATCACGTTTATCTTCATTATCATCATAACCATCACCATCATTATTGCCACCAACACTATCACCCTTAATCATCATCACCGTCCCGACATTCACATCATCACACCAACACCATCATCAGTCAGTCATTTTACAATTCTTTCGGCTTCAAAAAAGCTATTGCTACGATAGTTTGGTCCAATACCTCCCCCCCCCCTCCCCCCTGCCCCCAACCCAGTAAAGCTATGATGATTGGGTTCGACACCTTCCCCCCCCCTCCTTCAACCCAGCAAAGCTACGATAATTTGGTCCGACCCCCGCCCCCCGACATCCTACACCCCCCCCCCCCCAACCACCACCAAAAAAAAAGCCTTCCGCATTGACCACACGAGACCTGTGATTACCGTCTACCTGCTGTTGTACTTCATAAATTCGCTACAGACCGGAGTGGTCGGCGGTGCCGAGAATTGAGTTAGTTGTCAGCGGAGTAGACAGGGGACAGGGCATTAGGGCTGGTTAGTTGTTGTGGTGGTGAGAGACGCATCACGTTGGCCGGTGGAATGGGGAGGCGGGGAGGGAATGAGAGACAGGTTCTGAGAACAGAGATGGAATGACTAATGTGAAGGAATATGAGTTGATGAGGTATGGATGTGGGAATGGAGAGAATGGAATAAAAAGGATGGCAGGGAGGGAGACGAGCTCGCGAGGAGTAGAGGAAAGAGGGAGGGTTTCTGAAATCAATTGGAATGAATGAAAGGCAGGAATTCTGAAATATGAAGGAATGGATCCAGGAATGAAGAACATTCATAAAAAGAGAGGGAGGCGGTGGTTGGGAGAGTCAAGGACGAATTTATATAGTGTGGAGGGGCCGAGGCGGGACGTGACATTTGAGAGAGGGAGAGAGAGAGTGAGAGAGAGAGAGAGAGAGAGAGAGAGAGAGAGAGAGAGAGAGAGAGTGAGAGTGAGAGAGAGGAAGAGAGACAGAAACAGGACAGACAGAGACAGACAGAGAGAAAAAGAGAGGGAGACCGAGAGAGGAGAAAGAGAAAGAGACAGAGAGCGAGATAGAGGAAAAGGAAGGAAAGAAAAATAAAGAGCGAGAGAAAGATAGAGAGAGAAAGAGGACAGAGAGAGAGTGAGAAAGAGCAGAGAGAGAGAGAGAGGGGAGGGAGTGAGAGACACAATAGACAGGTAACAACAGAGGATGAATGGAAAAGAACAAGACGTGAGTGATATAAGATTGAGATGATATGGACGAGAGAAAGAAAAGAACAGTTTTAATCGAAATGAGAAAATGGGGAGATAAGCCCGTCTAACGTCTCAGACCGCTCGTATGGGAATCACTGGAGAAACCAGGAAGAGAGAAAGGCAGCGTGTTTGTAGGCCCAGTGTGTATGAGTGCAGTGTATACGTGTGTCAAAGAAAGCTTTTTCTTCTTCATCTCAGCTCCATTCATACATCTCACCAATATTTTTATCTTTCTTTATCTCTTTCTCCTTTTCTGTCTCTGCTCTCTCGGTCTCTCTCTGTGACTGTCTGTCTTTCAATACGTCTCTGTCTGTCTGTTTGTTTGTCTGTCTGTCTGTTTGTCTGCCTGTCTGTTTGTCTGTCTGTCTGTCTATCTGTCTGTTCTTCTGTCTGTCAGTCTGTCTATCTGTCTATCTGTCTGTCTGTCCGTCTGTCTGTCTGTTTGTCTGTCTGTCTGTCTGCCACAGGTGATCACTCTTTCTCCAATCAGCCACCTTACGGAAATCCAACAGCGTAGAAATGACGTCTGGTTCGAGCATAGGAGTGACACTGTTCCTGCATAGATCCGCTGGTTACGACATAGCGCCGATGTCGGATTGATGTAGGAAAGCCTCCCCCACTACGGTAATCGTACCTACCCTACAGAAATCCTATACAAATGTTCGTGGATCTGACTTAGGCATGCTGGCAGGGTATTGTATATTTGTTATTTACCTACATGCCAGAATGGAAAGGGGGGATGAGGGAATGAGAGACAGGTTCTGAGAACAAAGATGGAATGAATAATGAGAGGGAAATATGAGTTGATGAGGTATGGATGTGGGAATGGACAGAATGGAACGAAAAGGACCGGGGGGGGGGGGTGGCGAAGAGACAGAGAGGAGTAGGGGGGTGAGGGAGAAGTTCTGAAAGCAAGTGGAATAAATAAGAGGAAGGAATGTGCAATGTGGAGGAATGGATCCAGGGATGAAGAATGCCACAAGAAGAATCTCTTATTTCTTTTCTCTTCTTTCTTCCTCTCTCTCTTTCTCCCTCTCTATCTTTCTTGCGCTCTTTCTTTCTCTCGCTCTCTCTTTCTCCTTCGCTATCTCTCCTCTCTCTGTCTCTGTCTCTCTCTCTCTCTGCATCTGTCTGCTCTCTCTCTGTCTTTGTCTGTCTGTCTGTTTCCCATAAGTGTTCAATACCAGTCTGTGAGACTGTGATGTCTTATGTCCACTAGTTAGTTATGTCTACAAGCAGTTCAGTTCCATGGACCTGGATAAGCAAATTAAGCATCTGATAAGGAGCCATCTATTAAGTACCTACGCTCGGTCTTAGCTATTTTAATCTCCCCCCCCCCCACCCACCCCAAAACCGCCAATCCCACATGTACGCATTTCATATTATATGTTTGGTCTCGCCAACAACAACACATGCATGCAAATGTACACAAGCACACATTTACACATATACACGAGGAGCAAATGGTTGAAAAAATAGAGAGAGAAAGAAAGAGAAAGAGAGAGACAAAGAGAGAGAGAGAGACTGTGGAAGAAACAAAATAATGAAGAAATACATGAATTACTTAAAAACGAAAACAAACAAACAAAAAAACCTTACGAAAGATCATCAAAGCGTTACAGTTCATTTCAGCGTCCTGTCTTTATGGCAAAGAATTGCCTGAAGGAGATGCTATTTACTGCTTATGCCTGAGTGCAGCCGAGTGAGTGCTTAACCAGGGTTAGCCTACAGGGATTAAGTGAAATAAAAAATCAGCAGTTCTGGCAAATACGTTCGATTGACCACATCACAAGAACTATTTATTCGCTCTTGCACAGACACACCGGTTAAAGCAAGGACGGAAAATAAAGCCTCCAGAAATTTCTTGAGTAGACCTTTCCGAACAAAATGCCATTTCAGAACAAACAAAATGGTTTCTTTGACCCTAACCCCTCACCCATTGGACATATTATACACACACAAACGCACACATATGCACACAAATACAGAGGAAGAGAGACTATGAGAAGGAGAGACAGGTAGACAGAAAGAGAGAGACAGACGAATGGAGAAAGGGACAGAGAGATAGAGACAGACAGAGACAGACAGAGAAAAAGAGAAAAGACAGACAGACAGAGTTCAAGTTTAAGTAGGCTTGGAGGCCAAATCAAAAACATACACAAGAAAGATGCATATACACAAGATCGGAAACGGACAGAGAGAGAGAGAGAGAGAGAGAGAGAGAGAGAAGAGGAAAGAGAAAGAAATACATCTTCGAAAGTGAAAACATTACGATGGAGTCTGAAGTTAGCGCCTTCAATAACCTGGTTTGCTTCTTGGATGCAAGCAAAATGATGGGTATAGGTATAGACTGTCATGAATACTGTTATGCCTGGCGTCTGTAGAAACCAGAGGTTGGAGTTGGAAACAAAACCTAAAGTTATTTTCACATTTAAAATGTAATCTGAGGAGCCGGGGGAAAAAAAGTCAATCCTTCACAATCATACAATTATTTTTTTTAAAATAGTGGTTTTTATCCGCTTCTCCTTACCACTCTATTATGTTGAAACCTAAAAACAGATAGCTGCGGGCAGAAAACTGGGGTTTTGATTTATCGAACATCCCAATTCAAACTTTCAACTTCGAATTACCCAGCCCCATATTTAGGTCATCGTGGTGGATTTCGTCATGACTTTCGGAAGCGCACTCTGGTCTCCAAGCCTACAGCATGACGATAATGCGCAGTTCAGTTAAGGAAAACTTACACAATGTGACCTTACTTTATGTATAACACTATTTATATTTTCCGCCTCAGAGCACATCATTTTTTGTGGATTTGAGCGCTGCACAGGTCAATCATTACATTACAATACATTACATTACAAAAACAGGCAAAGAAAAAAACAACTGTCTACACCGGATGATACTGGGATATTTTCATACATAAAAGTACGTACGCCCGGCTCGGGGTGGGGGGGGGGTGGTGGAGGGGGGATGTTGAAAGGGGGATGGGGTTGTCGTCGCCAGCATATGAAAAGCATACATCAGGGTCGATGGGTTCTACTCTTTTCAGGTATGATTATATAGTGAATCGTTTTTATTGCCTTTGTCCTCAACAAATGAAGTTGTTGGATTATTGTATAGGCTATACAAAAGTCTTGTTTCCAGTGAAACGGTGAAAGGGTCCACGTAAAAATGTCATTTAAAGGTTTCAAACATCAAGGCTTTATCATGAACATTCACCAAACTTACAGCCCTGCTTTCGTACAAAGGGCTGGAGGCCAAGCGTATAAAAAGCCCATGTGAGGAATTTTGGAGGGGATGGGGTGGAGGCAAAAATCAAGCGTAAGTACTTTACGGATAGGCCCATAAGGCCTTTCTTCAGTGGACAAAATTAACCTCTGATGGGAAATTCGCTCACTGAAAACAAGCACAGACAGAAGCAGCAGCAAAGCTAAAGGGCATCATCTAATAAACATGACTAGATTGTCCGCTGTCCTGGTTTTATTCTATTGATTCTATATATATACAGACGGCTTTCAAATTGACGCAGTCGGCAAGCCATGAAAGCTTTGCTCACAAAGACTAACGTAATTATGGAAAATTATTTCAGATATTGGTAGAGGTCCCACAAAGTGCATTTAGCCCAACCCCCACCCCCCCCCCCCCACCGATTCTCTTCCCTTCCCATTATAAAAAAATCTAGAACCCCCTCCGTGGCCCACCCTCTGCCTAGATATATCTACAGTTCGTCGAAGGGACAGGCAAGGGAGAAGAGGTACTTGTGTAAACTTCCAAGGAACTAACATGAACTTAGACCCCTTTCTCAAAGCTGCATAAACACGGATGGCAAAATAGTCGTACCTATTATTATAACGCACAAAAACTGGACACACCCCCATTTCATTCCCAGTCGCTGACAATGTAAATCAGCGTTTCTCAACCTTTTTTGTCCCAGCCCCACTCCATTTAACAAACAAACAAAAACGAGGGCCTCACCTTGACCGCACAAAGTTAGTGCACACAGTATTATACAAAAAGATATTTAAAAAATTTATAGAAACAAGAAAACCACCAATATGACATAAACAATAAATAACCATTCATCTGTACACTATGAAATTAAGATTTCTCTAAAAAATCCCTATGTCAACCTCTGAAGTCCCACGCCCCACCAAAATATTGTCAGGTCTCACCTTAAGAAACACTGGTGTAAACAGACTGAGTGTCAGCCGCACAAAGTTATACACGGTGTTATACAAAAAGATGTTTAAAAATATTTATAGAAACAAGGAAATCACCAATGCGGCATAAACAAATAAATTAAGATTTCTCTGAAAAGTCCCTACGTTCCCTTCAGAAGTCCCAGTCCCGCCAGTACATTGCCACGTCCCACCTAGGGAAACACTGACGTAATTAGATTGAGAGTAAGCCTTTGGAACCAATGGGATGTGTAGCTGAGCCAACGCTCATTGCCATGACTTAGTCAGGATTCAGGTAGATGTCATGCTAGTGAATCACTGCTGCCAGAAATTACCAAAATTGTACGCATGCAGAATTCTACAGAACGTTTTCTTGGCTTGTGACAAAGCGCCAGAAATTATCAAAATGTGTACACGTGCAGAACTCTGCGTAGCGTTTTCTTGGCTTGTGACAAAGAGCCAGAAATTATCAAAATGTGTACGCATGCAGAATTCTACAAAACGTTTGCTTGGCTTGTGACAAAGAGCCAGAAAAGAGTTCCTTTTTCAATGATTAGCAAATGAACCAACCTGGTATGGCATGATAATGGCGTGATGTGTAAGGATGAAACTGCTTAGTTTTACACAATGTCACAGAATTCGCATAACCTTATTTTCTAAACATGTTCATAAAACCGGGAAATTGATTATTCCCATTTCAGACAAATCAATAAAACAGAAACGGATAGCAGAGCACTGAACTGGAACATTCTACATTTATCTGCGCAAATCATGTCCAAACACAAAAACTTCAATCAAAATTGTGCTTTCTCTCCATCATAAGAAAATCGCACATTGACATTTTGTTACATATGTCTCCACCTTAGTTCTTGCTTGTTCTAACTCCATTTTCTCAAACAACTGGAGATCTTTTAGTCTGTAGTAGAGGTATAACAAATGCACGCTTTGCTATTTGTTTAAAATGCGTTGTGGCACTTCATCAAGCCGTTTCACAGTTCCCGTTTACTCTTATCCATATCATAATACTAAAACTGCAAACGTTTGGCGTCATCGAATTTCTCAGTTGTGCAAAAACTGGAGTTGGAGCAAACAAGAACTAGGGTCGCTGTGTGCTCAAGGCGGCTACCATGCACTGCACTACGGAATATATTTTACTAGATGACCAACCGGGCATTGCCCAGAATAAACAATAATGTGCCCCCCCCCCCCTCTCTCTCTAGTATAATAAAAGTAATAAACTACAGTCTTGCTTCAGAACTCATGCGCACCAGAACACTACGCACCAAACTGAACGCTTGATACGGTTACTTTTTATGACATGCACGGTACTATATATTACGAAACAAACATGCTAAAAATACAGATGTTACATAGCAATAAACAGTGTTATTTTTTAAAAATACATGCTTGAAGTAAACAACTTTTAATTATTAGCCATCATCTTCCTTATCTCAATTGCCACCTTCCTGCCAAATTTGAGGCCTGAAGAGTGTATAGTTTGGTCAGTTAGTCATGCCAAAGGTTGCAAGTTACTGAAATATATAATAGATTTCTGTTCACTTCAATAAAGTGAAAAAAATGGGCGAAGACCAGAAGCGCCGCCAGAGTTGCAAGCATTGACAAACATAACCCAGGAAGATCAGGGACTTGTGTATGAAACACCACACGCGTTGCTTGGCAACTTGTCAGAAGAACTGACATGGCGACATGAGGATGGTGCAGTCATTGACTCACTGCAGTCTCTTTACGTCCGGGGTTACAACACTACAAGCCCTGATGGCCTCGCGTGGCCCTAGATGTCAGTTTTATTCAGCCCGCCTACAATAATGATTGGCCAAAAGTTAATCTGAGGCACATCTTGCCAACAGTCCATACATTTTAATGTGATAAAGTCAGATCAAAATTATGAGAACATCAGTCACAGTTTCATTTTTATTGGTAAATCAATTTTTTTTTTTAAAATAGCGATGCCCTTCCGGCGCAGAGAGCCTGAAAACATCTCCCACCCTCTCCCCCGCCCCTGGTTCACAAAGCCTACAAATATACTCACCCCTCCCCTTTGCACAAAGCGTGTAAATATATATTTAGCTCCTAGTGTACAATGCATAAACACATCCATTTCCAGCTGCTCAGTGCACCAGCCAATTAATATCTTTTCCCCCCAGTCCTAAAAGCCTAAAAATATTTATTTCCTAGTCAATAAGACCTATAAATATTATCTCCTGGCGCCTAAAGCCTAAATATACCCATGTCCTGGTGCGCAAAGCCTAAATATAGTAATCTGGTGGTGCGCAAAGTCTAACAATATCAATCCCCACGATGCACAAAGTCTAGATATATATCCATCTCCCGACCTCTGTCCAAAAACGTTTGAAATCCTATGGTCTACCTTGCCAGTGCTGGTACCAAGAAACAAACATTTCAGTTCTTTCACAACATCACCGAGTGTGAGTTTGTACACAGAATTTTTGGCACCACTCAGACAGAAAAGTCAATAAATGGAAACCACTGCAGCTGCAGTTTATAGAGGTTAAGTAAACGCCTTTACAGCCACAGTAGTAGAAAATCAAGAAAAAATCACTAAGATGGAAATGGCGAGCTTAACGCCTTCTTTGTCGGTTTCTTAATTAGAGTCCCTGCTCCATTTTCTGTTTATTTTGTTGGGGTTTTTTTTTGTTGATTTTCTCGATGTGTGGAAACAAAGGCACAAAATAAAGAACACGAGGGCCCCCAAGACGTTAATGGAATAGCCTGAGATCATAGAAAACAGATCGTAAAGATGCAACAATTATAGAATTTTAATAATGCCGAAGACGGAAGGCTGCTAGTAATTTTGACACAAGTCACATAAGGCAGTGAAAGAGTTAAATAATGTACTCTAAGAACAGGAAAAGAGAGAGGGAGAGAGGAGAGAGAGAGAGAGAGAGAGAGAGAGAGAGAGAGAGAGAGAGAGAGAGAGAGATTAAGTGGAACAAGAGAGAAAGACAGAAAGGAAGAAAATAAAAATAATAAGTAGAAGGAAGAAAACAAGAACGCAGAAAAAGAATGAACCAATATTTAAAAGAAACTGTGAAACAAGAGAGAAAGACAGAAAGGAAGGAAAACAGGAATGGTCAGAAGGAACAACACAAGAAAAGCGAGAATGATCCAGTCTAAGAGAAAATGTGCACGAACGTGAGCAGGATAATGATATTGCATTAGAAAACACGAAAATTATTAGATGCGATGGAAATAAAAATTTAAAAGAATGATTCAAGAAAAGTAGGAATGCCGTGAGAGAGAGGGGGTGGCGAGAGGAGAGAGAGAGAGAAAGACACAAAGAGAAAGAGTGAGAGAGAAAGTGACAGAGAAAGAGAGAGAGAGAGAGAGAGAGAGACAGAGAGAGAGTTGAGTTTGAGGCAATAACGTTTGTGCGTGAGCAGAACTCGCGCCTGTGAGTTTACGTGTGTGTATGTCTGTGTGTGCTAAGAGCAAACAAGTCGCTGCAGAATCAATTTCTTCATTTCTCTGTATGATTTGTCTGGACAATAGAAGTTTTGTAGCTCCCTGGGCTGTGCAGTACAGTTACTGTTTTGTCTGATTGTCTCAGTCACTCACTGGACACGCCCCCCCTCCCCCCGGGCCCCAAGACTCGGGGCAAAAAAGAAATTGTATGTAATGATAAAGTAGAAAGACAGAGAAAGAGAGGGGAGGCGAGGGAACATGATTATTACGCTGGGAGAAATGAGATAGACAGTCCTTCAGAGAAACAGTTACTGAACACACAGATACAAGGTGAACAGAGAACTCTACAACAACAGTAATTCATAAACAAAATAATCCAGACAGAGAAGCAAACACATGGAGGATCAGGAGAGATCAAAGAAGAAAGAAAAGTGGAGGGAAAAGTATAAAAAAAAAATGAAGACAACAAAATAGGAGAAAGAATGCTCAAAAGAAGAAAGAAATATGGAGCAATGCACACCCAGACCCACAAGCAGAAAAAGGGAGAGGAGGGGAGAGGGAGAGGATGAGAAACAGAGAAAGAAATGAGAAATCGAGAACAGGAGAGAAAGATGAGAGAAAGAGCATGTGAGGGAGAGAGAAAGCGAGGGGGGAGAGAGAGAGAGAGGATGAAGCGAGTGTAACAGAGAGAGGAGAGTGGGTGAAAAAGAAAGAGAGTGAGAGAGAGAGAGGAAAGAGAGAGAGAGAGAGGGGAGAGGGAGAGAAAGAAAGAGAGAAGGTGGTGGGAGACAGAAAGTCAGAGAGAGAGAGAGAGACAGATAAAGAGAACGAGAGAGAGAGAGAAAGAAAAAGACAGAGAGAGATAGAGAAAGAGAGAGAGAGAGAGAACTAATAAAGCCAGGAGTAAGCAAGGTAATCACCTGAACCTGAAGGCTGAGGAGAGGAAAGACCGGGTTCACTGACAGATATGTCGGTAAATCTCTTCCAGCAGGTTCAACCCTACAGCCTGCCCGAGAGCTTAGTCACTGGCAACACTTCTGTACCAGAACAAATAACGTGCGATTTGTCTGAACCCAGAGAAAATGACGTTCAACATTTGCGTTCCAAAAAAATGACGGGCGGCTTAGCCTGCACCAGAAAAATGACGTCTGATATGAGACAAAACAATCGGCAAATTACACCATTTGGATGTTAAGCGAAGGCACAGAATTACAAGCAGTGGCAGGCGGACATTTTTGGGACCCCGAAGCTTGAACTATTATAGGGCCCCTTCGCAACCAGCAACAATAGGGCAACATCCACAAGGCCCAAAGGGCGGGCCTTGCTGCCCTTGCAAAGGACCTCCAGGTTATTCACTCATTAGAAAAGTTTCTCCAGGGCCAATCCGGGATTAAGAACCCCGAGGTTTAAGCTTCATTAGTTTCATAATAAATCTGCCACTGATTACAGGGCTAAATGGTAATTTTCTATACCTTATCTTTTTTAGCGAGTCTCCCGCAAAAAGTAAGCGTTCATGAAAAGAATAATCATTATGTCTGATTATCTTGACATATTACCACACTCCTGACGCCAATCATTACACCGGTAAATTTCAGCAAGATAATGTAATCTCCCAAATCTTGTTAAGAAACAAACAAGTCGGCACGTCACAGGTAAGTGGGAGATACCTGGAGAACGAAACTTTAGATTCAGAGAATTATGCCGCTGTCTGGTTTTTCATCTTCACTTTTCTGTCATCTCCATTCATCCCAAACTATGGCACCCACACGAAATATAAAATCTGTATCACTCTGACGCATAAATCTTTTGAAAAAAAAACAAAAAACGCAAAGACAAGAAAGACAGAGACATAAAGAAAAATAATAAAGAATCATTTAATTTAGAAAAGAGCATGCTTTGAAAGAAGACGCCATCCAAAGAGATCATTATGAGCAAAACAAAATATAAAAACAGAAGATGAATTTTAACCCAAAGAGATAAGAAGGCGTGATATGGCAACAATCGCAGATTTTAAAAATCTGGCTGTGGCAACAGAATATCAGGGAGGATGCAAAAATATTTCAACCGATACTATTTTGAATATGTTGCTTTACAACAATATAAAAGCAAATTTGTCATTAACAACGGGTGAAGCACTAATGATGTTGAAATGCGTGTGTGGCAACAATATTTTCAACAACAGCCACAGACGTGGTGATGAAGTGCTTGTTTTGAAACCTACCGTTGCTATGGAAGCTCTTCTGTGGCAGGAAATTCCAAAAAAATGTGCAGGAACCAGACGGAAGTCCACTTGTGACGTCACGTCAAAGCCGACGACAGGCTCGAGTCGTTCAAACACTCCAGGATATCCTTAGCTTGGACAGTTCTCTCTGTGCCAAACAGAAACGCATTAAATGTTCCAAGAATTTCTAGAGGCCGCTATTGTCTCCTTGTTCTTTCAAATCCAGCGAGTTCCATAGGAAACGACAGAAGATTTCGATGACGAAAAAAAATTTTAAAGTTGGTTGCTCGTTGATCATGAAACGAAAAAAGAAGAACACAAAGGCATGCTCGTTGTCGGCAGAATGAAGTTATAAAGCTGTCAGATTCCAATAAAAGCTGCCCGCTCAAACAAAAAAACGTTCCAGCAAGGGAATAACATGCAGACAGAACGAAGTTTGGGGTAGGTTAGGCGTCATTAGCTAGCATTGCTGTCAGAAATGGAAGACTGACGTAATTTTGTAAAGCTTTGCGAGGAAGCGCGCAAACGTGTGAGTAGGATGACGTTGTCTTGCTTCACGGTGAAATGAAGCTGGCAATCTGAGTTTGTGCCTTTTTATACAATTTTCGGGGCACGCGGGGTGTCAGGCTGCCCCTGCACGGGTAGACAGAAATAGATTTTCTGTGGGCTGTGTTTGAATGTCTGTGTGTGCCTGTCTGTCTATCTTCGGGGGTCCTTGCTCTGCCCTACACTGGAATGGGGGAAGGGGTGCAAGGTATAGTGGGTGGGAGAGAGAAAGAGAGACTTAAAATGTTTTAATCTGTATCAAAATGATGCAGGAGAAAATGTGCATATTTATGTGTGTGCATGGGTGAGTGCAGGCGGACAGGCAGTGTGTGATTATTTTGACAGAATGATGAGTGAGAAGTTTTAAGGGAGTTTGTTTTTGTGTGCCGATGTGTGAGTAGTTGCAGGAAAGATGTTGAATGTAGTGACGAGTCATTGATGCAACCTATGAGTGCAATTGTCTGTTGCTGTTTTTTCAGTGTGTATATAATATAGTGGTCGTGGGAGGGAATGTAGGGAGGGAGGGAGGGAAGGCTAGCTGGGTGAGCGGATATTACGGCGGAGGTATGATGTAAAAATGATAAAAAGAGAAAAGGTGAGATACACATAAAGAGAAAGAGAGAAAGTGGGTTCGGTTATTTGCAACACTGAGAAGAGAGCGAGAGACGGTGGGATACAGAGAGAGGGAGAGGGGGTGGGGGTGGAGGAGGGAGAGAAAAAGAGAGACTTAAAGAAATGGGATATTTTAGGTGACTTTAAGGGTTAAAGGGGAGGGAGGTAGGGAGAGGAAACAGAGTGGAGTATTGTTTACATAATCTTGGTCTAAAATGAAACAGTTTTTTTTTAAAAATCAGTTACTGCTTACAAAACCACACACATACAAGATTATAACCAGATCTAACTAATGGCAGGTCGGCGATGCGGTCAACACTGTCTCTAGGATCAACAACGCAGCGCACGCACGCGCATGCACACTGGCATACCCACTCACGCTCCCACACTCACAGACAGTCAAGTCTACGGAGTAACGATTTCTGTTTCTCTCGCCAATAAATTCATTGTCCGAAACGCTATACTGTCTATTGCGCCAGAGACATAGATTGCACACAATAGCAAGGTGGGCTGGTGGCTTTTTTTTTTATTTGGAAGGAAAACAAAAGGGGGGGGGGAGTGAAGGGAGGAGAGAAAAAACAACACGAACGAAATAGATCATCATTCTCTCCTATGCCATTCAGCCTGTCGGCATGCCAAATCCTGAGCACATAGATCAGTCACCATCGACGGGAAGAGGCAGGGTATGTGAGTGAGTAGAGTCAGGGAGAGAGAGAGAGAGACACACAGGAAGGGAGGGAGGGAGAGACAGACGGGAGTAGAAAAAATAGGGTAGAAGGAGGAAAAGAACACAAGGATGAGGAGCAGCGAGTGAGACAGAGGCCGAGGAGAAGGAGAGGGATAGGACGGTAGAAAGCGGAGGAAAGGTTTTAGAAGAAGCACTGAAGAAAATAGGAAAGAGAGAGAGAGAGAGAGAGGCGGAGGAAGAGGAGGAAAGGTTTTAGAAGAAGCACTGAAGAAAATAGGAAAGAGAGAGAGAGAGAGAGAGAGGCGGAGGAAGAGGAGGAAAGGTTTTAGAAGCAGCACTGAAGAAAATAGGAAAGAGAGAGAGAGAGAGAGAGGCGGAGGAAGAGGAGGAGAGAGAGAGAGGGAGACGGTGAAAGTGGAAGGAGGAGAAAAAGAGCAAATGTTGGAAAATGAGACCGAGGAAAGGTGGGAAGAAAGGTCGGTGGCAGTGGTAGAGAGGAGAAAAGGAAGCAGTGAATAAAATATGAGGACAGGGGGAAGAGAGAGAGAGAGAAAGAAAAGGAGAGAGTGAGGAGGGGGAAAAGCCGGTGGAAATAATTTTTAAAAAGTAGGGAAACCGAGAAAGGCAGAGGGAGTGAAAGAAGGTGTGTTCAGATTGGGAGGAGAGAGAGAGAGAGAGAGGATGTTAAAAAAAAAAGAAACCAACCCACCAAAAACAATCATCTCGGGTTGATGGTGGAGGGATGAAGAGGAGGGTGGGATAACGAAGAGGAAGAAAACTGTTACAGCTGCTGGTAAATGGAACTTGCTGTTTTTCTTTCTCTCTCTGTCGTGTTGCTCTGCGGCGAGTGACGTCACAAAAATCGTTGCGCGCCCGTCATCAAGAGGGTAACCGCTCTCCGCCTCTGTAGCTTGATTAGCACTCGTGGGCGATTCTCAGAATTTGGCAGTTCGATTATGAGTTAAATCGTCGGAAGTCGAATAGAATTTCTTTCCGTCATTTTTCCTTTTCTTTCTGTGGATGTCGTTTCTTGAGGTCCTTAAGTTTGAGCAATGACTACAAAAATATTGTCATATAATTAGACAGACAGACAGACAATCGAAAGGACGGTCGGATAGATAGATAGATAGATAGATAGATAGATAGATAGATAGATAGATAGATAGATAGATAAATAGATAGATAGAAAGACAGGCAGGCAGGCAGGCAGACAGACAAACAGACAGGCAGATAGATAGATAGGTAGATAGATAGATAGACAGATAGATAGATAGATAGATAGATAGATAGATAGATAGATAGATAGGCAGGCAGGCAGGCAGGCAGGCAGGCAGACAGACAAACAGATAGACAGACAGGCAGATAGATAGACAGACAGATAGATAGATAGATAGATAGATAGATAGATAGATAGATAGATAGATAGATAGATAGATAGATAGATAGATAGATAGATAGATAGATAGATAGATAGATAGATAGATAGACTTGTGCCCTTATATACATACTATTATTGTATACTTCAATTAGGCCTGTTTGAAAGAGAGAAAAGTGGAGACAGGAAGCGAGGAAGACCGAGAGAACCAAAGAAGTGAGAGAGAGAGAAAGCGTACATGAAAGAGAGAAAGAGAGAGAGGGGGAAGAGAGAAGACGGAGGAACCACGGGAAACAGAGAAAAATGAAAGAGAGAGTGTGTGTGTGTGTATGTTTGAGAGAGAGAGAGAAGATGGTGGAACTATGGGACACAGAAGGAAAAATAAAGGAAGAGTGTGAGCGTCTGTGTGTGTGTGAGAGAGAGAGAAAGACAGAGAGATAGAGACAGAGAGAGAGAGATGGTGGGTTGGGGTCGGAGTGCACGAAATGGAGGAGAAAGAGAGGACACACCAAAAGCACAAAAAAGTAGCACTTGGTGCACTTATGAAAAGCAGCCAAAATATACTTACCAGAAAGCCATCACTGTTGATTTGAGTTTATACCCTTTTATGATTTAGGCAGAAGCTTCCTTCCCCTCAACTAGCCTACCTTTCGTCAAAATGTCTTAAAAGTGGTCTAAAAACTTCTGCGATAAACTATCTACCCCTATCTGTCTTTCAATACTTTGCAGGAAATGGAAAGTGAATCTCATGTAGAAAATAAAAAATACCTGTAACTGTGTGTTAAAAGGACATTTAGTTCGTGCAAATACAAGTGCTTCCTTCAACCGTAGTGTTTCTCACCCTATCTTGTCCCACGCCTCCCTTCAGTTTTCAAAAAAAAAAACAACAACTGCATCCCACCATGATCGGACAAAGATAACATTCAGTATAATATAAAAACTATTTATATATTCTGTAAGTTTACATTCAAAAGAAGTTTTAATTAAAACTTCATTTCAAGTTTTATTCACTTATCTCTTACTTCACTAAGAGCCTTGCCTTTGACGCTGGCTGCAGATTTGTTTGATTCGAGGGACCAATTTCGTCAGTTTTGGCCTTAATTCACCACGTTTCGTGATATCCAGCCGATTTCTTTTATGACACTAAGAATTTTATGAAAACTCCCTACGCCCTAATTCTGAAGTCCCACGCCCCACAAAAATACTGCCACGCCCCACCTTGAGAAACACTGTCCTACAGACAAAATGACTTCAGCCTGACACTGTTTATTTAATTATACTCCCTTGATGCCCGATTTGTGTCGTAATAAGGGAAACTCCCCATTCAGACATTCTAACCCCGTGTTTGTCGAGGTGGGGCGTGGAACTTCCGAATTGGAGCGCTGGGATATAATATATTACAATATGTACTGTATACCGATTATGGTGGGGCGCACGTTTTTTTCTTGGAAAATTGAAGTGAGGCATGGGACAAAACAGTCGAGAAACACTGTTCTAACCTGTGATGGGATATAAATAAGAATCTCCAACACAGACGTTCTAGGCTCCCTCATATCAATACATGTACTATATATTATATTATTTTTGAATATATTTGAATATTGAAGGCGTGCATTTGGTCCGCCCTTCTATGTGAGTACGAGCGCTGGACAAGCAACAATAATATTAAAGGAAAACTAGCAGCAACAGAAATGTGGTTCATAAGGAGGATGTGGAAAATATCATGGACAGAAAAGAAGTCCAACCAAGAAGTGCTGGAAATGACAAACATGAAAAGATCACTCATCAAGACAATAAGGAGGCGACAGATGAAATTCATGGGGAATGTTTATAGCAAAGAAGGGGCGGAACAACTTAGTATGACAGGAAAAATGGAAGGGATGAGAAGTCCAGGACGCCAACGTGCAACATTCATAAACAGCCTGAACACATGGGCAACCAACAACACAATGAACAACAACTCATTCATGGCGGCCTCGGGTGAAAGAGTGGGATGGAGAACCATTACCGGCAATGCCTGCTCCAGACAAGACACTTGATGATAATGTTATACGTAATTTAACGGAATCACTCGCTGCACCACATTGAAGGCAGCGTGAGAAACTATGAACTTGGTTTCCACAAAATCATTCAGGACAAGCAAAAAAACTGAATTACTTTCTTTATCAGACTTGATAGTTAGGATATTTAACGTTATTTAACCTTAAGTTTTCAGAATTTAATTCGGGAGAAGCAAAAAACTGAATTAATTTATTTATCAGACTTAACAGTTATGATATTTTGAACATTTTATTTATCTTCAGTTTTCAGAATTTAATTCCTAACTTATAATACCCAGCGGGCTGTCAGGGTCTACAAGCATATCATATAATTATCTCAATTTTCAAAAAAAAACAACAACAACAACAACAAAAAAAGTCGAATTACGATAGTTTACCCCGTGCCCCTCGATATGGCTAGATTGGGTTTAGTTGTGGTGGTTGTCAGCGGCGGGTTTGTTATAAACCTAATAAAGGTTTACCTGAAGAGCCCCTAAACCCCGGAGGGGCCCTGAAGAAACTTTTTTTTTAATGAGTGAATTTTGGATGTTGCCCTATTGTTGCTGGTTGCGAAAAGGCTCCACAATAGTTCAAGTTTCAGGGTCCCATAATGTAGGTCCGCCGCTGGTTGTAATTGAAATGTTTAGCTTTAGGTTCAGGTATAAGTCTGGCTGATTGACAACAACAACAGTTTCCTTGGAGAAATGACCACAATAGTGTATTCTGTAACTCATGGCCACAAATTTGATGTCAAAAGTCCTGGTGTGAAAATTTTGGTTACAATGCGCGCACAGCCCGAGTGATTGATTGAATCTCGCATCAATGCTTGTGCACGAGTATTGTGGAGTTGTGATCGAATTCGTCCACCTGGCTAGTAAGACGGCTGATTGAAGAGACAAGTACTCGGTTAGGTTAGGAATGATGACCAGATGAATGGGTGCTTTTTATATCAGCTATTCCAACGAGAACTTTCTCCTTACAAGTCTGGGGCTTTTAAAAACTAATCCACCGAGCCTGTGCGAGGGAAAAGAGTTTGGCACATTGGACTGGACCAAGGGGGAGACAAATCTTGGGAGTTCCCGTAGCAAATCTGAAAATAATAATGATAATGCTGTACGGTGATGATGAAAAAAAAGAAGGGAGATTGTTTTGGCGAGGCAGACGGGGAAGAAGTTACACCCTAGAAAGAGAGAGAGAAAGAGGAAGAGAGAGAGAAGGAGATAAAGAGAGACAGAAAAAGAGAGAGAGACGAGTGGAGGGAAAAAGAAGAGAGAAAGAGAGAGAGGGAGAGAAAGAACGAGCGAGAGAGAGAGAATGAGAGACTAAGAGAGAGGGGGTGAGAAAGAGAGAGAGAGAGAGAGAAAAAAAAAGACTGGAAAATGTGGAAGATCAGAAAAGAAATAATGTATTGGAATTTTTTTCAATAGGAGAAATTACAGGGGAAATGACGTCTGTAGAGTATTGACGTATTCAAGACAAATAAGAATAATAACAACAATAATAACAACGATAACCAATGGACGAGAAGGACGGCAAAGAAATAAGAAATGCTGAAGAAAAAAGTTAAGAGAATTTGGGCAGCTTTGACAATGACATTACACGCGTTTCACCCCCCCCCCCCCCGGGGTACCAGAGGCATTAGACGAGGGGGGCGCCGAGTATCGGGTGCGCGATGTGGGGCGGGGGTGGAGGCGGGAGAAGCGGGGGGTGGGGGTATACAAGTTCAAGTGACCCGAAGGAGTGACATCAGGTCAGTACCGTTGGATTACCTTTAAATGTCACGCGCACTCTCCATCGCTCCCCCCCCCCCTTTTTGTTTTTGGTTGCCCTCAGTCAAATTTGTTTGAACGCGAAGAATGTCGAGATCGATTCAGCTTGTGCCTGTTTGTTGGTTGTTGTTTTTTTTTTCCTGCTTTTTTTTTTTTTTAAATCTCATGTTACACCTCCCTATCTTTTCTTGTGCCAGAAATTAGTGGTTGGCGAGTTGAAATTGCAACTCACGAAAGTAGGTGTGGCTGAGTCCTTACCGCGGCTGGAGGATTGATGTGAGTTTTGTGGTTAAAGACGTCTAGTAAGAATAAGACGGGTGCTTCTGTACCCGGTCTATCAAGTAATTAATTACTTGTCTTGTATTCCTGTGAATGTTTATGATGTGCCGGTTACTGATTAGATAGATAGATAGATAGATAGATAGATAGATAGATAGATAGATAGATAGATAGATAGATAGATAGATAGATAGATAGATAGATAGATAGATGGTCAATTTTATGTGAGCTAAATCGGTCTGGTAAATCCGGAGTCACGCACAGGATACCGAGACGAATCAATTCGTCATATTCCGTCCGTCGACTTGCGCGCGTGTCATCGATGTCAACAATGCAACAATTCAGACCACACCCCTTCGTAATTGAAAGAAAAACAGTAGTGCCTACCGTATTTATACGTGCGAAATTTGTGGACATTATATAGTGTAAGAAGGAATGCGTCCCCTTGGGATGACAAGGTTCTAGCTCCACTTTTTGGCTGAACCGCGTTACCCTCTACACGCTACTTCTATGGGCCTTCTTCATTGTAGGTCAAATTATCAAGCAGATCAAAAAAATGCTTTGCTCTAAAAGCTATATTCTCATGAAACTTCAATCCTCATTTCTCAAAAGTAGACTAAGGGAGTTAGAACCCTGTCTCGGTATTCTGTGACTCGGGTAAATCTTTGCGTTTCTGTTGTTAAATGTTCTATTCTTGGACATGAGCCACAATATCGTCCAACACCCGGAGGGCTATTACCCTCACGCTTGAGCCACGGACATCACTCCATCATCCACACCCGGTCGACTCTACCCTGTAGGGACACCAGATTTATGATATCTTGCTGACACCATTGACCATAGACTAGTTTTAGTCTTTCTAACTTGGGGCCCCACCTCCTGAAAGGCGCAGTGAGCATCCAAAGAGAATATAGGAGGGACACGAGTCAGTTCAGCTTTCTGGAGAATTTCTCCAACACAAAATGCGCATGACTGGCTGAAGATAGACTGGTGGTGATCCTCAAGCCAAACAGGTGTTGGTGTTTACTGAATGAGTATTAAGATCTCTCTCTCTCTCATTATTCCCGTCTTTGTCTCTTTCTGCACTATCAGTTTGTCTGTCGTTTTACCTGTTTGTCATTATCGATTGGTCTCTCTACCTACCTACTTACCTACCCGCCTACCTACCTACCTGCATGCCTGCCTGCCATCATGTCTGTCTGCCTACCTGCCCATCTAACTACATACCTACCCATCCACCTACCCACCTATAGACCTATCTGCCTACTCACCTTTTCATCCATCCATCCATCCATCTATCTATCTACTTATCCATCTACATGTATCTATTTATCCATGTGTCTATCTATCTATCTATCTATCTATCTATCTATCTTTCTATCTATCTATCTATCTATCTATCTATCTATCTATCTATCTATCTATCTATCTATCTATCTATCTATCTATCTATCTATCTATCTATCTATCTATCTATCTATCTATCTATCTATCCTTTTGTCCAGACAATAAGTATCATAGGACTACCACATTCCCCGTCTCGAGCATTGTCAAATACACGTGACAAGTAATTTACCGTGTGTCAAACACTTCAGTTTACAACAATATCACTCCCACTCCCAAAGAATTCATACAATAAACTCATCTCCCCCCCCCCCCCCCCTCATTTTCTCTCCTCGGATTCCCTTCATTTCCGATGAACAGCAGCAACAACAAAAAAGCAATGTGATAAGTCTGGGTGGGATAAAAAGAATTATCACTGGGAGCAAATTGGACGACAGGATTTGAAACGATAACAGTAGGCTAGCGACCAAAAAATAGAAGTTTTTTGGGGGGAAATGAAACGGGGAGGATTGTCCTAAGACAGGAGAGGACAAAGAAGAGGAAACGCCGGATCGAGAAAAAATAAGCAGAAGAGATAGGAAGACAGAAAGATTCTGAAGAAGGAGAACAGAATACCTCAGTGTTATTTTGAAGTCCATAGAAATCTATGTCACGCAGATTCACCAGTAAGTCAGAGGCCGAGATGCTTTCCTTGCCTGGTTATTGATTGGCTGTTGAGTTGCCAAGTGGCGCAAACGATTCCCCATTCACTTTATTAACTCTCACAACAGCAAGGAGGTATCAATATAACCTAATTCAGGGGGAGCAGAGATATAACAAATGGCGGTGGGTGATATCGATAAACATAATGTAGTATTTTGAATGCCGTCGTGAAAAGGGCTGAGGGTAAAGGCGGACATAATCCCTACCACCCACCCCCCTCCCAACCTCCACCTACCCCTCTGTTTTCACTGGTCTTTTCTTTTTTGCCGTTATTTGTATTGAAAATGTCAATCAGTGAACTGGACAATACTAGCCCATCTTCAAACAAAGAGTTTTACAAAACCCAGTGTTTCTTTGAAAAAGATACCGTTTTATGTAACACTGTCTTCCATTATATATATGGCCTTTAGCGTCTTTACAGACGGTCTTAGCAGCTAGAATATTCACTTTCACTTTGACTGACAGCTTCTCTCGTGGCTTATTCTACCAATGTTTGACCCGAGAGTGCGATGGCAGTGATTGCAGGTCAGTCTTTTGGGTTCACTTTGGCGAGTGTTTTCATTCCGCCTCTGTCGTTTTGTCAGGTATGTTTCTTTTGCCTTGAAGTCTATTGCGAGCGTGCCACTGCGCAATTTTTGTCTCCATCTGCTTCGATCACTTGCAAGGTTCTCCCATTCATTGGGGTCGATGTTGAATGCTTTCATCGTGACCTTGCAAGTGTCTTTGAATCGCAGATGTGGCCTACCTCTGGGTCGGTTGCCAGTAGCAAGTTCCCCGTAGAGAATTTGTCTGGGGATGCGATCATTTTCCATACGGTGGAGATGTCCAAGCCACCGCAGTCTTTTTTTGCCTAGGAGAGCCTGAGTTGATGGAATGTTGGCTCGGCTCAGAACTTCGATATTTGAGATCCTGTCTTGCCACTTGATCTTGAGAATTTTGCGTAGGCAGCGCAGGTGGAAGGAGTTGAGGGATCTTTCATGTTTGGAGTAGGTGGTCCATGTCTCTGAGCCATACAGCAGGGTGCTTAGGACGCAAGTTTGGTACACGAGTACCTTTGTTTTGATGGTCAGCTTGCTATTGTTCCACACCCTTTTTGAGAGTTTGCCAAAAGCTGTGGCCGCCTTTCCTATTCTGGCATTTATTTCAGTTGTTATGTCTGTGCTACCACTGATGGTTGAGCCTAGGTAGCAGAATTTTCCCACTTGCTCCAGAGGAGAGCCATTCAGCATAATTGGGTTGGGGTTTCTCAAGCCTTGTGTCAAAACTACAGTTTTTGAGACACTGATCTTTAGCATGAATTTGTCACAGGCTTTGGCAAGGCTATTGATGAGAGCCTGGAGCGTGGTTTCATCGTGGGCCACGATTGCAGCATCATCTGCGAAGAGGAGCTCTTGTAACATAATATGCTCTGTACGAGATTTTGCTTTTAGTCTGGCAACATTAAAAATGGAGCCGTCCACTCTGGTGTTAATAAGTACTCCACCTGAACATTGACCAAAGGCATTCTTGAGTAGGGCTGCAAAATATATACCAAATAAGGTAGGAGCAAGAACACATCCCTGCTTCACACCGCTGTTTACAGCAAATGAATTGGATGTGCAGCCCTCAAAGTTGACACATGCCCTCATGTCAGTGTGGAAGGATGCAATAAGTTTTAGCAATGTTGGTGGACAGCCTATGGATTTAAGGACTGCATACAGGCCAGATCGGCTTACGGTGTCGAAAGCCTTTGTTAGGTCCACAAAGCATGTTATAAGCGGCCTGTTTTGTTCTTTACATTTTTCTTGGATTTGCCGAAGTGCAAATATCATGTCAATAGTTGATCGTTTGCTTCGAAAGCCACATTGTGTTTCTGGTAAGACTTTTTCCGCCAGTTGTTGAAGGCGGCAGAGGATGACGCGAGCAAAAGCCTTTCCAGTAATGCTGAGGAGGGATATGCCTCGATAGTTGTTGCAGTCGCCTTTGTCTCCTTTGTTCTTGTAAAGTGTGACAATTTTGGCGTCTCTCATATCATGTGGTATCACGCCTTCTTTCCAACACTGCAGTAACAGATTATACAGGTGTGGTAATAGTGGGCCTTTTAGGTCTTTTAATACCTCTGCAGGAATGTTGTCACTTCCTGTGGCTTTTCCAACAGACAGGTGGTCGATTGCATTGGAAAGCTCGACTAAGGAAGGTTCAGCGTCAAGTTCGGCCATTATTGGCAGTTTTTGGAGGTGTTCCTCAAAATCTGGTGGAATATTTTTCTCAGTTGAATACAACAGAGAGTAATGCTCTACCCACCTATTCAGTTGTTCATTTTTATCTGTGATGGGTTCACCATTTACAGACTTAAGTGGGGCGCTTTTGGTGATGATTGGCCCAAGAGCTACTTTCATCTGACTAAAGGCGGTTTTCATATCTCCCTTTTCATTTGCCTCTTGTATGCTGTTACACAAGTCTGTCCAGTATTTGTTGGCGCAACGTCTTACCTCCAGCTGAAGTTTAGCTTTTGCATTTTTCAAACAAGTTTTTGTACTCTGATTGCAATTTTTGTTATACTCATTGAAAGCAGATTTCTTTTGCTCAATGAGAGGTAGGAGAATTTCGCTGTTCTGGGCTACCCAGTCGTTGTTTGAAACTTTATGCTGTCCAAAAGACTTGATGGCACAGTCATGAATTTTTGAACTGAGAGTGTTCCATGTTTCATCTACCGAGTCACATTGGGTGACATTATCCATGCTTTCAGCAAATAACTTTTCAAATGACTTTCTATTTGATTCATCTCTGATTGCTGTTACATTGATCTTAGGGATTGAAGGGGCTTTTGATCTGTATATTTTCTTGGCCGAAATTTTGATTTTGCTGACTACCAGTGCATGGTCGGTGTCACAGTCAGCACTGTGGAGGGAACGAGTTATTTTTATACAGCCCAAACTCTTCCTCCTTGAGAGAATAAGATCTAATTGATGCCAATGGCCAGACCTGGGATGGCGCCATGATGTTCTTTGGCATCTCTTAAGGTCAAAGTACGTGTTTGTAACACATAATGAGTTTACGGAGCATAGCTCCAGAAGGCGCTGCCCGTTTTCGTTGATGTTGCCAATGCCGAAGTGCCCAATGCACTTTGGCCATGCGGAGTGATCTGCTCCCACTCGAGCGTTAAAGTCACCCAGAATTAGCAGGCCTTCGGTGAGAGGGATGTTGTGGAGAGTCCTCTGCAATGCCTCGTAGAAAATGTCTTTGGTTTCGTCAGAGGAGGTAAGTGTTGGGTCATAGACACAGATAATGTTGGTAAAACCAGACCGGGTGTTCAGTCTGAGTGTCACGATGCGTTCTGACACTCCAATTGGAGTTGCGATCGAATTGATAAGGGAGTTTTTTACGGCGAAGCCCACGCCGTGGATTCTCGGCTGTTCACTGCTAAGGCCCTGCCAGAAGAAGGTGTAGTTTTCTTCTTTGACTGACCCGGAGTCGGGAAGTCGAGTTTCTTGCAGGGCAGCGATGTCGATGTTTAGTAGCTGAAGTTCTCGATCAATAATTTGGGATTTCCTGATGGAGTCAATATTAGTGAGATCTTGCTGTTGCAAGCCTGGGCGCATTGTTCTGACGTTCCAGGTACCAAGTTTTAGTATTTTTCTGTTTTTGCCAGGTGCACACTTTACGTCAGCTTTTTGACTTTTGGTCTAGCTCCAACCACCTTATGAAGCAGGCTGACGTGGCGGAACAACACCCAACTGCCTGGGGGCTGCCCAGGTTACGGCGGGCGGTAGTTGATCAATGCAGCTGAAAAGCCGCTCCCACCGACAGAGGGGACCCCTGGCGCTCATCCGTACGCCAAATGGATTGAGCTTATCACCGGTAACTGCCACCTCCCGTGTTGTGCCCATCCGTAACGGATGGCTGGAGTGTCCTCTCCAAATCGGAAATGGGTGGGCTTATAGAGGAGAGACAGACGCTTGCCAAGCCCGAGCAAACGCCTCCTCGTTTTGCTGCCTTGCCTGGGCTATTTTTAAGAGATGGTGCTTTGCCCAGAGGCACCACCCCTCTCTCTGCCATTCTAGTTAAACCCAAGGGAGAGACCAGGTCAATACATTTGGAACTAGTCCGGCTGCAGGAGATGCTGGAAGCCAGTTTGATGCAGTTCTCCCTGACAACCACCTTCGGGTCTCCACTCCTGATTTTCTGTCTGGGTTTACTCCCATAGCCTTTGCTATCATAGCAACACACAAGGCAGTGTGGTATTTGTATTCAGGGTTACCTTCCCCTAGTCTTCCTCTCTCCCGAGATGACCCACAAGACAGTGGGGGTGACAGTAGCAGGCTGTATTGTGTACTGTTATACAATAGCAGAAAACTCTGGCCTGACAGATGTCTTCCATTAGCACCTGTGTAAACAGGGTTTCATAAACTGTTAAAAGTAAGATTGTTGTTGCCTGTACGTACGAACCCCAAGTATTTTGCCCTAGGGACGTATTTTTAAGCCTTTTCTGACTCCAGAACTAGAGAGCCCCCCCCCCCCAACTACTCTTAGCAACAGGCTTAATTAATTATTCTTTCAGATTTTCTTTTTGTTTTGGGTTGAAAGGGTAAGGGGCAGGGTTAGGGATTCGATAAGATTTCGGGTTGAGGATAAGAACGGGGTTAGCGGTAGTTACGTATACTTACGGGCCCCTAGCGCAAAACGCTTGGGGTACGTACGTACAAGTAACAAAAGCCACTAGAAGTAATAGGCCAGTGAAAATGGGCGGAGCCTAGACAAGGTCAAGGTCCCGAGAAAAACTGGAGGGCAGAAAGTGGTGGTCATGGGATCTTGCTGTGTGAGGGGATGCGCTAATCGCGTGAAACCAGGCTCTGGATTGTCATTTTTTCGAATACCATCGAAACCTATTGAAAAAAGGAATGCCTGGATAACAGCCATCAATCGGGCAGCAGCAACAAAGTCCTTAAAGCTCTGGCAGCCCTCGAAGCACGATCGTGTATGCAGCCATCATTTTGAAAGTGGTAAGTAACTTTAAACAAGATGTTCTAAGTCGCCTGCTAGTCTATCGACCGTTAGTCGAGACGCTGGTCTGTTTCTTTTTTTTTTTTCTTCTATTATTTTAGCTTCCTACTTAGGCAACAGCCCACACTTCAATAAATCTAAGTTTTGATCGATTCGAGAGACAAATGAAAAAAAAAAAAAAAAACTGTACTCTGTAGACAAAATTTCTGTGACTAGATCTAGATAGATGTACTTTAGCTAGCCTGCACTAACAAGCAAATATTATTTCTAGGAAGACCCCACAATGATCTTGCCCACCCTGACTATGTACCAAGCAAAAATTTGGGATACAGGAAATTGAAACCTGCAGCGGCAACTTTGATGGGACGTTATCAAAGAAGGCAAGAAAGGAATGAACAAAGACAGAAGATAAGGGACAATGACACTGCACTTGATGCTGCAACTGCTCTGATAGGCTTGGCCACAGCAACAGTCACAGAAGAAGGGACAAAAGAACAAGGTACCGGTAATAGTTAATGGTGTTTATTAAATTAAATTGTACAAATGCATTTTTTTTAACAAGTAATTTGAAAAGTGACAGTTTCATTATTTCCTTCTCATTAGCATGTAAATATTAGAGTACAACTGAAAATGCGTACTGTAACAGTACGAAACCAAACAAGTAGATTTAGTAAAAATTAAAAACCACAAGCTTCAACACTTTCACGTCAAGAAAATATAATTGTTCGAAGTGTTACTTCGTGACCGCATGGTGGAAATTAGAATAATAAGTTCAGAATCTGTATAGTTGGACTGTAATGAAAACCAGCATGATAAGTTAAGAATCTTCTTGAAAATCAACAACAATAAACAAGCATGCACATAAATTTTGTCTCTTTTGGGCAGTGTTCCACATACATACTGGTAGTTGATCAGATTCCATTTACACACGTACTAAGCACCAGTGTTACATAGATCCCTCCCACTACATTACATGAAAAAAGTAAATAAAAGGCAGAATCCAGGGTTCATTTACACTTACACTAAGTTACAGTATCCGTATCTGGAATATTTTGTTCGAGACCTGCTAAATTCCAGTTTTCATAAAAATTACAAAACAATAGGCCTAATTTTCATGTTCATAGGCATTGCGTGAAAGTTACTGAGAATATTTTGCCACAAGTTTAGGAGCAATTACATTTTCATATATTGTTGCACATTTACTGATGACAAGATCAAGAAATGCATCATCTCGAGCAACTCGGCTTAAAATGCTGTTTTCTTTTGCAAACATATAGAAGTCACAATACATTGTACCAGTCATGAACATGTGCATCTGGACTTGACTGAAATACTCATGGTTTTTTTTTAAGGTTACCAAGCCCTTCTCCTGGTCAAAATAAATTGGGAAATTGGGAACAGAGTTGTCTGTGGGGAGTTTTGTCTTGAATTTAAAGGGACACTTAATTGCCAGGCAACCTCTTCCACAGCAATCACAAAATACAATACCATCAGGTGATGCCCCTAAGTATGGGTAATCTGGTCTAAGAACAAGACCACTACTAGTAACAGAAAAATTTGAGTGTCCCTGAGACTGACATTCAGCATACTCATTCCTGGCAGTTTCCTCGTGGTCAACCCCATATTTAATTGAAGGAATATTTCTTAGGTCCCTGACAGTACATAAAAAATCTACAAGCTTCTCTTGTTCTTTACAGTGATACACTTTATGGATAGTGCTGGAAGTAATTCTTCCTATTCGCTGTACTCTCCAAAGAGGGGAGTTTGACTGCTCTTTCGTCTGACATTCAATAGATTTGATGACATCTGCAGTCATATATGTAGCCAGTGTAGTAATAAAATTTATAGTCCTGGTTTGCTCTATAGAGCTGATGACATTGGGTTGAGTTTGTTTCTTCTTAAGAGAAGTAAGAACCACTGCCTCAGGTGCATTGTTGTCAATGTCCTGCAGGGTAATTGAACTCATTTTCCATGCTTTGTTCCCTGTTGTTGTGGTCCTCCTCTTCTGCCTCAGAGAGGGCTTTGTGAAATTAATGTCCATGCGCTTGGCTGGCTGAACCTGTTAGGATGGCAAGAGACAAAATTAGAATTAGACTATTCTATCCATCTAGTAGAAGCTTCATGCTGTAATAAAAATCTTATTTCCTCTGTCTCCTCAGCAACACAAACTGTCAACGATGTCAGCCAGAATCTGTACATGGTGGAAGCCAAGCTAAGAAGTGTGGAAAAAGAGGTGGAGATTGTTCAACAACAGAGGAAAAAGCTTCACGAGCGTTTAGAATTACAACTTTCAAAAACAAGTGTTGAAAAATTCACATATGAGAATGTGAAGATTAACATTCAGTTCTATAGTGGAATAAGTAATGAAATTTTCAGTTTATTGATAAAAAATATTTAAAAATTCCCATCTACTGCCTTGTCTGTCGAGGATTCTCTCCTCCTGACAATGATGAGACTGCGCATGGGGAGTCCAAATAAGGATCTGAGTTTAAGATTTAGGGTCTCAATGCCCACAGTAACAAGTATCATTGAAATGATGCTAGACATGCTATCTACAACTCTGAAGGATTTGATTGTTTGGCCAGAGCGTGACGTTATGCAGAGCAATGTGCCAGACAGCTTTCGGCCTAAATACAAGAAAGTTGTCTCAATAATTGACTGTTTCGAGATTTTCACTGACAGGCCTACAAATCTTACGGCAAGGGCTCAGTGCTGGAGTAATTATAAACATTCTTCAACGATTAAATATTTGATCTCCATTACACCACCTGGGGCTATTTCCTTCATATCAGAAGGCTGGGGAGGGAGAGTGTCTGACAAACAAATTACACTTGAGTCTGGGTACCTTTCCAAACTGCAACATGGGGATGAGGTAATGGCAGACTGTGGATTTACTATAGAAATTGAATGTGCAGCTCATGATGCTCTACTGCACATCCCATCTTTCACACGTGGAAAGAAGCAGCTCAGTGGTAATGAAGTAACTAAGTCACCAGAAATTGCTCGTCTTCCAATTCACGTTGAACGGGTTATTGCAAGTTTGAGAAAATTCAGAATCCTGGCAAACAAATGTCCTCTCACACTGGTCAAGCAATTAGATAAAATTGTTATTGTAATTGCTGCTCTTACAAATTTACAGAATGCAATAATTAAACAGTAGTCTGTATTCTACTCTGGGATAAAGTCTTGTAACCTACTGCTGTCCTCAGACTACCCCCAAAGTGATACTTCTCATAACTCTACTTTGTCCGTGTTATTGATGTGAATGGTGCGGAGTGTAACAAGCATTCAGAATTACTAGTTTTAATATAATATGATTATATATATAATGCAAATGTATTTTGTCTGCAGCTAGGAATGGAATGAAACTGTAAAACTCTAGGCATCATCATTGTAACTACATGTATATATAGATTGATCATGAAAGTTGCTAAACAATTTTACATACCTTCTTTTTGGATGCAGCATTCCACTTGCACAGTTCCTCAGTGGGTGCACTTTTGACAAGGCCTGCTCTTACTGCAAATTCAACTTTGAACGCGATGGCCGCTGTGTGGCTACATGCTTTTCCATTTCTGAAGAATAAGAATGCGTATACATTATTTCATTTCAAATAGCGCATGTAACGTATTTAGTTAATACACAGGATTAACATTACATTTCATTACAGTGGTATCTACCCTGTAAAAAAAATAAAGGAAATTAGTAAATCAACTGATAAAACTCTTATCAAGACACTTTTCTCACAACCATACCTAATAAGTTTATCATTGTTACTTAGGATGAACAAGGAGCAATGTAATTTATTGCTTTAAAAAGTAATGTCAACTATTTTTAAGTGTCTTTTACTTAAAAGTGTACTAATATTGGTTACAGCATATTGAAAATAAACGTCTATTTCATTAAAAGTTAACATCCGAATTTGTTTTTGTCAGTAATGTCACTGTGTGAAAGCAGGGAGTAAAAGTTTGGCAATTGTATGTCTCACATCTTCCTCAAACTGCCCGCTGCACCCTGCTGGGTCGCAATGTGAGCAGTGCCTATTGTGCTGGTGTGAAACAAAATTTATGGGCGGCGAGCCACTCATCTGGCGCCTACGCTAGCCTTGGTCTGTTTCACCCCAAATGCGATCTGAAGATTCCCACTGATCTTTGAGTTTTGCCCAGGCTCAGGTTTGGACGTGTCTTCATCTCGCAGATTTTGTGCTAAGACCCAAGATCAATTTCAAGAAGCGGAGGGAAAGTAGCAATTAGCCTGGGGATGAGACAGTGACTTTGTCATGATTATTAATTCTGTAGCGAGGAGAGAAAGTCAAATTAGGCCTATGGCACACTGACTCAAGATTGTTTTGCTACTGTCTTGTGAGCTCAAGTACATTGCATAGTATCGAGTCTGGCAAATCTTCTCTCCATGCCCTTCTCAGAAAATGGGTATCAGACAGAAAAATGAGTGTTGTATGTACTCTAATGGCAATCAGAATTTTAACCCAAATTTAACATTCCTAAACTATGGAACTCAGTGTTAAGGGGGTTAACGGTGAGAAAAAGTTATTACATGAACTTGACGACAAAATCGGAATGAAAAATACAACAAGAAAATAATAAAAACGGCAAAATTGTTGTCCGGCACTGTGAATAGAAAGTGGATCAATGTTGAAATAATGATTAATGCTTAATGTGAACCGATTGCACGAAGTTACAAGTTCAAGAAGATATTTTTTGTTGTTGTTGTTTTTTAAAAGGTCGATTTAAAAAAGAAAAGATTTGTAAGGATGGAGGCCGAAAAAATTGGTACGGGCAATTTGAATAAAGCAATTGCAATTTTTACTGGGAAAATTCTGAGTTCTGTTTCCCCAAAAAAGTGGCAGCGTGTTGGAACCCGCATAAAATCCAGTGCTAATCACGTAATCACATTTATTTTAAAGTTAGGAGTATTGTTTCATACCAGGAAGTTTAACAGGTCCCAAGTAATCACGATAAATGCTCTCCAGGGCTAGTAGAGTACTGAGACAAGTTTTTTTCGCGTCGGTTTTGACTCAGGCTTGAATTTCCATCAACTAGCCAGACATCGAGCCTCCACACATTGCCGGACGCGCTTCTGTGCTGCTGGCCAAGCAAGAACTCGCAGTTAAGTAAACATATTCGTTAAGTTTCTATACATTTCCTATACAACTCTTTTACTGTTCGATTGCTTTATCTGTTCGATTTCCCCTTTTTTTCTGTTGTTGTTTTTCCTTTCTTTTTTCCTTGATGATGGCGCATGCCGAAATATCGGCCATTTTCTGTCTTCTTTTTAGTTTGCATTGTATCAACGGGTATTATTTCTTACGCGAGACTTTGCTACATACAACTTTTTCATTTTGCCCAATTTTGACATTGCTTATAGCCTTGCTGCCACTCCACAGTTTTTCTGTGGTTTTTGTCATATTTAGCCAGACAGACCTGTTTCAATCTGACTGATTATCCCTCTACCGCGCACCGTACCACATCTGAAACATGCGATCGCCTCGTGTACATTGTTCTATTTATGAAACTGTGTATTTTATGAGCAAATAAATACTATTATTAAAATATGTTTCAGTTTAATGATAGTAATAATTTACAGTTTCTCATTTATTTGACTTACATCCGTTTTTCATGTTTGAGAAGTTTGAGATAAGGCATTTATATCTGGGCGCAAGAAGGTTGATGCGCGAAGTACTAGCGTCCAAAATACAGACAAACCAGACGTAACTCATCTGGAATTCCATCGTGTCTATCGTCAAGGCTACATTATTTTTTTTACAAAAAGTCTCCCGTCCTACTAACGTGACTGCACAGAGTTATACGGAAAACCATCGGGACTAGCTTGCCACTGACAGTCTCAACATCGACATAGATCAATATCAGTTGCATCTGAGGGAATTTAGTGACTTTGCTGTTTTTAATCAGGAAATTCGGGTTGTGTGAAGAAAATGAACCTTAATAGGGATGTTATATACCAAGATTCCTCTTCGGTTCCTGGTTAAGAAAAGACTGGTCATGACTGTGGGTGCAGACGCCACTGGTTCTCTCAGGCTGGCAAAGTTTCTTGCCAAGTTTGAAGAATGCATAGACTGTAATGGAACCTGTCAGACAAGGCAGCGCAATGAACTCACACTAAACTATGCATTTTAAAAACTATCTAGCGCCCATGTACCGTATCTGAATACGTGATCTGAAGAACATTGTTACAAAGACCTATTTTTAACGAATTTTTATTTTGTAAAAATTTTCTCAATGAATTTTATTAATCACATTTGCATATATTGTTGCTTTGCAGGATTCAGAAGTTTGGGATAAAACAGTCATGTGTAGGCACTTATGGGTTAACCTGGCCATGAACTTCTGCTCGCCTGACAAGAACCTTAATTAATTAACAAATTAACGTGATGACCTCCGTGCCTCGATTACACCCTCGTTAATTGTTGAGAACGGTGTATGCAGTGTACATGTACTTGTATTTCCCGATGAGCCTCTTCTCCGAAGACTAAGGTATGCCAGAGAGTGGTTCATGTATATGAATGAGTGGAATCTCTGCATGTTCCTTAGTATAAGCAGAAAGTATGCATGTATAGAAAGGTTTCACTATTGGTCGATTTGGACTTTTGCTCCGCGAAACCACTGTTCTTAGGCAGCGGAAAGTAGGTCGCTGAGGTAAACAATACCCGCTTGTGCATTTCCTCTGGGCGCAAGAACTTACAAACAGCTCTAAATAGTTTCAATCAGCCCAAAAATATGAACTAACCGCAGTAAACAGATGTCTTTGGTGAAGGCAGTCTCTTTCAATTCTTGTTTACTGCAGCGACCTAGTTTCGCGATTTGGCGGAAGTGAGATCTCTAGATACATATATACTCTCTGGTATAAGGTGTATGTCTTATTCTTGTTAGGATTTAGAAATACAAGACTGCATACAAAAAGTGATCACTAACCTTTGGAAATATGCAAGAGAAATACACGTATGTCAGCGGTCAAACTTCTGCATTAAAAAAAAATAAAAATCGCACAAGCTCCTCAGGCGAGCGGATGTTCGAAGCTGACAAAAAACGCAAGATGCCAGCATACTGGTAATGAAAATCTATGGGGCAGCATTTCACATGTCTTTCAGACGTCTTCCTTTGCAGAGATGAAGAAGACAAAGGCAGAAAGTCAGACTACTGTTCTCGCAGTTCAAGACCAAACAGACAGTGGGACGAAAATCCTAGTTCGTCTTTAAATAAAATTTCATTACACATCCCACAGGGAAATCCATACACTGTATATGGTTTAGATGTGTTCATTAAGGTCACCTTGAACGTGATATAAATAAAATAATGTCATTGGTAAATGTACACATTTCTTGAAAAGTAAATTTTTTCTGCTATTTTATTATAATTATAACAGCAAGCCGTAACAAGCATTATCCCATGCTTCATTCTCCTAAGAATTTCAATTCCTTTTTTTTTTGGCGTTTGCCTACAAAAAAAACGTCCATTTCATTGTGTGAACGAGTCAAATATAAAGGCTATCCAGTCCCTCGCACCGTTAACTATCATTTTCTTATAGGACTAAAACACAATGTTTTCTTGAAGAAACAGTGCTTATATAAGTTAAGTACGACTCTACATGGCCACATCCGACTTTATTGTGAATTTGGTCACAACGATCACTAATACCCTTGAACTGAATGTATGATAAAATGTTTACCAACATATCCTCACTGTGTATCATTTCAACCATTGTAAAACACTTTTCACTCACTGGGAAAGGGTAAAATATGTCCTGTATTGGAAATATCTACTGACTGACTGATGAAGTTTTAGTTTCCCTTCTTAAGCCTTGAGAAAGAGAGAGAGAGAGAGACAGAGAGAGAGAGGAGAGAGAGAGCGACTGAAAAGAGAGATTTAAAGCACTTCGAGTTCACTTTGTTGAGGCAGGCACTATTTAAATAGAAAAAATAATAATAATGGAGATTATTATCATTATTTTTATGTGAAATTGTCCCTTCCATCATGTGCACACACACAGAATGAATTGTAACTTGCACAGACTTACACACAGAAAAGAAATAACACCAGACAAAACAAGCGAATACTTTCAAAAAACGTTGAATTTATCAAATACTTTTATGATAAAACTCTGCAAGTTTAACTTGGCAGAACATCTGTGAGACAAAAACAAACACAGACAGACAAATGTACATTTCATACATTTATGTTAAATAACTTCATGGAAGTACATCCATTTTTATACAGCTGCTGGACCCCAGGACATATCTACAATAATATTGACAAATTATCATTCAAGATGCCTATAAACAGACTAAAAAAAATCTGTTCGTAATTTTCTGATGTTCTCCCTGCTTAAATCATCATGAACTCAAAGCAGCAGAGAATGACAGTCACATTTTTTACCCAACACAGTGCTTGACCACCTAGAGCTGAACATGCTAGAAAGATTGAAAAAAAAAAAATGGTACTCTTAGAGATCTACCCCTTTTGTTGAACATTATAACCTCTGTGCAAATATACATCTTGTATCATCATTTGTCATGATTTGGACGGCCGGCTTATAGATTATAAATACTAATAAAATGGATGGACAATGTAATATCAACAATTACTTGTATTCATTCTGGAAAAATGATAAAAAAAATAAAAATAAAAAGTAAGTAAGCTGTGGATATGAACAAAAACACGAAGCATACTTCAGGTTGGTCAGACTGCACATTTTTTACACAATATATATTTTTCTGACCAGCTTTCAACATATAATTTCAAACTGAGCTGTTCCACTTTGTCCAGTAATATGATTAAGTAGGCCCCTTACATTTTAAAATATTACTATAGTTGCAACTTTTTGTAGACTGGTGAAACTTCCAGCTAATTGTTTCAGTGTGACATGAACCAACCAATAAACAAAATCACGATAAACCTCAAAGAAAAGGCAATCATTTCTAACAAATGACCTACTAATGAATTCTGTGTGATGTCCCTTCCTGCATCATGGTTTGCCATTTTCTGTACTTTGTATCACTTCATGGCTGCTTTTACCCTTGTGTTTCTCGTATTTGTTCCAACACTAATAATTTATTCTCTCACAGAAAGCAAAGCCAGTTTTTTTTTTCCCCCGATAATTTTCTACTGTTGAGAATATTTCCAACACAAAGGCTCATTTTTGCCTCATTGGCATTCCTATTAACAAACAATATGTTGAAGACTTACAAAATGATACACTAGAGTGAGATATCTATGACGGCCGCTGTGACCATATAATATGATTTGCACATCTGATAAAGTGACTTGATAGATCAGCCATCCCCGGCTTTCCAGGAAGTTTCATAGCTTGCTTTTGCCAAGTAAGAAACTGCAACCCCCTTTTCAATATGTATTCAAAAAAATTTGGCAGATAGGATAAAGAATTAGTCCCCAAAAATATAACTACCAAACTGTAAATTCCCATGGTTCAAATAGCTCTCACTGATTTCTTGATTGTGAAGTCTAAAACTTCTGATATTACAGTATGTGATTTGCTACAGTTGCAGTATTGATCTTCGATTTTAGGATATGGATCATCATAGATGAAAAAAAGCCCCACAAAAACCCCATGTGTCACAAGGGAAAAAAGGAAAAAAAGGTGGAGTTTATGCCTGGTCCTGGTATTTTAAATAGTTCTAAAACATTGTCCCTGATCCACAATATTGCATCTACCGTAAAAACCTCAGTATTTCATTGCGATCCATAATAACCATATCCATTTGTTATTCCAGGTGAAATGATATGTATTCTGGTTATTACTGCATGAACACACCGATTGCTGAGTTGTGGTTCTTCCTTGCACAGCACTGATGTTCTTTGACAGAATTTTACTGTGAAATCAGAACTATGGGAGAGTGATTGTCATAAGTTAGGACTAACTTAACCATGCTGTATTCTCAAGTGACATCTCTATATCGATCAAAATGTTCTGATGGTATTAAAAGTTTCTGCGGTTGTTATCACCCTGGCCAACAGCAAGGTGATGATGGCTTGACTGAGGTGAGATGAGGCATGTGGGTTGAGGTGACACTAACAATGGCTCTGGATGGCAGAATGATGTGGTCAGATCATGACAGCTGAGGGCAGTCAGGGCTGAGGAAGTTACGTGGCATCACAAACCCATTTTGCTTGTCCCTGCAATAAATACATGCAGACTTTAGCTCACAACATTGTACACATCAGCCCAAGCTAACATTTAACTATATGACTTTCAACTTCAAACTCTTGACACACAGCACAGCTTAACTAAATGTGGTACAGTAGACAACGGTTAAACCGAAATCGGCGGGACCACGGGTTTGTTTTCGGTTTAGCGATAGGTGGCTTGAAAAATGCCAGTTTCAAGACAGGCAGCCCAAATCACTATCAAAGAGGACAAATGTAAGCGCACATGATAAATGGACTCAACACGTCCTCGCTTGCTCTGTGTTTTTGACTGAGAATGAGAGTGGACGATTGCTCAGGCCTAGGCACACTCAAAGCATGGATATGCCGGTGAAGGTGGACTAACTCAGAACAGGGAGGCATGCATGTGGACGGACAGTACAGAACCGCCGTCCCGCCGATCTCATTACCGTTACCTAACACAATGCCATGAAATGCACTGTCCACAATAACTAGTGTTGTCTCTCTGATGTCACACATTTTAGATGAAAGGTCAGTCACGATGCGCCAAAAGTTGCGTCTGCTGCCGTCTGATTTCGGACCCGTGAGGTTATAGTATAGGCCTTCCTCCCTCTCCCCCTATCCCTCTAGTGCTGCCGTTTCCATGTAGGCGTAACTACCGGGCAGAACGAAGCATGCTCTGCTCTCATTTTTTGAAGGGGCGGGGTGTGTAGTGGGGTGATACAGTGACTTGACTCGATGTGTGGCAAATAACAGTGGACTGGCCACTGAATCCAGGAATTTTCTTTTCGGTTTAACCATAGGGTTATTTCGGTTTAGCGCTAGTTTGTTAACAAAGATAAAGAGGAAAAAAATTGGGGATTCTTGTTTTCTTTCAGTTTAGCGCTAGTTTCGGTTTAGCCATTTTCGGTTTAACCGTTCTCCACTGTACGTTCATTCTTTTGTGGATAGTTCTTCAATCCTGAATCCTTCATTATTACTTGAAATTTAAATTTTATCATCAGAGATGATATAGCTCACAGAGAACTGTTCTGTTCACCATTTACCTATTTACTTTGAACAAGTATTGTTTTGGTTACAGGTGATATCACTTGAGTATTGAATATGATGATACGATGAGTCATATTCTGACAAAACAGAGATGGGTGAATGGTCTCTTCGCTCTTGTTGTGATACTCACACATCATACTGGAGGTGATTGATTACATCCGTAATCTGCTGTTGAGAGATTTCACCATCAACTGCTGCCAAGAAACGGTAGAGATCTTGGAACAACTGGAAAGGAATACGGGCAGGGCCTCCCTCAGGGTCACTGGTTAGAATCTCACAGATGATCTTCATGGCCTCTGTGATGTTCTAGAACAGAAAAATGAAAGTTAGTACTTTTTAATGGAATATATCTGATCCTGAAACATCCAATACAATGCACTGGCTTCAAAGGGCAGATGGTATCTATTGTTCCACACACCATTAACTGATTTTATTGGTCAATTGAGGGTTAACATTTTTTTTTTTTTACAATCCTCATTCAATTTCCTTTCCAAAAATGCAGAGTTAATATGGGCTAAAACTTTATTCCAAAGTGTTACAGCCATTTTACTATACCACCATAGTTCTTTACAAAGGTCCTTGGAACTGGGGAAATGTGTATGTAGCAGTAACAGGGTTAACAAACACAGGACTATTACTATTAAAACATTGAGGGAACATACAAGAGGATCTTGGAGAAAATAACTGCTAGTTATATTTTCAGTTACAAGAACTGTAACCTAGGTGTCTATGAATCAATTTACCAATGTAATGAGATGGCAAAGTTTGAAAAATGTTAATATTTCATCCTAATGGTTCTGAAGCGGCACAAAAATACTGATACTTCAGAGAAAAGCACCCAAAAAACTAACACTGGTTTGACTTTAAAGATTCACTGCTTCTGCCCAAAATCAAAACTGGAAACAAATAGAAATACAATAATCTGTTTTCTTGCTTCTTGTCATACTCAGTAAATTTTAGTTCGGCACATTATATAACTCAGTGTTCCTCGCCATAAACTGCTAAATACAATCTGATACTGGATGCGGCTCTTGTCAGCAAAAGAATTACAAGATGAACACATGTCTGAGTTTCACTTGCAAAAATATTGGTGAACTTTCAACATGGTAAAGTCAAAATTGGGCAAAAAGAAAAGGTTGTATGTTGCGAAACCCTGTGTGAGAAATAAAACCCAAACAAAAAAGTCAGGGTTTCGCAACATACAACCTTTTCTTTTTGCCCAATTTTGACTTTGCTTATAGCCCTGCTGCGACCCCACAGTTTTTCTGTGGTTTTTATGATATTTCGTGAATTTCAACATGGTAGTATGACTACACTTATTCCTTCACTTAGCCCCAACCATAGTAACATGGTAGTAAATTTTCAGTGTCCTCTGAGAAAATACCAAAATTAAGGCACATTTAGGCCATCAAACATATAATAAATAAAACTTAATCCTAAACTTACGTCTCCAAGAACGGAGGCTGCTAGTGCAAAGAATTTGTCCCATTCAAATTTGGCACCAAAGTTACCCACTCTCATAATGTCATCAAACTGTTCTTTAGGCAACGCCAGATCCAGCCATTTAGCTTCCACTTGTGCTGCAGTGACTTTCAACTTTGGCCCCAACTAAACAAGACATAAATGTACATGTATTTAAATCTGAATGCTGGATGAACAATGTCGTCGGGTATTTGCCATAATGTTGTATGTGCTTTTTTGCCCTTTTGAGAAAATGAGGATTGAAGTTTGGTGGGCAAAAAGGGCTAAAATGCATAACATATTATGTCACAAACAGTCTCAAAAAGCTTTTAACCAACTGGATTGACACTTGTACATAATGAAATTAGGAGCGAGTAATTTTCATGACAAAGCCTCAAAATTGGAAAAATGTTGCGTACAACAATATGGCATATATCCCCTTCAATAATGTGAGTCTTCTCAGTTTGTGGAAGTTACTTTTGAAATATGTTGCTGCAGTGTCATACTGTTCCAAAAACTGTCAATGTCCCCAACTAAAGTAGAACAGGTGGAAATATGAAACATTATCTCTCAAGGGGAGTATGTTCTGTATGTCTCAGAATTTTAATCTCATATTTCATGTTCCTAAAATCCTAATCATATCAACATACAGAAATCAAAGATTCCTCCAAAAGGCATTAACTCTTTGTGTGGCACGAATTTTTCCACATTTGCCGATACAGGAAGAAAATAGTGGGGGGAGATGAATGAAGACTAACTACAGCAACATTTATTAATATGAAATGACTTTCTTCCCAAAACAAAATAGCCTAGCATTCTTGTGCACCAATACATCAGAGATTAGCACTAAAGTGACCAGCAGAAGAGCTGATATATATATAGGTGATTGGCACACATAGAGTTAAGCCCATGTGGACTTGGTGATAAAGATCATTGAAAAAGTTTTTTAAAAATCAATAGTTTGTCTTTTGTATAGACTGAAATTCATTCACAAACACTTTATAACTCTTGAAGAAAATTCCTGAAGCACTAGTTGAAAAGCTGTCTTTGTATATCTTTGGTAAACCCAAAAGGGTATCTGTTCAGTATGAGATGTAATTATAATCCTCATAGGATTTCTGTGATATCAGTCAAGGGTTATGATCACCTACCTGATAATTGGAATAAAATAATCATGTTTCAATCACACTAAAGCTAACCTGTTTATTGAGAACTCTGAGTAAACCAGGGGTAAGACCACTATCAATTTTCTGCGAGGCAATAGGCATCTCAAGCCTTTCCTTCACCGGAGGTATTTCGCCTTTGGACATGGATCTAAAATACCTGTAAAATATGCATTCAGATGTTCATTTTCACTGGCATGAAGGAACAAAAATCTGTCTCTACATTGAGTTAATAACAATTGTTAACAATAACATCTGAATGAATAAATAGCCTTAATTCCTCTTTCATCACAAATTAAATGTAATGTTCCTTCTCACTTTACACTTTTTTTTTTTTTTTTTTACCTATTTCAAGGTAGGAATTTTGCTGAGAATTTTACAAAATTGGCAGCATAGTATACACTTATCATGTGATCACTGTGTCCTTCAGAGAAAATAAAAATTGCTGTAAATTTTACAACATTATCACCACTAAAACATGCTTAACACTAAGTCTTCCTTTCATGCATGATACCGGTCGGTGCTACCTTACATGAATAAATAAAGCATACAACTTTGAACAAAAAAGTCTCAGTTTGAAAGAGTTGTATTCACTCTGAAAAACATTTGCTGGCTTTAATCTGTGGTTCATTTAGAGGTACATCTAGTTTTATTGGATAATTAGTTATAAAGTGAACACAATATGAAGGTCAAGAAGATCTCTGAGATATTGGAAAGCATATCATAAAGTAGTGTGTTATCCTGTCACATACTTTCCTTTCAAAGAAAAAATTGAACAACACATAGAGCTCATTCAGTTTAATAAAGATGATATACAGAAGTTGTCAAACATTCTACCAGAAAAAATAAAAAGGATCTTGCTGAATACAAACAGAATAAATTCACATATGCAGCTGTTTGTTAAACAAGCCTAGAACTTTATCCTCTGTAATAATGTGATGTTTTCATGGCATTACAATCAGTTTTCAAACTTTATTGCAAATATTTCCAGGTTTTTCAGCTTATGGTTGTAGTCCAGGTTATGCATTTATCAATCCAGACAACAAACTTCAGAGTTACTTGCATGGTGTACCAAAGCAGACAAGACAGTTATTACACTAAACGGCCGGTACAGGCATGTTGGAAGTTTGGGATTTTTCTCATATTTTCATGTCCCTGATCCTATTGAGGGGTAGGATCGAGTACCTAGTCTTCTTGGATAAGGACGAAAAAATTCGGAGGGCCCGTGTGCACGTTAAAGATACCTTGGCAGTTGGAAATCGTAAAGAGCTGGCCGAACAGACCGCTGCCCGGGCAAATTTAAATAAAATTCATCCCTACCACCCACTCCCCCTCATCCCCCCACCACCAAAAAAAAAAAAAAAAACGCCGACCGGCGCTGCACTGTGGCGACGACGTGCCTGCTCCAGTTGTAACTGGGGTGCAATGGCACAAAGGCAAATTTCCCAAATGGGATTAAAGAGTTATACAAATACAAATACAAAAATACAAATAAACTGTAAAGTGCAGGATATATTTAGACTACTTACGCTGCAGACCAAGCAAGTACATCTTTAGGCTGTGTTCTGATTGCTGCCTTTGTGAACTGCTTTAAAATATCAGGGAGCTCCGGGGGAATGTTGATCTGTTGGGAGCAGTAGTATGGTTCATCCAACTTTGCTGCCTCTGTTGGCATTGTGATGAGTTTGTCTATAAAGAGCAAAACATTTTCAAATGTGAGATGGATAAACATCTTTCTGTACTATCTTCCAGTACATCTGAAACTATCTTTTACTAAAGCCTGACAGGCTTTGCCAAAATTTTTTTTTTCTACCTGCCATTCATATTATACTTTCTAAATTTATGTTGGATTGAAATGAATAATTGATTCACATTAATAGTTCGTCCATCAGGTATGATGATGACCTTAACAACACCAGAGGAATAAAGAACAGAAATTGTTGAGAATTTCAACACATGGACAATAAAGAGAACTAAAGGACACAGAGGACAGAATGGAAAGACTGTTCTTTCATGACTTATGGCTTCTCATGTGACTGATAAGTCCTATTTTTGCCCTGCAGACCCTTCCGCATAAATGACAAGAGTGCTCCGTTGGTTCAGTACCACTGGGCCTTTTCTTGCGCTGTTCTCTTTTTTTGATAGCCTGCTGGACTCTGTCAGCTTCCCATGCTTTGCTGCCTCTGGTAAGGGCCGCCCTCCAATTTGCACGATCAAACGAGAGCTTTTCCCACTCACTCACATCAATGGCAAAGGCCTTCAGTGATTGCTTGAGAGTGTCTTTGTAACATCTCTTTGGGGCCCCAACATTCCTCGTTCCATTGGAGAGCTCAGAGAAGAAGATTTGCTTAGGGAGTCTGGAGTCGGGCATTCTGACAACATGTCCTGCCCAACGTAGCTGAATTTTTTTCAGGTGGCAGAAGATGCTCAATTCCTTGGCACGATTGAGGACCTCAGTGTCTGGAATTTTATCCTGCCATTTGATCCTTAGGATCTTTCTAAGGCAGGCCAGGTGAAAGTGATTTAGCTTTCTGGCATGCGATTGGTACACTGTCTAGGTTTCAGCCCCATAGAGTAGGGTGGGAAGGACCACAGCATTGTACACTTTCAGCTTAGTGTCTGTGCGAATGCCGGCAACATCCCATACTCTCTTTCGAAGCCTGCCAAATGCAGAGCTGGCTTTGCTGATTCTTGAGAGAATTTCAATATCAACACGAGCCGCGGAAGACAGTGTACTGCCAAGATAGGTGAAGTTCTCCGACACCTTCAGAAGACTGTCATGGACTTTGATATTTGGGGTCACAGGATACTTGTCGTCTGGAGTAGGCTGATGGAGCACTTCCGTCTTCTTTGTGCTTATTGTGAGGCCAAAGTTGTCACAGGCACTAGAGAACTTATCAACACAGTTTTGCATGCTATCCTCATCGTGTGTCAGAAGTGCACAATCATCAGCAAATAGTAGGTCACAGACTTGAGTACTTTTGGTTTTGGTTTTTGCCTGAAGTCTCCTGAGGTTGAATAGACTGCCATCAGTTCGGTACTTGATGCTTACCCCTTGAGGAGGAGAGCTAAAGGCTTCTTGTAGTATTGCAGAGAACATGATGCTGAACAGAGTTGGGGCTAAGACACAACCCTGTTTTACCCCATTTGTGACAGCAAAGGGCTCTGAAACACTGCCGTTGCTTTTGACTGCAGCTTGCATGCCATCATGAAACTGGCGCACTATTGTGATGAATTCGGGTGGACACCCAAACTTCGCCAAGATTTTCCAGAGGCCTTCACGACACACTGTGTCAAATGCTTTTGTGAGGTCAACAAATGTGATATACAGCGCTTTATTTTGTTCCATGCATTTTTCCTGAATCTGTCTGGCAGCAAAAATCATATCCGCCGTTCCCCTCTCTTTACGAAAGCCACATTGGCTCTCGGGAAGCAAGTCATTTGACGAGAGGTGATCAAGAAGGCGATTCAGAAGCATTCTTGCCAATATTTTCCCAGCAATTGAAAGTAGAGAGATTCCACGATGGCTGTCACAGACTTGGCTGTCCCCTTTGTTTTTGTACAGATGGATGATTGAAGCATCTTTGAAGTCCTGTGGCAGCTTCCCTGCTTTCAACATATGATTGAACAACTCGGTCAACCTTTCAATAAGCTTTTCTCCACCGAAGGCATACACCTCAGCAGGAATTGAATCCACGCCTGGTGATTTGTTAAAGGACATCTGATTTGTGGCAGTTCGGGTCTCATTTGCTGTGAATGGCTTGGCAAGAGCTGCATTAATAGGAGTCTGAGGGAGGCGGTCAATGGACTCAGTATTTATATTTGATGGCCGATTCAGCACACCTCCGAAATGTTCTGCCCAACGCTGAATTATGGCATTCAATTCAACAATGCATGTTGAACCATCTGACGCAAGAAGTGGCATAGTGCCAGAGCGGGATGGTCCAAACACAGCTCGGAGGCTCTCAAAGAACTTTCTAGTGTTGTTTGTGTCAGCATATTTCTGAGTTTCTCTTACTCGATCTTCAAGCCAGTCATTTTTCATTTTCCTCAGCTTCTTCTGGAGTACACCCTTACATGCACGCAGTGCATCAGCTTTTGCTGTGGAAGAGGGGTCACTGCAGTGAGCTTGGATGAGACTATTTTTTTCTTTGATGAGCACTTTGATTTCATTATCATTATCATTGAACCAGTCCTGGTGCTTGCGGACAGGAAAACCAACTGTGCACATTATTTCATGCAGAATACCCAACATCAATCATTTAGTGATTTGCATCCAGCAACATCTGACTTAAACCCACTAATTTCAATTTTCATGCGATCAAGGACATGGCTAACAAACTGGCTAAACAAGGGAATGAGAGTATTTTTTTTATATCAACCCATTTGTCTGAAAACTGGCACTGAAGATGTACAAAGATTTATGGAAGGAATCTATTGTAACTGTCTTGTTAAATTTACACTTTAGATCAGGATTCTGGTGCGAATGGCAATAATATGTGAACGAAAACCATGCCATGTTACTTTTAGTTAATCTCCCTTCATACTCAATTTAAGCAGAAATTTCATTACAAAAACATGCTTTAATAGCATCTTTTGTTGAGCCTATTTCTACTTCTGGTGCTGTCCACGTACAATTAATTTAATTATCACATGTATGTAGATCAGGCCTGAAACTACATCCAACCAAATCTAGATCTGGTTTTAAATTCAACTCTCTGGTGTTTTAATCAGGGATGCCAAATGATTTTTGCAAAAAAAAACCTGAAAAATGTATAAACGTGTCATCGTGTTTGCACAAAAACAAACATTTTTTTTAAAAGTCTTTAAATAATCACTAACAACCAAAATATAATTAAATACACAAGAAACCTTACCGGGACTGACGGAAAAAACGAAAAAAAAACAGACTTTTGACATCCCTGTTTAATTATAAATACTGCGCTTTGATTTGTAAAGAAGAAAAAAATGTATCTGCCATAAAATTACAATTCAATAAATTGCCAATAATGCCAGACCAGGTGATCAGAAAGCAACATCAATTATTTTGTATTGGCATGTTACATTTATTTTCCTGATGAAAGTAACTAATACTGAAAGCCTACTCTGCCTTTCCTTTCCCTTTGATTGCATAACTTCTGTATAACTAAATAAATCTTATGTGAGGCTTTGCTACAAACAAATTTTACTTTGTGCCATATTTTGACTATACTGGCATGTGGCTTACAAATACATGTATACATCTACAACACCCCATCTTTATGCTACGGGATGAAAATCCCATAGCTTGTCTCTAAATAAATTTTCATTATGCACCCCCATTGGCAAAATCTAAATATAGAAATATGGCTCAGATGTGTTCCTTCAGAAAAATAATATGTTGTCATTCACAAAATGTGACAAATGTGCACTGTTTCTTGTAAAAAGTGTTGGTTCGGATATTTTATTGCATGTAGCCTAAACACCAAAAAAAGAAGAATTGAAATTCCTTGGAGAATGACACACGGGAATGCTGCATGTAACAAATTGCAAAATTCTTTTTTTTCGTTGTGTGAAAAGAATCGAATGTGCTGTCGTGGATCTCTTGTGGGGGTTATACCATTTACTAATGCCTAATGGCCACGCTTATTCGCAGACGTCTGCGAATAAGATCAAAATCTTATTCACAGATAGATTTTTGGTTTTGTGATCTTTATTTAGAAAAAGCTCCTTCAGATCACAATTCTGGCTTGTTTTGTTGAATAATTAGGCTCTTCATCCAGTCCAAAAAGATGGCTCGATTTGGAGTAATATGCTTGGAGTTTCTCACAGTAATGAAGCACCGGCTAGGTTGTCTTTTTTTTAAGCGATACTTATTGGTTATCGTGTCCTTGGTATATATATTGGAGTAGACCCTGCTTAGTAACACTTTTACTCAGGTTCCCCGGTGGCATGCTAAGTAAACTCGCCTGCCGAGTTGGTAGGGAAGGTTCGAATCTCCGCAAGAGCTGACTTTTTTTTGTTGTCGTTACTTTTTTTTCCTACTCCCCCTCCCTGATCATCGTTGCTTTGCTCCACAGTATAAAATTGTGACGAGGAGTTTTTTTTTTTGGATTTATTTCTTTTACATGAATTATTAGCCAATTTTGTCCGGTGTGAAGTCACAGAGAAAGTCAGACAGAGCAGATAAAAATGAATACAACTTCCATGCAAACAAAACAGTAATACATGTAAAACAAAACGTGTCAAATAGCTGAAGCAGAAGTTATCTTTTCAGCAAATACAGGATAGATCTAATTCTAAGACACGACAGAGAGAGACGTAATTTTCAGTTCGCACTGACTAAAGGAAATCATTTAGATCTAGACTCTACATGTTTAAAATTTGATTTACATTTTTATTTCTGATTTAACTGTCTTGTTCAATGAAAAGGAATAAATAAAATGAACAGGAATAAATAAAAGAAGTAATCTGGAGCACACTAGTAATGATGTTTCCCCATGACATCAATTTTGCAAAATCTTAAGGAAACAAAATGACTCCTAATAATTAGTGATAGCTAGGCTACTATAGATTTTAAAAAAGGAAGAGGCTAGGGAGACCAGGATTCTGGTCTCCCAAGACCATAGGCTAGGGAGACCAGAATCCTGGTCTCCCTAGCCCCGAGTCTAGGGAGACCAGGATTCTGGTCCCCGAGTCTAGGGAGACCAGGATTCTGGTCTCCCTAGCCCCGTTAGTTCGACGTGTCTAGCGAGACCAGGATTCTGGTCTCCCTAGCCTGTGGTCTTGGGAGACCAGGATCCTGGTCTCTCTAGACTCGGGGCTAGAGAGACCAAGATTTTTCCCGGCCAGTGCGCATGTCTACGCCGGATCCTTCCTTCTCGATTTTTTAAAATAAGAGAACGCGCATCATTCCCGATTTCTTCACCTCACAGGCGTCAGCACCCAGCCTTGGCCATGGCGGCAACTTTGTCTGTTGGTGATAAAGCACCCTCGTGTACACACCGCGTTCCATAGCCCGAGTGAAAACAGTACATAGCTACCCCGGCGGCTTTCCCTGATATGTCATTCTGACTACTGCCCAGACGAACATCGGCCTACGGCCTCGATGATACAAACTGACTAGACCCTCACGTCGTTACATATCAATCTGACAATGCCTATGCACTTGTCGAGTTACGGAACGCATTCAGAAGTCCTCCCAAAATCTTGGTCTCCCTAGCCCCGAATCTAGAGAGACCAGCATCTTGGTCTCCCAAGACCACAGGCTAAAAAAAAAAAAGCTCCAGCTTGGGACTGAACCCAAGACGGACTGAAGCCACAGTATCCGACCTTTTCCATAGTAGACACAATGAAACCAAGAAATCCCCATCTGTGAATAAGATCGGGATCTTGTTCGCAGACATCTGCGAATGAGCACTTTGTTTACTACTATACTAGATCTAATACTTTTCTCACAAAATTAAACCACAATTGACATAAACATGCGCAATGTTTCAAATGACAATACAGGTTCTCTGTGATTGAAACCTATATTAGAATTTGCATACAAAACAGCAGATTTTCCCCCGGGAGTGTGAAACACTAATGATAAGCTGTCGAAGCTTCAGTCACACTGCCTACTCCATCTCATCACTACGTTTGATTTTTCGCCCACAACCGACATAGAAATTTGATCAATTCTACATGGTTGTGAAATTAATCGAAACAGAAATCAAACCATGATAGATCTAGAAGTCTATCTTGACTAGATCTATGATTCACGGGAATCCGTGAAACATGATGGTGTGACTGTGGGATTGTTCCCAATTTTCAATGATGATTCATCATTAAATCTTCCTCCAGTTCTTTTCATTTATAACATTTACTTTCTAATGATTCAAATAGAAATTACAATGACAAAACACAACAAAGATGACTAAAAAACCCTTTCTAACTGTATAATCCAACGAAAAGGAGCAAGACAAGTGCACACTGTTTGACGGTTTGTTGATGGCAACGAGTAATGATCACCAGTGGTATAGTAAAAACGTGTATTTCCTGTTCTTTTCACGACACAATCTTGACTTTATTATGGCACTTTTAAATTACATGCCTTAAACACTAATCATTTAAAAAATAATTGATACATATCAGAGTTTAATACAAAAATAGAATAACTTTTTATTTAATCTCTTAGTCATCACGTGAAGTTCTAAAATAATTTTTTGAGACAATGTACATTACATACAGGCGTTAGGTCTGTATTGTCATGAAACAATGCCGCCTTGACTCATTCAAAAAAGTACTATTTTTAATGGTACACTCCGTTCAAATCTATACTTAAATCGTAGTGAATTAAAATTGGAAATTTCGGTGTATTTTCAAAACACAAGTGTTACCACATTAGATATTGGTATTTGAAAATTGAAATAATTATTTACCATTTTTCAGGTCAAATGAAAAATGCTGCAAAAATCTGGCCATGCCCTGTAGCTCTGAATTTTTGTCGTCTGCTCGGCTAGGCCCGGAATTTAGAACCTAGATCTAGATCAAAACGGACTTCGAATTCGTGTTGAATGAGTAAAACTTTGATTTTATCTCTTTCTAGTTCAGTTGTTTCACGACGATGACCACCGCACAGCTGCACAGAACCCAAAGCAAAACCGTAAGTAGATAGCAGCTCTACCTTGAGGCCAGAGTGTAGATCTATAGGATTTGATTCAGTGTCTTCTTCTTCTTTCATAGTTGGCACGTCTAGAAGACGATTCCCCCAACTGCACTACTAGACGTCTATATGCGACTCAACGTCGCTCCTCTGAGGCTAAAAGCAGGGTAAAACCTTCATAGATGTTAAGACCATTTAAAAATATCTTAGTTGTGTAAAATCTTTTGTAGATAGAGTCTAACTCTGGTATAAATATCTCTTGGTTTCCAGATTGTGCACAGAAATACAACCCGCACTTTAGTTACAATGGTAGCTGCAACGGATAATTATGTTCTTTAATTCATTGTCGAAAGTCGTTGCAGACGGTAGTGTTTGGACTTCTGCCGGGAGGTTGTTCCACATCCTGATGACACTAGGGTAAAAAGAATAAAGATGGCTGTTAACCCGTGAGCTTGGGATGTTATATTTTATATTATTCCTTCTGTTGCCTCTGGTATTAATGGTGAGGTGGTTCAGTGGGATATGGATATTTCCTTCCCTGCCCTTATAAAATATTTTTACTTTGTTTTTTGCTCTCCTCTCTTCTAATGGTGTCCACTGAAGGTCTCTCATCATTTTGTTTACACTACTAGATCTACTTCTAGTATAGTCATTCGTCACAAAGCGGGCAGCTCTCCTCTGGACCCTTTCCAGTTGGTCTAGACTATATTTATTCGACAATGGGGGTCCCAGACACTGCAGCCATACTCTAGGGAGGGCCTCACAAAGGTGTTATAGCATTTCTCTTTTACTTTCCTATCGCAGTTAGAGATGTTCCTTTTCAGAAATGCTAGTAGGCCTATGCTGTTTGCTTTGTTACATGTGATATTAATATGTTGGCTCCATGTAAGTTTTCTGTCCAATGTTACACCCAAATATTTAGCCTCATATGTTTCGCTCAATTTTTCGTCGTGTATAAAGTAGTCTGAGGTGATGTTGTGGTTTTTATTTGAAATTCTCAGGACTTGGCATTTATTGGGGTGGAATTCCATACGCCAGTCCCTCTCCCATTTTTGTAGACTGTCTAGGTCTTTCTGTAGGATTTCCGTATCTTCTTTTGAGTTTATTATTCTATAAAGAAGGCTATCATCAGCAAACAGTCGTAATTTAGTGCCTGGAGAGATCTTACTTGGCATATCGTTAATATAAAGTAGGAATAGTAAGGGGCCCATTACGGTACCCTGGGGTACTCCCGAGAGAACAGCTGCAGGATTGGATGACTTTCCGTCAACGACGACTATCTGTGTTCTGTTTTCTAAGAAAGACTTAATCCACTTCAAAGTACTGTTTCTAACTCCATGATGGTTTAGTTTAGTCAATAGACTAGCATGGTGCACTTTATCGAAGGCTTTACTGAAATCTAATAAGATGGTATCAGTCTGCTTGTTGTTATTCAAGTTATTAACAAAATCATTGCAAGTTGGCATATGCACTAGACTAGACTTATATATTATATAGACTAGATCTAGAGTCTAGGTGCAGTCAGCATGTCGGTGCGGTCAATATTTGTTTTTCCATACAGTTTCATTTAGCCTACGGATGTTTTTGTGACTAGATTTTGCCTTGAATAACTTTTCAAAGTTTTGTGTCCCCACAACTTCCATCTTGAGTTCAAAGGTAGATCTGGATCTAGAATCTAGATCCTCTAGATCTAGATCTAAATATGTGACCATACAGTTCACAGAAGTGCTCTGGACACTTGATCCACTTTGGGTGGATTTTCATTAAAAATAATTACACATAGATCTAGATCTAGATCTAGTTCAAAGATGTTTTTTCTTTCACTCAGTAGCTCTATAAACACAAGACATAATACATTGGACATTAAAGTTAAGGAAAATCAATGAACCAGGATGAGATTCAATATTTCAAGAAGGTGGTTTATATTAGATATCAGTGTTGGAAACTTGATGTCCACTCAAGCCAAATATTTGGCTTTCTGTAACGAAGCAAAAATCTGCAAGCCGAATATTCGGCTTACCGTAGCAATTGAGTTAATGGTTAAGGCATGTTGATATTATTAAAAGACTAGACTAGCAACCTGACAGAAATCTAACATATAAGATGGACCTCAAGTTTGCTTGTCATAGGAGTGATTGTCATTTGTATGAGCAACCTTGAGGTCATTCCTATGAGCAATCTTCAGGTCATTCCTAAACAAACTTGAGATCAATCCTACGTGTTGGATTTCCGCAGTGTTGCTGGCTGGGAAATGTACTTCCTCAACTCAAGATGGCATGATCTGGTAATCCTCGCCATTTGATCTGGCATGACAATAATATTGGTTTTGTTATCAGTCGACATGACAGTTTTGCTGTTTGATCTAACAGCCAAAACCTTCAGTTAAACTATGACAAGGAAAAGACTGTCAGTGTACAGAGGTCAATCCGACAACGATTATAAACTTTTTTGACAGTAAAATCCTAGTGTACAAGACATCCAGGTCCCAGCATCTTCTGCAGATGAAGTGGGTATCTTCAAGAGGAACCCAATTGTCTTAGGTTGTTGTTAGGGGAGCAACGTCTATAATTTTTAGAGTTTAAGCTGTAGCTGACCAGTGAATAAAGTTCATTCTTTTTCCTCTATTTGGCTTTGCGGAATAAGGTGGTTCCCTATCAACGGCCTCTGTTTTATGACCAGCTTCACCATTTGATCAGCATCCACAGCCGTAACGTTAGTATCATCATGATTTTGCAAAATGTACACGTATTATTATTATTGTTCTCAACTGAAGACAATAGAATTAAAACATTTCTACAATCAAGCAACACAAGCTGATGTTTGTGCAGCATGAGGTAAATGTTTAGCTGTGCTTGCGAACTTTAGGTTTCAAGTTTTGCAACTTCTTTGGACAAAAGTCCAGTTTTTCCTTCTTTTTGAAATTAGCCGAAACGGACTTATGAGATTTTGTTGCCGGGCTATCAATATCTAGATCTAGATCTGAATTTTTGTTTATGGAAATGTTTATTTTGATTCTCCTTCCAGTGGGAAGCCATTTTCCCTAATGAGCAGATCACAGCACAGAAATCAATACTATTTGTGAAAAAGCTTCTGGCAGTCGCAGTATCCAATATCACCTACTTGCGAGCCATATTCCCAGAGCATGCTTTTGCTGACAAATGTTTGGAAGGTAATGTCATTTTCTGTCTTTGGAGAGTAGCACAACAAATTTTTGGTTTTGAAATAGTATGCTAACAAGGGATTTTCCTGCAATATTTTCAGTGGAGGAAAAATTCCAAAAAGAAACCTGATGAATTTCTGCTTCAGATGAAATAATTTTTGATAAGTAAACTTTGAAGGTAATTGTTAGTATAAAAATAAATAAACTTTCTCAGAAATCTGTTATTAAGTGTGGAGTCCTCTCCACACCTGGAGGAAAAGAAATTTGCCCTTAAGTATTGATTTAATGTCTAAATTTATTCTGTGAAGAATCTTTTAAACAAACACAGGGGATTTGTTTTCTTCTGTAGCTGTTGCAAGCTTCATGGCATATCTCTTTTGATGAGATTGCAAGGATGGTCTTTCAGCAAATGGCTAGGTGCACATACTTATTATTTTTAATACATTTTCAGAAACGAGACCAATATTTTGGCAGAATTACGTTTTAATACAGCTTGCACCCCAGAAATTATGAAATAACAGAAAACCTCTTATAGAAAACAAAAATTTCAAGTTTTACAGTTGGTCTTTCTTTCCCTTGGATCCTGATTCATTTTGCTTAGAGTAGAAATAAACCCATTTTACTCCTTTTCATTTTCTGAACAGTTATCAAAATGAGCTTATGAATATAACCGGTCGAGGCTCATTTTCTAGACATTATTTATATGTACATGGAATACATTTTAAGCAAAGCATGAGCTCTTTATTTAATGGAGGAAACTGCCAAGAAAGACGCTGAAAATTGCTCTTCCATTCATCTTAAATCAGTATTAGAAAATAAACATTCTGTGGGTAAGGAAATTTTGTCACAATGTTTGCAAAGAGCCATATGATATGTACCATTTACATTTTGTGCATTTAGCTTTCTGGTGGAAATTTGTCACATGTGCCTACACTTTTGCAGATCTAAATCTGAAAATCTTAAGAGATGAAAGTGCTTGCCCTGGTGCCTGTCAAGTAATTAAATGGGTGAAAGGCTGTTTTGATGCCCTGGACAAGAAATATGTAAGAAAGTTATTAGTCACTGTAATAAGAGAATAATAACAATACATTATATCGTCATGGTAATAAGATTATTGCCTAAGTCATGTTTTACGTGTTTTGAAATGAATGCTTACCTTAATCAGACAGTCACATTGCACCATTCAACAGTTACATTGTTTTGTTTTTAAACAAAATCCCACATCCACCTAAACCACCATTTAGATTGCTGTTCGGAGAGCGTAGGCTAATGACAAAGCCAAGTAGAGAAAATACTGAGTTGTGTTCACTGTTTGGCTACAGCATTCTATGTAAAATACTGCGCTTCCCTAACAATAGCTACACCAATATTCAAAGTGAACAGTTTTCTTTGATTTTCAAAAAACACCAAAACATGAGTTAGGCAATTATCTTATGAGCATGACGATATATAATTCATATACTGTATCAGATCTTCAGATCTCTCATAATTATTGTGGATCTAGTTGCAATGTGAATTTTTAAAGTCATTATGCGACCTGTGCAAAGTATTTAAGATACTGGAGAGAGTCCTGCAAAATCTTTGGAACCTACTCTCCGATTACTTGCCAACCTCATCCCATCCCACACACCACTTATTTTAGCATGGCTTATCTCTTCTGCCTCTGTGATTGAAAGGGGTGAGAAAGAAAAAAAAGTAAAGTAATGCACAACGGGTGAAATTTCCAGCACAACACTCACAAATTATTGGTGAACTTGTCCATGGCATTGTGTCGCTAATGAAGTCTATATCGGTAGTGAATGAAAGATAAGAAGAGCATTAAAATAAAAACTTTATGATTTTTAATGTTTGGATGCCTTTTGGGGGGACAGCATTCAACAGTGATCATCAGTAAAGAGTGTAAATTTGAAGATAATACATTAGCTATTAACTGAGAAGTAGTCAAAGACGTATTGCAATGCTACAAACTTTCTCATTAATTTATACAGAATGTTACCAATTACAAATTTACATTGTCCTTAATTCTAAAGGAATTTTAACTATTTTTTGTGATGTAGATTTCATCCATGTTAATGATAATTCTTTTCATCAAGAAAAAAACAATGAAAATTTCATCTGATTGGAATCTGATAGTTTAAATTAATGTGTGAGAAAACTGTCTGCATAAGAAGTGAATTTCCAGTTTTCATTTTGGATTAAAGTGTATTTTTGAAAAAAAATTTCCACAGTTGAAGACTCTTACACTGGGGGTAAGTACAAACTGTGAGGAGACCTATAGTTATGTACCTAAAGGCATCTTGTTAAAATAGATGCAGAGATGCTGCAATGTGTAAATTATCTGTTCTTTTCTGCTGAGATTATTTGGCACATTCTTTTAACTTGAAATTGATTGTGTTATGTGCCAAATAACTTATGCTAAAAGTGAGTGAAGTGAATTTTAAATACCAGGTATTGTTTTATTCATGAACACAAAAAAAAAATTCTGAAGTGAATGTTTGAGTGTTCAGTAAGGAATGCTGCCTATTTCATTCAGAAAAGAAGAGTCTGCTTGCTTTTTCTTTCTCAGAATTCTGCTCTGTATTGTCCTATTCTGTTTTATTTCAGATCTATGTGGATCCTCTGAAGCCTGAGGTGAGTCAGAGTTTGAATTGAACAGTTATTTGATGTTTTGCTTCTTTTTATTAATAAATCTGTGTTCAGTACAGGCAGATGTCTTATATGTACAAACAATCTATTAGTAAACAAACACATATATAGTGATAATGAATGCCTCAAATAAAAGAATTAATCTGATACAACCTCAAATCTTGAAGAAAAGAAGAAAAGTCAGAATGAGCTCTGTTGGGTGGCAAGAAACTGAAACCCTACACACTGCACTGTATACTGCAGAATATTCTGTCGACCGGAACTATTGCACAGCCAGTAGAATTAGCAAATTCAGGTAAATCTGGTTTGTGACAAACCATTTGTCCAGTCTTTTGCAATGAATAAGAACATATGACATGGGAATCCTTGACCACCGTTTCTGTTTCTCATTGTCTGGCCAGATGATCCTTCCTTTGTTTCCTTGACATAATTCCCAAATTGTTTTACTTTCCAGGAGACCTAAACAATGGAATATTCCTCCAAGCCCAGGCAAATATCAGGCTGATACTGAAAAATCGTAAATCCTAAATCTCAATAATATCCATACAGATCCTGCTTGTACAATTGTATGGCTATTGAGAAATAAACCGAGAAATCCTCAAAGAGATATTTAACTTTTTTCTCTGTCTAACCAAGTCAACCCCTGGGATATGTTTGGTATTATTATGGAAATGTTTTACTTGGTTTCTTGTTAGTGATTTCATCCATTCTTGAAATAATGTCACAGCATTTTGTAATGAGCATCAAATAGCTAGCTCCCTCTGACCAAATGAAATATACATTTATAGTATCTTTATTCTTATGATCCCTGATTTATGGTGTGAAATTTTGCCACATGAAGCTCTAATTTTGTGTTTGTATTTTCCAGACATTAATTGAGTCATATACATTCAAATTTAGCTACCACAATGACGGTGAAGTGGATATTTACAGGTAAGTTTCCCAGGATAATTTTTAAAAAATAAATCAGAAACCAGAAGGAAGAACAAAAACCAAAACAAGGAAAGTGAAGTGCAATGCTCAGAGCAACAAATCTCCAAAAGGAAAGACATCTATGCACTCACACAAAAGAAATATACTACATTATTAGCTCTGCATATTTTTGTGCAATGTATGATAATATGGTTTGTGACAGTGAATCAAGAACATGTTTGCTTGAACATACTGTGATATGCAAAAAGGCTCTCTACTCAAATTTATGATAATCCATTAGGCAAAAAAAAAAAATCAAGACAAATGTAATATGGAGAATTCTGATGGATGCTGATACTGTATTTGCTTATTGAGAATTGTATTTGTTGTTTATTGGATTTTATGATTTTAATTCATTCAACCTCGACAGTATTGATAACATGTTGATTCTTGTAGCATAATTATAGTTTATTAAAAAATTGACACTTTATGGCACTGGCCTTTGATGAAAGAATTTGATAATGAATTGCTTCTGTGGGGTCATTTCCAGGTCCTGTGATAAATTTGCAAAATCCAGTTTCATGTTTATTAATAATTCAATATGTAATTTATCAATAATTTGCAATCCAAATTATAGGAACAACAGAAAGATATCCAGTGCCTACTCTGCAGAGGAAACAAAGAAGGCTACTGTTCGACTGCTTAGGACCATGATCATCCTCACTAATACAATGGCAGCACTCCCTGACAATGTCATGATGACCATGAAACTCTTTTACTATGATGAAAGTGAGTTTTTCTGTTCAGTTTTTAGTCAAGCCACCTGAAATCATTCTTCCGCTAAACATGCTGAGTGGGACCAAAATGAGTTTTTTTGCATACATACAACAGCGTTCCTTACTGGCTTTTCTGTTATACCTATTATTTTTAAACCAGTGATCCAATGTCCAGTATTTTGTTGTCAGTGCATTTTAAAGTGCCACTGAAAATATTTTTAAAATGTTTAACATGCTGTTGTTATGATGGGTAATGTCAGTTTATGAACATCTCAATCTTTTGCATTTAGTTTATAGATAATGGGAGGTATGGAGCCTTTTTTGGCTCAAGCTGGCTTCTGGAAATCTCATGTGAAATGAGCAGCACTGATAAAAGCTGACAATCCTGCCATATATTTAAAGCAGACAATGGACAGGAGCACATTTTGTTAGATATGAAATTTAAAACTGGACCCCAGAGGTTTAAAGCAAAAACGTCTTTGAGGTAGACATTATTGAATGTTTGGGAGAGCACATTTCAGAAATAGTGGATGAAGTAACCTCCTCTTTTTAGATTAACTGCATACGTGAGAATGTTCCCAGCTTCCACATACGTCACTGAAAACTGATTGAATTTGATTGATAGCATGAAATAGAAATAGGTAAATGTGAAATAAAAAACATCTCAATTTGTGAAATATTTCTCTTTGTTCATATACTGATTGTATCATTCTTGATAATGGTTTCATTGTGTAACTGACCGGACTGCAGCTACTCCTACAGACTACGAACCACCTGGCTTCAAAGCATCCACAGATTCAGTTTTTCAGTTTGAGGAAGAATCAACAAATATTGCAGTAGGAGAAGTGTCCACTGTAAGTTTTGATAATGGTTTAATTTCTTTATAGAAATGTCATGTGATTTGTCATTACACCGTTCCATGTCTATACTGTATTTTAATGCCACTGCTTGAAGACTCTGTCATCTCTAGTTCATTAGTCACACTCATACTGAACTCTACCAGTTCCAGAAAAACTAGTACATGTATTTATACATATGTTTAGCTGATAGAAGAGTGATCGACTGAGTCCAAACATTGAGCATGAAGACTTGAATAAGAGGTTAAATGATGGCAGTTTGAAAACATGTTCTTGAGGATAAACTAAACAAAGGTGAATGGAAATTGCACCAAAGCAAATCTTACTGCAGAGTAGTAGAACAGTGAAAGCAATGAACCTTTCATAATAGACATCTTCCAGCATTCACGTGGTTAATTTTACATAACTGTCAACTTCACTCAGATTAGAAATGTGAACACACCCACTTGTAAAGAAAAGCCTCAAAATGGTTATTGTCATTATACAGTTGTTTATTCAACATTCAAATAGAATATGTATTACAATCATGTCAATCAAGACTTTTTGTAACAATTCTGATCTCTGCTGTTACTCATCTTTTAAGAGCTACCTGTTAATTTTCATCAGCAACCATGCTGTTCCACTGCTAATTATCTTGTTCGTGGTACGATACATATTTTCATATGAAATATTAACATAATTATGCCAGGAACAAATGATTCATTCATTTATGGCTGCTGGTATTATGAGATAATCACTGCCAAGTGCATCTTAAATTGCTTTCTCAGATGTGCCTTGTAAATACAGGATCAGTAACTCAACTGAAAAATACTTCAGTTCTTATTTTTTGCTATGTTGTCTTAGATGTGAATCCATAATCACAGTAGATAGTGATTTCCAGGTATTAATTATTAAACAGTGCTGAAGAGGTGTGAACAAGAATTTTTATTTCAGCAATTAAACATTGACACTTACTTGTTTCATCTGGCCACGTCTAGTATGGAAATCAAAACAATCATTTCTTCAAAGTGGGCACTGTACGCTGGATTTATTATAGCAAATAATTTCTTTAAAAACTGCAATGACATTTATGCTACACATTCCATATTTTTGCTTGTTCTGTCATTATATAGCCTTTCCACAGGTAAGTTGTATTGTTGATGATTAATTTTTATTTGTGGAAGAGAATTGTTTCATCTGTTGTTATGTTGTGAAACGGTGATGGCATAATGGCCTTAGTGAATTACTTTCTTTTTTTTTTTTGTTCAATGTTGTTGCACACATCTTTTTCATAGAAATTACAATTTATTTCCCTGTGAAGTTTTATTGTTCACTTCTTTTCTTTGCAAAATTTGCTGATCATAAACAAAACATTCGGGAAAAAGCTGAATTCTTCTATCCAAATCAAGAAACCTGTATTGTGATTGCGATTTTGACTCATTGTGATGGAAGGAGATCAATAAAACTTCTTGTGCTTGTTAAGAAGTTAAGGTTGCTTGCTGAGTTACCGGAGACAAGTGAGCCCATGGGATGAAACTTTAAGTAAGTGAGATGACACAAGTCACGAAAATGAAACATTTAAATAAAATATGGTGTAATCATGGTTTGAATGGAGCCATAACCATTTCTGAATCACTTAGTATTTGGAAGTTTTATGTAACATAAAGAAAATATTCTTTATTTCAGTATCACAAATTAGTGCCCCCTGGCTATATTTTGGGAATTATCTTCACTTCTCAAGACTTTAACTTAAATTTGTGTTGGTACGTGCATAAAGCAATGGATTACAAATTGCTAGATCAGTGGTTACAACTGAAAGAGCTGGAACGTAACACCAAAGCACTAATAGAACATTTGAGGGAGAAGGTATTTTACCCTGCCAGAGTTTTGTGAAATTTGTTAATTGTCAGTCATTTAGACATACACAGTTATATAACAATATATGTAAATCTGTTTAAAATTTAACTTATTTTTCTGCTTGCATATTTGCACTAAATCTCTAAGGATCTCGGTAGATTCTATTAATTGTAATTTTATGACTGAAACTACTCACGAAGCTCTTTCAGTGTGAAATAAAATGGAATATGAGTGTTGACAATGGTAAATTTATGTTCAACAGGGTTAAAATGCGAGTGAAAACAGGGAGTAAACAATTTGAGATGCATGAGGACCCAATTGAGGAAGAGATGGAACAAGACAAAGAGCAGAATTTGTCAATCAGCAATGCAGGCTTAGACAGTGAGGTAAAGAGACATCATGTTTATGTGATAAATTTTCCTCTTGTCCTATGCCAATGCAGATGTGTATGAGAGCAGTGCACACAATGTCTGCGTTCATTGTTGTCAAATTACATCATTTGCACCATTTCTTATAAAAAACCATGGACACTATCCACAGACCGATGCAACCAGACAACCTGTATCAGAAGTAGCATCTGAAGTGGTCAGATCAGCACCTGCTTTCACCAATGTAGACAGGTTGAATCAAGCACACCAAATTTCAAGTTCAGATCAACCAGGTAATCCTATAGCATCATAGCCCTTAGCCCCTGCGGTGTAATTGATAACATAGATGTTATATACACGTCAAGTCATGGTATGTCATGGTATACTTTAAGCTCTTCTGAATCCACTAAGAGGCGTAGGAAGGAGAGCATGGTCAAGGTCAAGTTACACTGAAAGTGCTAATTATATTTGCCATATGACCAGAAGGACCACAGTGTTGAGAATTGTTATCTGTTATGTATAGGTACTTGCAGACAGTTTGCTGAGTTCAAACTGATTTCAAATCCATTAACACAAGCCTGGAATTTTTTCTTCCTTTTTTTTTTTTTTTTTTTTCCAATTTTTTATTACATCCCAATACAATTTGTCCTCTTAAATGACAAGGTTCTAACTCCCTTCTGTCAACTTTTGAAAAATCGAGAATTGAAGTTTCATGTGATCATAGCTTTTAGAACTGAGAATTATAAATTTTTAGTAACACTTACAAATTACACATTGAATCTGCTTGATGCTTTGACACACAATAGAAAAGGCCCAAAGAAGGAGTGCATAGTGTATAACTCAGTTCAGCCAAAAAGTGGAGGTAGGACCTTGTCATTCTAAGAGGACAAACTGGTAATTTTTTTTTTGTTAGCATGCACTTTTGAAGAAGAGTACTGTCATGATATGTACATCAAAGGGTTTAAGTATATCGATACCAATAGATATGATGATTACTTTGTACGATTCCGATTATTGCACACTGCTGAGATAGCAGTCAGGCAGTTAATAAATGTTGAGCAACATGACCGAACGAGTCTGTTGATTGTTGTGTTATCCTGCGTTCAAACAACCCTACCCACAGTCGAAATAGTGGTTTCAGAACATGGTGTCAGAAGATTTCAAACGGGTAATACAGTGTGAAAGCAACTCTAGACTCTAGCAAGTCAAGATAGATCTAGAAATCTAGACAATAAGAATCTAGATAGATCGAGAAATACAACAGACCACGAGGATCTTGACTGAAAAAAAAAAAGGAAAAAACAGTCAAGGCCTAGATCTAGTTACAGAGCCATGTCAGAAGTTTTTCTTCCTCCTCCACCCTTATCTTTTGAGGGAAATGCAGGGGAAAATTTCAGAAAATGGAAACAGAAATACAACCTATACATGATGGCTACTGAGAGAGACAGAAAGTCGAAAGAACAGCAGTCGGCAACCCTTCTTCACTTGATCGGTGACGCAGGTCTAGAGGTGTTCAACACGTTTCACCTGTCCGTAGAAGACAGCAAAAACCCAGATATAATTCTGCAGACATTTCAAGAGTACTGTGAGCCAAGACGAAACGTAGTCTACGAAAGATATATATTCTTCAATAGGTCACAGCAACCAGGGGAGAAGGTGGATGCCTTTGTCACTGACCTTAAGAAGCTCAGCGTTAGCTGTGAGTTTGGAGAGCTATCCAACAGCCTTGTGAGAGATCGAGTGGTATGCGGAATACAATCTCAACAGCTGAAACAAAGAATGCTGAGAGATAATACTCTCACCTTGGAGAAAGCAATCAGTCTGGCCCATGCCGAGGAGCAGACGGTTGTTCAACTGCAAACCATGGACCAAGGCACCAAACCTATTGACGCAGTCAAAAAAAATAGGCCATGGGGCGACAAACTAAAAACAACATCCAAGCCTCCAGTCAACAAACCAGACAAGAAATGGGCCCCAAACCACAGCAGAAAGACATGTCGCCAGTGTGGAACGAGTCATCCACCAAAATCCTGTCCGGCGTTCGGAAAAAAATGTAACAAATGTTGAAATGTGAACCACTTCGCCAAATGTTGTTACAGTAGAAACACAAAGCCAAGACATGTTCATACCCTAGAAGAAGATGATCCTCAAGAAACATTCTGGCTTGGGACACTCAAAACAACGAAGTACTCCACAGACAAGAACCCAGATGCATGGTTTGAAAATGTAGAAATAAATGGACACCAAGTATCTATGAAGGTTGATACTGGAGCGGAGGTCAATGTCATACCATTGAAAACATGGAATGAGATCAAAGGTGGTCCTCTAAAAAATACCAAAGTCAACCTGAAGGCCTTTGGAAACACAGATATTCCTATTGAAGGTGTTGCGGAAACAAAAATGACAGTTGGCTGCAACAGCATAAGTGACAAAGTCTATGTCACCACCGGGGACAGCTATGCAGTTCTGGGCCTCAAGGCAACTATGTCACTGAAACTGATTTCACCACCAGACAAGTGTTGTGAAACAGTGAGCGTCCAAAAAAGTACCATCACCAAAGAAACACTCATAAGTGAAAACAGTGATGTATTCGAAGGATTGGGATCCTATGAAAAGACATATCACATCACTCTGCGAAACGATGCAGTTCCCGTAATTCACCATCCAAGACGAGTACTACCTGCACTGCACCAGCAGTTGAAGGCAAAGCTTGACGACATGGTAGCGTCAGGAATCATTTGTCCAGTAGAAGAACCTACTGACTGGGTAAATAGCCTTGTTATCGCCCAGAAAGGAGACGGCAGCCTAAGATTGTGCCTAGATCCCAAGGAGCTGAATGATTACATTCAAAGAGAACAGTTTGAAATACCGACATTTGAACAGATCTCAGTAAGTCTAGGAGGAAAGAAGTTTTTCAGTATCCTCGATCAAAAGGACTCGTACTGGCAGATAAAACTGGACCAAAAGAGCTCATACTTGACTACATTTAACACACCATTTGGGAGGTTCAGATTCCTACGTTGTCCATTCGGTATCAGCAGCGCATCAGAGATACTACAGCAGAGAACTCATGAAACGTTTGGGGACATCAATGGTGTTTTTTGTCTTTCAGACGATACTCTGATAGCAGCATCCACTGAAGAGGAGCATGACAACATTCTCAAGCAAGTGATCCAGAGAGCTAGAGAAAAAGGTGTAAAGTTCAACCCCAAGAAAGTACAACTTAAGAAGACACAAGTGAAGTACATGGGTCGCCTGATATCAGCAAAGGGAATTCAACCAGATCCTGAGAAAATCCAGGCAATTCAAGACATGCCAACGCCAACCAACGTCAAAGAAGTTCAAAGGTTGCTTGGGATGACCAATTTTCTTGCACCATTTATCCCAAACATGTCTCACTTAACAAGTCCTCTCAGAAACCTGATAAAAAAAAATGCTCAATGGCAGACAAGAAACGAGTCAAGACGAAACTCTGTCCAAGATATTGAAGTATGTGCAGACAGACAAATGGTTACCTTCTCAGAAGAATGACAGTGCAGCGATGAAAAAATACAAAAGTCTGCAACATGGAATTCATGAGGAGAATGGTGTGCTGTTTTATGAACAGAGACTTATTATTCCGTTCTCAATGAGGGGTGAGGTACTGGAAAAGCTTCACTCAGGACATTTTGGCCTAGAAAAGACAAAGACAAGAGCTCGTCAAAGCATTTTCTGGCCAAACCTTTCTCAAGACATTGAAGGTTACATCAAGAAATGTCAGACATGTGCCCAGCATCGCTGCAACAACATCAAAGAGCCACTGATACCACACCCAGTACCTGAGGCTCCGTGGAAGAAGCTGGGAACAGATATTTTCCACTATGGAGGGAAAGACTATTTAATTGTGGTCTACTACTTCTCAAAGTATCCAGAAATCACACAGCTGGACGGAAAAACGGCATTTTCTGTCATCAGAGGGCTCAAGCCTGTCACGAGTGGAGTGAGTGCAATTAAGGGGATTGCTACAGAGCGGGTGTAGAATAAGAAGAGCTCACGACAGACGGATAGGAAAAGACGTGAAAGGGGAAGAGTAAAAATAACTCATGCAGACAAGTGGGAAAAGCGTGCGTGTATGAGTGGTGTGGAAGTCTGAATGAGGCGAAAGCGCTGGATTACTATCACTGCAAGTTAGAAGGTCCGACGGAGCGGACCTGTGAATAAGAGCCCATCGGGCGGACATAAAGGGAGCAGTCGAGAAGACTAGTGATAGAGTCTTTCCAGTGATGACTGGTACGTAGAATGTTGATTGATTATTATGATTGATGTATTATATTATATTCGTCTATTACCATGATGTAAATAAGTATATGTGAGGAGTGTGGAAGTCCTTGATATTGAATATAGCAATGTGCGCCATGAGCGATAGATGAAAGTGAGTTCATGGATTTGTAGCGCGAGTGAGTAGTGTGTACTCCGATGGAGGTGTGTTACCGTAAGATGTGTGGTGAGTGAAAGGTGAACTAGTGTGTGTACGTTTCATGGGTTGTAAGGAGAGGTGGAGTGAATAGAAATGGTAGGGTATTATACCAATGTAATGTTATTCTTGTAGGTGTCGGGGACGGGCCGCAGAGCCACCTCGATGAGCACAGGGGATAGGCCAGCATAGGGCCGGAGGCCACACATAGGCCAGAAGTGAGGCTGTCAGTGCAGGACAGTAGAGGCACATAAAGTCGTGGCAGTCAGGCCACGGACAGGAACGTAGATATGAGAGTGACTGAGATACTATATTGTTGCCATGTTGATAGGCTAGTGAACTGATACTATGTTGTTGCCATGTTGATGGCTATGGAAATAATAATGTGTTATTGCCCTGCTGAGGTGCTAGGGGAGTGCTAAGGGGTATGACAATAGGAAGGTGATATTGAGAGACTGCGGTGCCAGTAAAGTATTAATGTGTTATTAAGACCCTGAGGGGAGAGGCTGAGGCCGAAGTGCCTTTAGGAGTGACTACCGGATTGTGGATCCGAGGGAGAGTGTGTGTGAGAATAAGGCCGTTGTACGGCAGTCATTTCAATAATATAATGTATGTAATTGCGCTATTATATGTATAATTATGTTTAATAAATGTGTGAGTCTGATGGGTTGTTTTGTTAAGTGTTAAACTTGTTTGTTCGTGATTGTCGTCCTGTCATAAACTATTACATCTCCCAGTCTGGGATTTGTGACAAAGCCAATATTTGCCAGGCATGGGGTCCCTGAGATACTGATAGCTGACAACAATTCCTTTGGTAGTCTGGAAATGACCAAGTTCGCCGAGTCGTGGAACTTTAAAATAGTCACCTCAAGCCCAAGATATCCCAAGTCCAATGGACAGGCAGAAAGATTTGTGAAGATTATGAAAGATATCTTGAAGAAGGCAACAGATCCAAACGCAGCACTGCTCCTGTACAGAAACACGCCAATCACTGGCATGGAATACTCTCCTGCACAAATGTTGATGGGACGATCATTGAACGATCTTGTCCCATCAGGAAAAAAGACAGAAAATAGTCACAAGTACAAGAAGATCCGAAGACAACTCCAACATAATCAAGTCAAAGCCAAGATACAGTATGATCGAACTGCAAGACCAAGACAGGATTTCGAAGTTGGAACTCCAATCACTGTCAAGACTGGCCAAGGAAACTGGCAAAGAGCAGTTATTACTGACAAGTGTGACACACCTCGCTCTTACATTGTGACAAACGAAGATGGATCAGAACTCCGGCGCAACTCATGGTTTCTCCGTCACAGCTCTCATTCGCCAGTCATCCACAGGACAGAGACATTTGATGAAGTCATGAAGGACAACAGCAACAAGAAGCAACGAAGTGACCTAGTCAAATCACCAGCGACTAGTACGTCACAGGTCGAGTTCTCACACTCACCGCCCTGTCAGGATGTGCCTATGTGTAATCCGACACTCACTGGCACGACAGCAGTGAGCCAGACATTTGCACCAAACACAACTAGAAGCGGCTGAGTGATTAGAAAGCCCAACAAATATACATGTTAAGAAAATGAATCAAGGGCTATGTAAGGTCACAACACAGACACAAACACTAGGCATTCTTTTACACCAATTATAAGACCCATCTGGTCGTGATTAATTTTTATTTTCTTGGATAAATACTAGTCCATACCAACACATTTAGTTAGAGTTATGCCTTAAGTTACGTTAAGTTAAAACTAGACTTTTTGACATTGAACTTATCACAAGACATTTAAGAGTCAGTACCATCCAAGTTAATCTATAAAGACCCCATGAACTTTGAATACTCAAAAGTCTCGACCACAAATGCCCAAGACCTCCAAAGACCAAGATGAATCAAGCTCTCATAAGAGTCACCTGTACTCGTATTATTTAAAGATAAAAGCTTTGGCTTACATCCCTCGTCTTCCAAATAGATATTTAATTTTTAAATCATGGCTTAAAAGGGGGGATGTCATGATATGTACATCAAAGGGTTTAAGTATATCGATACTAATAGATATGATGATTACTTTGTACGATTCCGATTATTGTACACTGCTGAGATAGCAGTCAGGCAGTTAATAAATGTTGAGCAACATGGCCGAACGGGTCTGTTGATTGTTGTGCTATCCTGCGTTCAAACAACCCTACCCACAGACGAAATAGTGGTTCCAGAACAAGTACGATAAGTATTCTCTATATTTTTCATCAAGGCAATTTTTGATTGTCTGTTTAAATTTTCCCTTCTGTTCAAAATTATGAAAACAGTGTATCTCATGGATGGCCATATTCTATTTCAGATTAGATGATTGGAATTAATTTCACCTCATTTTATCTCTCTATGTAATGTTAAACTTTTTTTATTGGTTAGATATTACAAGTCCTTGCAAACCTAGTAACGATGAAGAGGAATTTCAAGTAAGGTGTCCTTGCGGATGCAATGAGGTATTCTTTCCAAATCATTGTCAATGTTTTTTGGTGTTTTATTGTATTGATTTTTGACAAACCCCTGGACTGGAGTTGCATGTGAAGCAGTGTATTATAAAAGATTTTAGTACAGATGTGAACTACAGGAGTCATTTATGACACTGATTTTAGTACATGTGTTCGTGTGTTTAAAAAAAAAAATCAAACATAGCATTCATTGTTGAAAAGGTAGGTCGAAGCATGTGTTACTGCATTGTTGGATTTTATTGATTTCTCAGCATATTGATACAAAGAAACTTATGTAGACAGAAACAGTGAAAACGAATTACTTTTATTCATTCTTACAGAAATTTTAAGTCTTACCTGGCTGAAAGTGAAAAATATGTCCGAGTCCGTAGAGTCTGATTTGAGAGGAATATTCAGTTTTCCCGTTTAGTTAATGACCCGGACCGACATAAGCCCTTACGACATTGAAGGTCTAATATGGCCATCAGCTCCTGGGATAGAGTTCGTCTGCAAGCCCCCATCCCTTCGTGAAGTAACAGCAGTAGTTACTAAGGCTGGAGCAAAGTCTGCCCCAGGGCCAAATGAAGTATCATACCTCTTGCACAAAAGGTGCCCGAAAGTTCTCGAGTGGCTGCACAGGTTATTAGAAGGCGCTTGGAATAATCTGGAGATCAGCGAGCAATGGATGACTGCAGAAGGAGTTTATATCCCCAAAGAGCAGAAGTCAAGTGAAATAAACCAATTTAGACCAAGATCATTACTAAACGTCGAAGGAAAGATATTCTTCTCGGTCATGGCATCTAGGCTAACCAAGTACTTAACAAGCAACGGCTACATCAATATCTCGGTACAGAAGGGTGGCATCCCCGTAGTTTCCGGTTGCTTAGAGCACGCAACTATGACATGGGAAGTTATACAAAGAGCTAAAAGTGAAAAACTTAACCTTGACGTTGTGTGGCTTGATCTTGCCAATGCATACGGATCCGTTCCTCACTAGATGATCCAGCTAGCACTAAAGATGTCTCACATGCCAGAAGGGATACGGTTCATGCTCAAGGAGTACTTTGACGGTTTCAAAATGAGATTCTCAACAGAGGGCTATACAACCGAATGGATACAACTAGAAGTTGGCATCGCCATGGGGTGCACAATATCTCCAGTCCTCTTCGTCATGGCAGTGGAAGTCATCCTAAAGGCAGCAGAACATTGCGCCCATCCAGCTGATTTGGGAAGCGGCTGCACTATGCACCCACTCAAAGCATTCATGGGCGATAGGACGATTCTGCGCTCAAAAGAAGATGACACAAGATTGATGTTGGAGCGATTGGATGAGCTAATGACGTGGTGCAGAATGAATTTCAAGCCAAAGAAATCCTGCAGCATCTCGATACGAACAGGCAAGGTGAATAAATCTGTGACCTTCAAGGTAGCCAATCAGGAAATACCGACAGTAAGCCAAGAGCCAGTCAAAAGCCTTGGAAGGTGGTATAACTCATCCCTTAACCCTCTTAGTGCTCACTAAAAAACTGAAAAATGTGTGCTAAAATTTTTCGAAATTTTCAATTATGACATAGTACTTTTTGGATCTTTATTACTCACATTAGAGTTTAGATTAGGCATATAAAACTATGTATATTCTAAGAGGTAATTAGATGAGGAACATTCTGAGAGCAAAATGAAAGCATAATGTGGTGGTTGAGAGGTGTTATGATGTACTTACCAACTTGAGTACTGGTTCGAATCCATGTGATAATAATATCCCTAAATCCATAAGATGACAATACAATAATCCTTATTTTCAGAAAATTCACAAACAACCATTTATAATGTGTCATAGGGATATACTCTGACATAAAAAAGTAATAGTGGTGCTATTTTTCTGGATAAAGAATTGCTATTTCAGTTATATATGATATCTGACTCATTCTGGTCAGCAAAATCAGTAAAAATCGCCACAAAATGCAATCAAACAACAACACCTACTTTTGTTGTCAGCTGTACTTCCTGGAAACGCAAGCAGATGTGCCAGATTTTTTTATTTGGCTTCTCAGCCAAAATAAATTTAACCGCACATATAGAGAGCCACGATTGTGGCCTGTTGCACTCTACCTATGGGCCACGATCGTGGCCTGTCGCATTAAGAGGGTTAAGGATACAAGAAGAGGGAAGGAGACACAGGAACTATCAAAGGACGGCCTACTTGAAATAGATCTATAGATGTGGCCTCCCAGGAAAGTACAAAGTGTGATGCCTACAATTCATGTTGATTCCAAAGCTGCTATGGCCACTCCTGGTATATGAAATTCCAATCACCACAGTGAGACAGTAGAGGCAAAAATCAACAGGTTCACAGGGAAGTGGTTGGGAGTACCACCCGGCCTGACAGACGTGGCCCTACACAGCCGACATACTAAGCTGAAGCTTCAACTTAAATCAGTTCTTGAAGAATACAAATGTGGTACGGCAAGATTGCTCCTAATACTGGAGGACTCAGAGGATCCCGCGGTAAGGACAATCCAACCAGCAGTAAAAACTGGCAGGAAATGGAAAGCCACTGACGCTGTTCATCTGGCAAAACAATGCCTTGTGACAAAAGAAGTAGTAGGCCTTACCCAAACCGATCGCAAGGGCTTCGGCTCAAACAAGACAAAACTGTGGTCTAAAGCAAAGGGCAAGGAGAAAAGAGACCTAGTCATCCGCGAGATACAAGAGATCGAAGACGAAAACAGATTCCAGAAGGCAGTTCAGCAGCCACAACAAGGGCAATGGACGAAGTGGGAAGTCGTTTTTCAGCGATCACTCTCGTGGAACGACATATAGCACGCAGCTTCATTAAGAATAAGCTTTGTCATCCGAGCAGTGTACGACTTGCTTCCGTCCAACGCAAACCTTGTCCGATGGGGCAAGAAAGATGACTCAACGTGTCCCCTCTGTCAAGGGTACCAGATCACAAAACACGTATGGAGTTCATGTAAAGTTGCTCTGTCACAGGGCCAATACACATGGCGGCACAACAGAGTGCTCCAAGAGCTCGCTTATATTCTAAGCTCAGCAGAAGGAGCACCTGATCCTCCGTCTGTCCATCCAACTATATTCACATCCGAAGGCGGGTTAAAATCATGGTGTTGAAGATCAACATACGTGGCTAAGGAAAAGTCAAGCACATTAGACGCGTGCGAAGACTGAATCGTAGCCGCCGATCTGCTGGACTGGGGAGACTACCCAAGTGTGATTAAAAGGACAAGAATGAGACCTGATATAGTGTTTCACTCAGCCTCCACCAAACAAATAATCATGGTTGAACTGACAGTTCCTTATGAGAGTAGAATGGAAGCGGCCAACACATACAAAAAGGAAAAATACCTCGACTTATGCAAAGAGCTTGAGAAAGACGGCTACAGTGCAAAGATATTGCCGGTTGAGATTGGGGCCAGAGGATTAGTGGGAAGCTCAGCCTACAGCCTTCTGACCAAACTCTCCATCATTGGCAAAAAGCGCACACAAGCTCTAAAAACCATGGCTCAAGACAGCTGGAAACTGTTTAAGGTGGATTTGGAACCGAAGAAACGAACCGGTGCTACATAAGAATTAATTTTCCCAACAACACGGGAGTGTATTTAGCGCAAGTGATAAGACATCGGATTAGAATTCCCCTAGCGTTAACTCATTCCATACGGCAACTTTTGTGAGTAGGAACTCTCAACACTATCTGGTCTGAAGTTTAGGAGTGGTTCAGATGTTTTTTCCTTCATTCAGTATGAACACCAGACATAACATATTATTCATCTAAATAAAGGCAAATGAATGAACCATGACAGGTATTCAATATTTTAAAAAGTTGAATTTAGATATCAGTGTTGGAAAATCAGAGTTTGGTCACATCTAGTTTTCCGTAACGAAGTGAAAACCTGCCAGCCGAAAATTCGGCTTGTCGTAGCTAATGAGTTAAAAAACGCAGGTTCGAATCTGCCCGGAGACACTCTCTAGTGAAAAAAGGCAGCAGAGAGGCACCTGGGAGTCATGACCTAGGTGTGGCCCGGCCCCCTTAGAGTGTAAGGAGTTCAGGGCAGAAACACTTGAACAAGGGCGGTTTCTTCTCTGAAGACTCTCTGTTGTCCGGCTCTCCCATGAGTTTCTAGTTACTAAATTGTGTATTATTTCCAGGATGATGGTTTGATGATCCTGTGCTCTATCTGCAAATTTTGGCAACATGGAATTTGTTTCCTTATTACTCAGGAAGAAAAGGCTCCAGTAAATCACATCTGTGATATGTGTGCAGAGGTATGTAGACTTAACTTCTCTTCTGTCCAAGTTTTTGAATATTTTTTTATTTGTCTGATGTGCTTCAATAAGAGGATAACACAATAATAATTTTACGTTACAACATGCTTCCATCTACTGCCATACATATTACAGCGTCTTTCTGGGGTGAATTTATCCTGTGGAAACCAACTTTGCATTTGACAGTGTCCTTGATAAGCTCTGTTGAAGTCACTTGCAAGTAATTGATGAATTGGGGGATTTGACAACTTTTTAGCAAATTTTCTCAATTACTGCAGCTCTTGCTTACAGCTTTTATATTGCCATGGACATTTCATATTACTGAAAATGCACGTGATGCCTTTGAAATTTAGCTTTTAATAATAAACATTAATCATCTGGAAAATGTATTTTTTAAAATCATTTCCACGGGAATGAGGTGTTAAATCATACTTGATAATGGCCATATGCAATGAAACAGCAGGAGAAGAACAAGGCTCATTATTGAGATGTGTCTAGATTTAGAAATCTACCTTGATTATTGATGTGTGTGAATGTGTATGTTAATTAAATGTTTGATATGTTTTTGTTCTGTAAAATAATGTGAAGCAAGTTTCTGAGGAAATCTTATTTTTGTAAGCCCTAATGTATTTTGCTCATTAGATAATAATCATGAAATACAGTTTGAGTACAAAGACCACAATTTTTGAAACTACAACATCTTCACCTCATGTTCATTGATAGCTTTATCTTTGGGCTTTCTCCTAATAGCCAGCCAATGCCAAATTGGAGCCGACTGATCCGTACCTTTGTGGACTGACATCTATTGCAGTGCAGGTATGGTCAGATCTTGTTTTACTAGAATTTGTTTTTTGATATGACAGGTGAAATAAATGTGTGGTAAAAAATTTATAGGAAGCAATCAAATATTCTTAAAACTTGTGTTGGTATCCTCTGTAACTATAGTGCTACACTTAGTCGGTTTGGATTGAAAATTCTTTGTAATTAGTCACCAAAAGTAGAGTACCTTTTCATATCATTGTGTTTTGGGTTAAGATGTACTCTGTAGTTATTAGTGAAACACTGCTGTATATTGAATGAATCAGTTCGAGGTTTTCATGTCACACTCCTTGTCACAATGTAATTTTATTTGTGTAAAGCTCCTCTGCATTGCTGTACTAAGTAGGTATGTGTGCAAATCAGGATTGACAAGATAAAAACTGATATTCTACATTTCAGGCTACTTGTTTGTGGAGGAGAACACTGATGGTCTGCACAGAGTTCAAACGTATAGTGGCTCCTCAGTTGGCTAGACGACTGGGCATAGAAAATACTGTGGCCCAGGGACTCATAAACAGGCTAGAAAAGGAGGGCTTCATTTCCAACTCAAACAGGAGCAAGAAGTAGGTATTATAGATTTTTCTTGGTTATGCTTTGTGCAGTGCTTTCTGACTTCTGTATTTGAGGGAAAATGAGCAACAGTTAAATGGTGGACTAAAGGTATGGGGAAAAACAGTCCAGGTTTTCAAAGATTTCCTTTGAAACCTGTGATTTTGGCATTTTTCAAATTGCTTAAAACATACATATATTTGATATCATTTTAAAGCTTATTATCTCAGACTTCTGAAAATATGACTTCAATCAGGAGGCTCTTATGTTGTTGGGAAAAATGTGCCAGGAGGGATTACCTCCCAGAACACCAAATTTCAAATTGAAAAAAGCCCTTACTTGTGATGCCTTAGGTGATGAGTGAAGTAGAATAGAGAAAAACGTGCATTTCACATAGTACTGAAGCTCACTGCCGCTATATATCATCAGATTTAAACCAATATCACTACTAAAGGAGTCTAAATTTACCAGACAAAGTGAAATGAAGGAAAAATATGGACAAAATCTAAACAAATACTTATATAACGCGAAGAAGATACAGAAGGTATAGTTGAAAAAAGTGACATTATACTGTTTATTGTGGAAATGGAAAGTTCATAAAAAAGAAAATAATGGCCCCTGCTGTCCATTGGAACACGATTTGGTAGGTACAAACTCCCAGCTACAGTTCTGGGGGGGGGGGGGGGGGGGGGAGTGCCAGCTGAGATGAGAGTTGTGTCAGCAGTGTCCCCAAAAACATAACAATCTCTCCTTTTTCTCCTGAAAAACTTCACATGAAAGTCATAAAAGTGAAGTAAAAAAACCTGAAAATGACAGAAAATACACTCCATGTTTCAAGAACATTTAGCAGAATTTTAATAAATAATAAAAATTTGCTCAATGTAATATGCCAGACAAACACCATTATTGACATAAAACAGTATCAATATTACTGATTAAATACCAAAAAAACATAGTGACTGAGATTTCTATTGGAGACAACTTTAAACAAGACCAGACACACACATAAAAAATACAATACGAAAGACACTCACAACATCAGTCTAACTTTTCTTTATTCTAAATAAAAATTTTTTGGTACACAAGTTGATATGTGTATTGGTACTCCGATTGATATAGTAATCAAGATTCCAAAGTAAAAATGTTGCTCTGAAATACAATTTCGGCTAAAAATGACACCCATGACACAGTTAATGTCAAAACATTCCATAAAACCAGAGACCTTATATAACGAGACAGGTAACTATGGCTGAATCTGCATATCTGGATCAGGCATCCATGTAACGGCGGTAATAGAAGACAAGTCTTTATTCTCGGTAGTTGTAACAATGGCGAGCGCTAAGAACACACACTGTACTAATTCAAAGAACAAATGACCAGATTTATCATTTTTCACCTTTCCATTAGACCCAGTCAGGTAATAAACGTTTACATGGCTTTTATTTAAAAGAAAAAGTGTTTAGTCAGCATACATTTATTGTCCAATTTGTTACAATATTATTGTCAAGTTTACAATTTGTTTACACTTGTTTAACAGTATTTAGACAGTATTTGATGATTGTGCACTTCTGGCACACGATGAGGATAGCATGCAAAACTGTGTTGATAAGTTCTCTAGTGCCTGTGACAACTTTGGCCTCACAATAAGCACAAAGAAGACGGAAGTGCTCCATCAGCCTACTCCAGACGACAAGTATCCTGTGACCCCAAATATCAAAGTCCATGACAGTTTTCTGAAGGTGTCGGAGAACTTCACCTATCTTGGCAGTACACTGTCTTCCGCGGCTCGTGTTGATACTGAAATTCTCTCAAGAATCAGCAAAGCCAGCTCTGCATTTGGCAGGCTTCGAAAGAGAGTATGGGATGTTGCCGGCATTCGCACAGACACTAAGCTGAAAGTGTACAATGCTGTGGTCCTTCCCACCCTACTCTATGGGGCTGAAACCTGGACAGTGTACCACTCGCATGCCAGAAAGCTAAATCACTTTCATCTGGCCTGCCTTAGAAAGATCCTAAGGATCAAATGGCAGGATAAAATTCCAGACACTGAGGTCCTCAATCGTGCCAAGGAATTGAGCATCTTCGGCCACCTGAAAAAAATTCAGCTACGTTGGGCAGGACATGTTGTCAGAATGCCCGACTCCAGACTCCCTAAGCAAATCTTCTTCTCTGAGCTCTCCAATGGAACGAGGAATGTTGGGGCCCCAAAGAGATGTTACAAAGACACTCTCAAGCAATCACTGAAGGCCTTTGCCATTGATGTGAGTGAGTGGGAAAAGCTCTCGTTTGATCGTGCAAATTGGAGGGCGGCCCTTACCAGAGGCAGCAAAGCATGGGAAGCTGACAGAGTCCAGCAGGCTATCAAAAAAAAAGAACGGCGCAAGAAAAGGCCCAGTGGTACTGAACCAACGGAGTACTCTTGTCATTTATGCGGAAGGGTCTGCAGGGCAAAAATAGGACTTATCAGTCACATGAGAAGCCATAAGTCATGAAAGAACAGTCTTTCCATTCTGTCCTCTGTGTCCTTTAGTTCTCTTTATTGTCCATGTGTTGAAATTCTCAACAATTTCTGTTCCTTTTTCCTCTGGTGTTGTTAAGGTCATCATCATACCTGATGGACGAACTATTAAAAAAGTCAAGTGTTGGTCACGGATTGTAATGCATTGGCATCTATTTAAAATTAAGGTACCCTTGATCACTTTGAATGTACTTTTAAAAAACAACTATTTTATTCTTGTAAATTGTAACGCTTTGGTTGTTTTAAAATTATTGTTAGATTGAAAGATTAATTGTAATTGGCAGGTTTTTAATGTATGCATGACTATGGTTAAAATTCTGGAGTGTCTTTCGGATCTGTTATGCAAGTTGGGCTGAAAAGGAAGCATAGTGGATGCCTATACAATGGAGAAAAAGAAGATGTTATCCTTTAGATTGAGCATGACATCTTTGTGGCAAGGCATGTTGTAATTCCTTCTTCAGATGCAAGAAGTGGGTAGTGAATACACGAAGGGCTGATCTAGAGAAGAAGTCAGCTGAAGCACTGCACAGGAGCAATGTTCTGTGTTCGGAGCACTTTGAGCCATGTTGATTCAGCGCAACAGCAACAATCAGAAAACGGCTGGTGAAAGGCGCCGTCCCAACAATTTTCAAAGTGCCAAATCCACCCCCCAAACTCACTGGAAATCGACCATTGCCTACTCGCATTATTCAACCTTCTCCTCTCCCCGCATCCTCATCACAACAAAATGAACCTGGATCCCCAAATACACTTAATACAGACGATGCCGATAAAAGGGTAGAAACAATTAAAAACTTGTTGCAAGAAAAGCTTACAGCGCAGAGAACAAAGATGTGGCGCCTCAGGAAAAAGCTTCAGAAGTCACGGGAAGAATCTGCACCAAGTGAAACAATTACAGAAGATGGCAGGTCTTTGGAAGAAATACTTAAAACGCATTTGTCAAAAGATGCCCTCCGCTTTGTCTTGACCCAGATCAGGGTTTCTAATTTATCCAAAGGAGCATGCCGCTGGACTTTAGCTGATAAAAGCTTTGCATTGTCCAGCTATCTGTGGACAAAGACATCACCAATCCAAGCCACCAGTTCATATGTTCCAAGAATTTTGACCAGTACCAGGGGGGAGGCTTGCGATTCCCTTCATCCAATTTCCAGGAATTTTTAAGATGTGCAGAAAAGGTATTCCGAACCGTTGCACCAGTCGGCCTTCACACTTCAGGGTTGCAGTGCTCAATCATTCGAAAGATTACAAAGGCAACATATGGAGACAAAACAGAAGAGGCTGTCCAGTGTGACTCTTGTGACAAGACATTCCTGATTATTAATCTTTTTGTCAACATTCGACCGCATCATTTGATCAAATGTAAGAACCAGGAACAAATTCAGCCTAAGGTCAGGACAACGTGTGCAAAGAGGAAGGCAATAATCTTTGATAATAAGTAACAACTGAAAGAGCACAATCATTTATCGTTAGGATAACACACTTGTACTGAGTAAGTCAATCAGTTAATGTCAGTTCTTTTATAGCTGCTACCCTCTCCTTCCCCAACCCTATCCATCGTCTTTCCTTCTTTTATCACACCCATAAAAGTATTTATTATCTTTATCTAAACGTCAGTAAATTGAAAGAAATAGAGCCCATCATCGCCTCTTATTCCACTATTGTCAGTTTCCCAACTGACTGTGAGACCGCCGTTATCTATATCTAGGTCACGTTGGGCCTGTCAAACTGCACTGCAGTGTAAACGTATGGGGCGGCCCCCGGCAGTTACCTGTCTCGCTATTGTAAGGTCTCTGATTAAACTGAATGTCAAAGGTAAATCAAAATATTCCAGAAATAGCAACGACTCGATGTGTTTGAAGTGTAATGACAAAAAACAGGATCAAATTTACTTCATTCAAGTGTTTTTGTAATTTTTAATGTCTTATTTCACAAAATAATAGTATTTTTGGATGAAAATAGGTTGGATATATGTATTTTTTATCTCCACCATATGGAAGCTACTCAAGAAATGGCAGTGTGTAGTGTCCTTTTTCAAGGGGTTGACACATTTGACATGTCATAAAACACACAAAACAAAGTATTTGACTATGGCAGCGAGTGAATAGTAATAGTAAAAAAAATGTGTTTTCTGTCTTCTGAGTGTTTTCCACCATATCACTTCAACATCTGATCAGTGAGCAAACCAGAGAATGATTCACTGATGTCGTAGGTATTTTTTTCCCCCTAGTGTTAATACATAGGTTTTGAATTTCTGTGATGCTTAAAATGCATACCAATATCTAACAAATTGAACAGACATTATGTCTGCTTATATTACTTGAACATTTTTGAAGTTACTTATAACCAAGAGAACAAGCTATTTATGGATTTTGAAAAAGAAATCTCACTGATGTCAACATTTATTTTCAGACTTGGCAAAATTGTGAATAAAGATAAAATAAACACAGAAGCTGTTCCTCGGTACCTGAAAACTCCAAAGTTATGTAAACAAGCAAAACAATCAGAAGGGCCAGATAATCTTGTGGTAAGTGGTAACTTGATAGCAGTATTATGTGGGTCACATTTAATATTTGCAGAAGTTTTCCAGTCACCCAGCTTACAGAAGCATTGTCTAGTATATAGACCTATCTACACCAAAAGTTGTAACTTGTTAGCATTATTATATTATGGGTCACATTTAATTATTTGCAGAAGTTTTCTAGACACCCAGCTTACAAAGCTTTGGGACAGAGGCAGTGTCTAGTATATAGATACACCAAACTTGTAATCTGCACTGTTTTATTAACTGCATAAGATGGGATTCACTTGTAGGGAAATCTGGTAGAAGTAAATAGCACACATCTGAAATTAGGGCTCAAAGACAAATCGTTCTTCAGATGAAGATTCATTCTTCATGACAAAAATGTACTCCCTGCTGTTTTTTATCTTGCAGGAAGCCATGGCAAAAGAATCACTTGTTCAAGGAAACATTGTCAGCAAGGTACAGTGGGGACTTGGGTTCAGACTTTCTTCTTTTTTTTTTGAAGTAAACTGAAATGGTTTCATATCACATATTCTTTAAAACATTTGATGGTATTTTAAATTTTTTTTAGCTAAATCATGGTATACAGATTTTTCCCTTCACTGCCACATGCATCTCTGAAGATTTTATTTACGAACACAGCAGGGCCACTTCTTCATACCGTAGTGAGATATTGTGGAAACTGATTCTGTTGGAAGCAAGTTAGTTTACCCGACAAATTTAGCTGAGATTCCTGATGAATTGTGTTTCAAGATGTACCAATCTTTCAAGTTAACAAACGATAGGATTATGTAAAACTTAACAGGATGTTGGTGCTCTGGTTGACAAAACAAAGAAAATGAGTCTCAGTGGCGGAAGGCGTATTACAAGGAGTTTTCCTGCTCAAGTAAGTGTTTTCAGTAGTGGATTTCATTATTGCAAAACAGTTCTGCTGTAACCTTTTTTTAATAATTTTATTATGTTAAATCATGGTGTGTCATTCCATGGAAACCGTTTTGGGTATTCATCATATAATTGTAAAATTTCATGCTTTAATGCATGTGCCTTTTGATGAATGGTTCACATAGATAAACTTACTTCTGTTTCATTCAGTACTGTGATTCTCTTTTCATTAAATAGATGGTGTGACTGAATGCATAAATATTTTTTTACAGCCAGACGCTGTAAGCCGGCTTTCCCCCCAGGAAAATCAAGGCAGAAAGGGAAGGAAAAGAGCATATTCAAAAACAGATTACGTAAGTCACTCTATATTTCATTTTTTCCCCCTCTTTTCCTATTTTTTTCCCTCGTTATGTTCTTCAGTATGTATAGGAACAGGCTATCTACTGTTTCAGAAATTTTACAGAAGTGTAAAAGTATTTTAATTGGCACTTTTCACCAGAGTAATATTTTTCTTTTGAAATACAGTAGTCTCCGTCTAAGAACCCGGTCAACGGGAGACAGAAAAAGCGGGTTCTTAGGCGGACCGGGCACTTAGGCGGATGCCAAAGGATGCCACCCATGACCACCCGTGTCCATGGCTTTATCCCCCTTGATTGCTCGGACCTGGGTCGTGACCTCATAATGAAAATTATGCGCTGGACATTTTTTTTCTTTAGTTTTTTTTTTTTGTGGATATGGTCAAAGTTACGACTTATGGCTAGCAGAATGCTTTTTTCTTACAGTGATAATGGAATGGAATGATTCAGACTGAACAATCAAGTTGTGAATCACAGATGCCAATTTTAGACAACACGAGGCCTAGTGATACCCTTTGTAATAATCACAATCAGCCCTAAGTACATGATTGTGCCGTGCAAACCAAGCGCATGGTCCTTAAATGACAGCCAGCTCTGCATGCCTAGATCCAGAACAATGCTTGGAGAAAGGGCATTTTCCATCTGTGCCCAAAAACTTTGGAACAATCTGAACTATGATATAAAAACAACTAATTCAATAGAGCACTTCAAATCGAAACTCAAAACATTGCTTTTCAAAAAAGTGTATGATTTATAGATGATACTAGAACTGTTACTGAAATGTATCTTTGGATGTGTTAGTGTGTAGGTGTGATATACTGGAGTGTTTGAGACTGTGTATTCTATGTGTTTGTTAAGCGCCACCGAGCACTTTAAGTGGATTTTGGCGCTATATAAATCAATTATTATTATTATTATTATTATTTAATTACGTATAAAATTCTGCCCCTCGAGTCAGACAACAATAGATGTTAGGTAATGACTATGTTAATTTAGTCTAGGAGTGGCCTGCTTGCACACGAAAGATGTAACTGGGCTCCATCCTTTGTAGGGTTCGCCTCCCCCTACCTTCCCTCCACCCGTTCTCTTTCACTGTACTGTGTGGTTTGGTTCTATCCCGTCTACTTGAAAGAGAATTTTGCGTTTAATATGGATATTTTACGTAAAAGTGTGCTCGTCTCTCGGTCAAATGCCGGGTTCTTAGGCGGATTTTTCGTTTCAGAGCGGGTTCTTACGCATGTAAATTACAGTGAAAAAATTCGGTTTCACGGCATCAGCGGGATCTAAGGCGGATCGGGTTCTAAGGCGGCGAGTTCTTAGACGGAGACTACTGTATTAATGAAATCATCAGTTGAATGGTGGAATCTCAAAAAATATATTTTGAAAGAAGTTACTTTTGTTATTAACTTGGCAAAGCATTGTGGCATTGGGTGCGAGGATATTTCAGAAAAATTTGAATTCTGATGCTAAAAGAAGTACTTTGATCATAGAACTTACATCTCTCAAATTATGCACAGTGAACTTGGCTGATATGATTAAAGTGGATTTTGTCAATACTAGAGTGTCCATATCACATGTGGAACCTCAGTATTGTACACCGTTCCTTGTCAGTTATTTCTTGACATCAAATTATCAGAATTTATCCTGGAAATTTCAATTGCATCAACCCATTAAATATGTTAATTTTACTGTTTGTTTTTTATTTATGGTGGCTGCTTAAATAGACCCAGAAGTGCTAAATTAGTTTCCACCCAGGCCTTGACCTGATCAGCTATATATTACCTATCAGCAAAACTCAGTTAACCCTGGGTTTCTCTTTGGGAGAGCAGTTTGACCCATTAGGCTCATATTTCACAGTGTTCACCACTAAATATCTCTTAGATCAACACTAGCACAGCATTTTAGTTTCATTCGAAATATTTATTCACACCATCAAGGAAAATATCAGACTTCTACCACTGTTGGTTGTGGATGTATAGTGTGTTTAAAAAAGTATGCCCGTACCAAATGTTCTTATATGTAATATTTCATTGTCTTAACACTTACCCTGCGCGCGGCGGCTTAAAGTTCGCTGTCTGGTCAGTGACCTTACTCACGGAGAATCTTATCTGGGTCACTGACCTTTCCAATGTACGATAACTACACTACCGCTGTCAACGTGGTTCGGTTTGTATTTGATCGGTATGAAAACATTCTCTACTATGCCTTATCATGCTTGATATCCTTATCATATCCTTTGTCTGTCAGTCTCCAACCAATGATCTGACTTATGATACCAAACTGGCAGCTGTAGTTTTCATGACAACGAAGCATGATAACTAGCTATGCCCCCCCCCCCCCCCAAGCCCTAAACAAAACAAAAAAAATTAATGGTTTCATCCTGATTGACGCATACTAATAAACCAATGTGGGCATTTGGGGCAAATATTATTTCAGAGCTTGTTTCTGATTGGTTCTTAGATACAGACAACTCTTGATGGTGGTCAGCTTGTGAGAAAATGAGATAATATTGCAAATTTGTTGAGCAACAGTTCGCATGTCGATGTTACATCTTTTGCTCGATGTTACATCTTTCGATAGGGTGGAGAGAGCCTATGAAAGCTTAGTCTTTGTGATTCCGACCAGTGGTTCACTGGTTAACATGTCCTTGTCACAATGCCTTTGATTTAGAAGAGATACAGTGAGCAATAAGACGGTAGTTATGTCTCAAAGAGGCCAGTGATCTGGCGTGTGAAATATGGCTTGCTTGCTGCATGGTCAGCTTGACCGTGCTGTATTGGTACGATGGCGCAGAGTGAATGCATGGAAAGTCGATGCCCTATTGGTACGCCCATCGCAGGGTGAGGATTAAATTTAATTGAAAATACCTTGGTTTTCCTGTGTGAGAATTGCATGATTCAAATCTATATGATTGTTCATTTCATGGACAATATTGTGTGCCTATTTCACTTTTAAAGCAGTTTGCAAAGAATTTACTGGTATACAATATTTTTTTTATAGTAGGAGATTCAAATTCTGACAGAAACTATTGCCAATGCCATAGTTCTCTGCATGTGGAGAAAGAAACAAATTCTAAGTTGTTCATGCACTTGCGATAATCATGAGCACAAAATTTCTTCATGAGCTCATTTTCTTGCAGTGCAGTACACTTGCATCTCATAACAAATGCCTTCATCAGCTGTACAGCATATGCTCAATGCTTGACAGCATTTTAGACAAATACAAATTCATGCCTCAGTCATAGTAGATCCTTTATGGAAAATCACTGCATCAAGTAACTGTCATAACTGTCATAAAAGTGTACAAGGAAATTACATTAGCCATGTTAGGTATGCCACAAGCATGCACATCAATGCAAGAAACAACTGATATAACATATGTTACAAGGGACAAATCTAATAGACTGAATGAGTTGTAAGAGTATAGCCTCACATACACATCAGGCAGTGAACAAATCCAGAAAGAGGGAATGGATTCCATTTAAAGGCATCTTAAGCATTGGTGATTAATCAGTTAGGAACTTATTTCCATCAAAAGTAAATCCAAAACAGCACATATTAGAAAAGCATTGCATTCCATAGATTAGGCAGTATGGATTTGATTGGGCTTTGTATGGTGAACAAAAGAGTGAGCTCATTCACAAAAGTGCAGCTAAATTGGAAAGATGAGGCTTGGGAATTCAAAACTAAGAGACACAGATAAAAGTTATGATGACATTCCAATTACGTCAAGTATCTCCAGACCTTGTTGCTTGTGTACCGTCAGTGAAAAAACACAGAAAGCACTGATTAAATGCTAGCAGCCAGTAATTAATTATTGATGGATTTCCATTGTTGGGATTACGTGGTATTCTGGATGGAAATCTATTATATATTTCAGTAACTTGCAACCTTTGGCATGAGTAACTGACCAAACTATACACTCTTCAGGCCTTAAATTTGGCAGGAAGGTGGCAATTGAGATAAGGAAGATGATGGCTCTAATTAAAAGTTGTTTACTTCAAGCATGTATTTTAAAAAAATAACAATATTTATTGCTATGTAACATTTGTATTTTTGCATACTTGTTTCATAATATATATAGTACCTGCATGCCATAAAAATTAATCGTATCAAGTGTTCAGTTTGGTGCACATGATTGTTTATTCTTCCGGGCAATGCCCGGTAAGTCATCTAGTATATAATACGTCACCTGTTGTCTCTTTGATGTGATAAGAAGATATGTTCTTTAAATGTAATATAACCATACCTATTGGTCCTGTCATTGTTACATTATCAGCATTCAACAGTCAGTGACATTTAGATTTGAGAGGGAATAACTGTCATTGGACACAGATTCACTATTGTCATAAAGTGGTTAATTTGTATGCTATGAATGCTGCATGCAAATTTTGGAATGATTTGTGATGGGCAAGTATCTTGTTCAATTTTTTTTTAAAAAGTGACAGTTCAGTCACATTTGAACATAAATATGTAATATGCATACCCTTACATCTTTCAGACTAATTCACATTGAGCTGCGAGTTCTGGTTTTTGCTGACTTTCTCACCTCTGTTATGTTTTGTGAAACTGACAAAGAATTTTTAAAATTTGCCACAGCTTGTCTTTGACTCTTTGACTGTGCTCAATCATCAAGTACTACTGAGTATGACTAAAATAGCTATAATATGCAGCTGGAGCCATACTTTGTGATAATTACTGGTCTTTCTGATAGGTTATCATTATTTTACTTTCTTTCTCCTCTATTTTGTTAAAAGCAGGTATGACTGCTTGAAAATGTTTGCCTTTAACACCTATGAAATTTGGTTACTGATCATAATTAAGACGTTCGAAGTGTAGATTTTATTCCACTGTGGCCATTTTTTCATGAAGTCAGATGGAGGTCTCATCTTTATTCGTTCTTATTCTAGTGCTATTTGTTTTCTTTCTTTTGGCCAGACTTTTTTTCCCCAGTTTTCTTTCTGTTTGGAATAAACAACAGTTTTAATAGTTTCAATGAATAAAAAAGATGTTGTGTCAGTAAAAAGGGCAAGGAAATTGTCAATAAGTGAGCAGGAGTTTAGGGGAATGTTTCCAAGGACAGAGATGGATATTGCATCGCAAAACGTGTCAGTAACTATTGTAAGGACAGATGGTGCAGTTATGTCATTAATAGAAGCAGAATGCGGGAGTTCAGGCAGTAAATAAGTAAGGGCAAACAATTAATTTTAGTCAAATCTAGAGGAAGCTGTGACCATGAAGTTAGAAGGGAATTAGTCATGATGGACAGTAAAAGTATCAGTCTGGACATGGAGAGAATCCCTGTCATAGAGGTCAGAACAAATAACTAGGGACAGAAAGGAGATTAGGCAAATGACAGATAACTGTCAGATGACACAGAGTGTTCTATATGGAGAAATAGAAGGAATATTAGGTTGCACAGAGGAAGAGAAGAATTAACAGCATAGGGACAGGGTGGAAAACTGTATCAGGCATGACAGATTCTTTGAAAATAATAATAATAATATATATTTTTTGTGAATGAGAACATATGAATTGTCAGACATGGAAAGCATCAGAACTGACAGAGGAGGAAATTTTATCTGTTAAAATATTAAAACAAAAGGTATTATTTTTTCAGTGTGGTATGATAAAACGTTTGTCCAGGACATAGGAAGACAGATATTTCTTCAGCTTTTTTTTTTTTTTTTTTACAATATTCTACTGGACAGACACACAAATTTATAAGTATTTCTTGTTCTTATATTTTATTCTTGCAGAAGGAATTTGAGGTGACTGACAGCCAGGAGAGCTCTAGCACCAGAAGTGCAAAGAAGAAAGCCAGTATTGTTCAGAAAGACATTGCACTCTAATCTTAAGCTATAAAAAATTTTCAGTATAACAGTTTGCTTGCACCACATTTCAGGTGAAAAACAGATGCATCTTGGGTGAATTCTGTATGTATCCAGTTAAGAAAACTTACTTCATGTATTAAATGTGAGAGATTGACAAAACAATATTTTTCCCATGGAATGGTTCAGAAAGATGCTAAAATGTGATAGCCATAAAGCTTTTTAATGTTTTCAAAGTAGTAGTCCAAAAGATGGTCAAATTTGCAAAATAAAGTACTTCCTCATTCTGCAGAAAAAAAAAAACATTATGATTTGTTGTGCTAAAAGCTCTTGAAACTTTTCGTATGATTTGCTGCGTAGATTATATTGTGCCAAGATCTTCTAATGCTTTTTTGACATTTCCCTTCACATGTGACACCTCTTTCACTTTGCAGTACGGTAGTTTGAAAGGGGCTGCCAGACACGTTTTACAGAAATTTTTTGCTTTCAAAATTGTTTTCATGTCCTGATGTGTGATTTGTATCTGTTGGTCTTGCTGTTAACACCAAATTTGAGGTGTTTTAGTTTAGATTTCGATTTCAATTTGAATAAAATTTTTCCTCTCCAAAGTGTTTTTGGGCTTGTGTGCAATTGTTAAGTGACTTAAATATGAATGAAATCCAGTGCGTTCTGGGCATATCAAATATGAGTGCAAAGTTCATTCATTCTCCCAGACCAGTGTAATTCTTAAATGACCTCATCTGTTCCTGAGACTGGATAGGTCTCTAAGTAGAGCACAGCCAATTAGAAATGCATGTGTCCCTGCATTTCATTAACTAGAAGCAAGGTAATAAGTTTGGCGATCCTGTTCACTTTAGGCATGAGGTGTTGTCCAAGTCTGCCAGTGTGACTTCTGTCTTTGTAATATAAGCTACCAAACTGTTTTGTAAGGACAGGAAATGTGAGACATGAAAGTAGATTGTTTTCAAGAGATACAAAGTAGATCTATGTCACTTTAGTTTCTGCCTTCAATTAGCCAGCAAGTTTCTTCACATTTTGATGTTCGAATGAATAAAAAATTTTTGTTTAATAAATACTTTTCAACCAGAAACAAATTATTTCATTAACAAAATAAGAAACTGAAACCTACTGTATCTCAAACACATTGGATTCTTTATCTTATGGAAAAGTCCAGATCACTTGATTAATTCAGTAAACACACCAAATATGACTGTTTTGAAAGATCTTCTCAAAGCATGGAAGATCCTAGTATTGCTGTGTGTTCCAGTGGTTGCCTCACCCATCTTGATGATAGATGGGTCAAAGGTAAGCTTATTGTGTCATGTGATACGTCATATTGAAATCAGTTTTTGACATCTAATTAGTTAATATTATCAGCCAGACTTTATGTGGACTACACAAATATGCAGAATTGTGAGTTACAAAGGAAATCAAAACACATTGATGAAGGACATCAAAACATATCGATGAAGGAAATCAAATAAGGATATTTTGTTTTCATCAAATAAATGCAGATATAATATATTTATAATATTGTCACCATAATGGTTACTGATGTTCATACTTTTTGAAAATAAATGACAAGTTGGCAATTACATGTAAATGTTCAACTTTGTGGCATTTGATATCCGCTCTTGTACTTCACATCACAGACTTATATAATATCACTTAGGTATAATTTAATTCCTGTGAAAATCCACCTGAGTATCTGAGCTGTTGAATTTCCTTATAATCCTAGTAATACCACAACTCAAAGCTTTTGAACTGTAATTTAAATATAAAGGTGAATGGTATACCTTGCAAGTTTGTGTAGAAATATAGAATTTGTTGTCTTAGAATCCCCAAGCTGTTACATTGCTTCCAGGAACTGGCATGTCTGTATGGTGTTGTGCTCATGGCAGGCTTCTGGGTAACTGAAGCTTTACCCATAGCAGTGACTGCACTCTTGCCTGTGGTTTTGTTTCCTGTTCTAGGAGTCCTGCCTGCTAAAGATGTTGGATCCAGCTACATAAAAGTGAGAATGCATGTGTGGCTGATATGTAGTTGAATTAATCATCAATTAAAGCAATCTCAAAATGATTTACTAACTTGCAGTTGGTTATTTGTATTTATTTACACAATTTTTATATATTACATGATTTTCTTCATGTCACCTTAAATGGTGAGAATTGTTCCTTTCCTTGCATCTCCTTATATCTTGTGTTGACTTTCACAGCAACCTGTTAGTGTAACACTTTTTACCATTATGTTAATTAAATGGCTCTAAATATATGATCTAGGGAGTGAAAGGAGTAATCAGTCCTGTTGAACAGTTTGTTCAAAAATATTTGTGAGTAGCCCCAGTCTTGAGGGAATGGTTAAACCAAAGTGCCAAAACATGTGTATCCTACAGTAGTGCTGTTGTTTTGCCTCTGTCTTGAATTCCTTAGGTGGATAACAGCATTTTCATTTTCAGGGTTCTAAACATTGTTTTCAGTATCTGTTACTGTAATTTGGCTCTTAACACATACTCTGTCACAGGATGCTACCATGTTCAGTTTCTGCTGCCTAACATTTGCACTTTGTGTTGAAAGATGGAACCTGCACAAGAGAATTGCTCTCAGAACTGTACTCCTCATGGGGTCAAGCCCGAAGTGGTAGATTACCTTTCCTATGCAAATATTACCTGTTCATTTGAACTTTTCTTTTCCACATGATGCGCTGTATAAAACCTTGTTTTCTTCTCTGAAACTTTCCATTTGTAAATCTTTGATTTTAGATATGATATTTATTTGTTCAAATACAAACATGGATTATTTGGGGCGGTGTGTTTATATCTTGTCACAGTATTGGCAGCCTGACTAACTCAGATTCTAAATGTTTACAGAATACATTTCAGTGATAATTGTTAAGCTGTTAACCCCAAAAAATGGTCAAAATTTGCAATAAGATAAGATAAGTCACTTTGTTATCTCATGAGGGAAATTCTTTTTTACAGAGCATTTAAGAGCACATACATGGTACACAGATTATGAATCATTACATAAATAGATTATAACTCAATAACAGGCATATTACATAAAGTAGCAGGGTAAAGAATCTTAGTTAAATATGGCACGCATCTAGCTATTAACTATTATGTCTTACTGAGACAAATTGCAGAAGGCAAAAACAGACTTCTGTATCTTTCTCTGTTTGCTTTCATGTGTATTTTTATACACATAATAAATAGTTATCGTCAGAAACTGATATTGACAAAATAATATATCTTCAGTTTGTGTTTTATGTTTCCATTTCTGCATTTGCCAGGTTAATGTTGGGCTTCATGCTACCAACTTGGTTCTTGTCGATGTGGGTGAACAACACGTCAGCTACTGCAATGATGGTGCCTGTAATAATAGCTGTCTTAGATCAGCTACATGAAATAGAAATATCCCAGCAAAAATTGACTGAAAGAGGTATTTCTTGTATTGGTTTTGAGGGATAAATGATGATGTATTCCCATGACACCCTCAGTCTCATGCTCTTGACCTCCCACATTGATGTTCTTCACTGGTATCTCCTTTATTCTGTGCAGTGTAATACCACTTCCTCTTTTCTCTTCCACGCTGGTTTGTATATAAAGTCTGTAATTATTGCTGTGCTCAGCATTGTTAACCCTAGTCCTGCGGGAGGCCACTATATTGGCCTCCCCGCGAGACACGGGAGGCCGTTATTTTGTCCGATACGCTTAACCGCGGGTCCTGCGGGAGGCCACATTTTTGTATAGCAACGGTGCGCCTCGCGCTTTGGTTATTCGGTTGCCAAGGCTGTCGTCGTTGTTTTTTCATGTTTTTTTTTCCACACTATTTTCGCGTGTTTATCTACCCTGTCACCCCTACTATATCTAACAAAATGGTATCGTCCGATTACGTTTATTACGATGCAACTATTCGTCATACTCGTGTAATAGTACTGACGGTCTGAAGTTTGAACTGGGGAAAATGTTGGGGAAACTTTTACTTTGATGCTGGTTGTCGTCTACATGTGAAATGAGAAGAAAGGGGCCATGTGCGTATTTGAGACGCCGTTCTACGTCTGTAATTATGAATTCCGATGTAATGTTAGGGCATGCTGCATAAAGGCGTCTGTCAGTAGGTTTTTCATCAGGGAAAACTGGGAGAAAATGACCGACTTTGTTGTTGGTCGTTGTCTTTATTTGATGTGGTAATTAGAGAGATACTGTGTTCCTTTGATTAAACCGCTTTTCAGTACATGTATGTGCTCTACGACCTGGAACTGGAAATCAAATCTCTCGCTAAAACTAACATTATAGTAAGTAAGTAAGTGAACGCTTTACATAGTAGAGGAGGGAGAAGGCAATGTCACGATACATGTGGTTAGTAAATTAAGCGAATGGCTTAAAAAATAATTTGTTCACCTGAATGGCCTGACATAGGGACAGAAAAAGCGCAAAGGTCTTGGGAACATGATAAAACATGCTAAACGGCATGTAAATGCAGAAAATTCTTGATTTGGGGCCTTCCATTTCACAATAAAATCTACTGCATATCATCACAAGTACTTTATCCAAATACCATAGGGATCCCTTATGATTCATCCACCACTATAATTGTTGTTATTGCGTCCTGGAGTTGACGAGTACGTGGACGAGTTCACTCAACGCAGGACGAGGGTTAATATTATCAGTTTTCACAAAAACTCTGTGTTGGATTTCCATTTTGCACAAGCTTTTACATTGTCATAGTCTTTTAGGAATAATATTTTTCCAAATCAGGCAGTGACTCAGTTAGAAATCTTTTTTACGATTAGTGAAATACGCAATAGTTTCTTCAAGTAAAACATATGTAAACTTACAGTATGCAAACAGAAAAAAAAAATGGAAAGTCCTTTTTTTAACTATTGGTTAAACCTATACATGCGAGTTGTAATTTGTTTACACCTCATGTCTTTGCCCGCACAAGTGAAAAAAAATGTTTTTTTTCTGGGCTGTATCCATAATAATGATATCTTCTGCTTTATTAGTATTTTTAAAAAAAACTAATCCCCACCCCCCCAAAATGCGCCTGCTACAGTTGTAACTGGGCTGCAATGACACTAAGGCAAAATTTCCCAAATAGGATTAAGGAATACACAAAATACAAATGCAAAAATCATTGTAATGTATAAAAATATTATCTTTACCTCTGATCTAAGTTCAATCAAATGTCTCTTAAATGCTAATTTGTGGAGCTAAAAATGTAGCATTGCATTTTAATGAAGTTTTTTACAAAGAGATCAGGTATGGTTTTCTGTATCGTAGAACTCAAAATCGTGGTAAGTGATTTAGCACGCACTTGGGATGACAAAGGACATGTCCCATGGTGATTGAACGAAAATGGTGAAAATTTCTGTAAGAAGGCTAAGAGCAAGAAATTAGACAGTTTTAACAAAGATATTTTGCATCATATCATCCAGGGATTCTTTCAAAAGCAAGAATTCCTGAGAAAGCTAAGAATCAAAGTGAGAGACACAACTTTATACATGAGCACACATCTAAACAAATGCTTCGGAAAACTCGTCGCTTCCATGACAAACTGTCTTATCGCTAAAACTAGCATTTTCGGGTTTTTGCAGAATTTTGATCTAAATGTCCTATAAAGGATTTTGTCAAATATATGTTAGTTTTTGTAAAAATCAAAATGACCGTACTGTCCTATCGCAACTTTGGTTACTTTTGTTTCATAACGAACTGTCCTATCCAGATAAGACTCTTCGTCAGCGAGCCGCGCCCAGATGGGCTAGTTATTCATTGTTTGACAAACAGTCTTATCATAATCGGACACTGACAATACGAGGCTAAACATTCTTACAGCTTTTTTGGATCTCGGTGATCTTCACCAGCAAAGGAACTGGGTTGCTCGGCATATCCAGTGTGTCAGTTCTGAAGCTCATGAAGACGGAACTCCGCAAAAAAGGAAAAAGACTATTTACCTACTTGTTACCGCATGAAGGCAAGAACACTATGGTGTGTCAGACAATGTTCCTAAACACCACTGGAGTCTCCACATTGTTTCTTAAGTCAGTTTTTAAGAAAATTAATGAGTATGGTGTATTGAAAAGTGAGAAAAGAGGTGGAAGGACACAGAACAATAAAGTCTGTGACAACCAAAAGAGAAAAGCAGTGGAAGCGCACATTAACAGATTCTCATGAATGGAGTCACACTACTGCAGAGCTTCCACGTGTCTGGAATATTTAGCCCCAGATCTCACAGTGACAAAAATTTTTGAACTCTACAAGGCCGTTCATGGAAACAACATCCCTGTCAGTTATTCTTTATACCACAAAATTTTCCAAGAGAAGAATCTTCGGTTCCATTTGCCCAAAAAAACATGCAGTTTGTGTGAAACAAAGTATGAAGACAATCCTCAAGACGAGGAATTCATTCGGCAGGACACAAAACATATCGGAGAAAACGATGAAGTTCGAAATATCTTAAAAGCTTGCACCAAAGAGTCTGAAAGCAATGCTAACATGGTTACTGCTGTTTTGATTTAGAAAAAGTCCCCTATCTGCCCAAATCGCAGAGGGGTGAGCTCTTCTACAAACGACGTTTCGCTTCTTATAGCTTCACTATCTTCGAGACGTCTAACAAGCAAGATCATTGCTATTTCTGGCACGAGGGTTAAGCAGCGCATGGTGCCAATGAAATTGCCAGGTGCATGGAAAAGTTTTTAAGAAGTCTCGATTCACGAGGCATGACCAATGTTATGTTGTTCTCGGACGGATGTGCGAGACAAAATGAAAATTCTATTCTGCCATCGAAGTTCAGAAACGTCCTCAAGACAACTTCCCTGCAACAAATATCGCATCGTTATTTCGAAAGCAACCATGGCCAAACCCAGGTGACTCAATGCATAGTGTAGTTGAATGAACACTGAGAAAGATTCCCAAAATTATGATGCCTGCAGAGCTTGTGAGCATCATCAGAATGTCAGGAAAAAAGTCACCCTACCCAGTCCTAGAACTTGCAACCAGTGACATCTCTGACTGGAAGACTTTGGCTGGAACTTCGGGAATTCTGCGCGTCAGGCCATCTGACAATGGGAACAGTACGAAGTGGACAAATATTATGCACATTGAGGTATTAAAATCTGAACCACATAAGATCTCTTTCAAAAACTCACACCTTGAACAAGATTGCGGTTCCATCACCATGAATAAAAGGCTAACAAGCAATGAGCAGGTACTTCTAATGCCTACAAGGAACAGCCAAAGCTCTCAGCGGGGAAGTATGGAGATCTAATGACTCTGTGTCAAGGTAGAACCCCAGTGAATTTTCACCCAGATCATAAGGCATTCTATCAAAATCAGCCCTTTAGACATTAATTATAAAACTTCCATTCTCCTATAAGGGCTACAAAGTGCGTTTGTGCTCGTGCTTATAATACTTTACAATGATTTAGTACTTCTAGGTACCCACCTTTATGTTAAACGTTGTATGTGTGTGCGTGAGTGTGTTTTTGTGAGTGAGTGAGTGAGTTAGTGAATGAATGAGTGAGGGAGGGAGGGAGTGGACAGCAAAAAAAAAACAACCCACCACAACTGAGAAGATGAGAGAGAGGGGAGAAAGGGAGAGAGTGAGAAAGAGAGCAAGAATGAGTGAGAGAGAGAAAGAGATAAGGAGAGCGAGAATGAATGAGAGATAGAGAGATATTTTTCTTGATAAAAAGAGAAACTGATTTTTTTTGGGTAAGTTTTGAAAATTTTTTATGTTTGAAATTTTGATGTCAAATTTAAGATGAAATAGAAATCTTTTTCAATGAACAATAACATTGTTCTTTCTCTGTTTCGATTTGATCCCTCTCTTAATATGAGCTTTTGTATCAATCTGTAAACACACATGAAACGCAAAACGACTGATGGCGAACAAACAGGCTTAACATTTAATGAAATTAATGAAAATAAATATGGGCTGTAACAAAAAGCTTGTTTGAAGTGAATTTTACCATTGGTCAACCACCATAGCCTGGCCACTTCACTCCATGACGAACTGTCCTAACCTCGCTCAGGTGTCTTATCGACCCAGTCCCGAGTGGTTTGTTTTATGACGAACTGTCCTGTCGGAGGGGTTGCCATGAATTGACAACATTTGAGAAAAACTGCAAACAAAAATAAATATCAAACTTAGTAGCATTTTGTAGGCAAGAAAACAAGCTTTAGATTGATGTATATTACTGTGCATTTGCACGTTTATATCGAGAGGTAGAGTGAGCTGAATCATGCAGGTGACTCGACAGAAACATTAAACTGCTCCAGCTCGAAAGTAGATTTTGCGCGATAAGACAGTTTGTCATGGAAGCGACGAACTGTGAGTGAAATAGAATTCACTTTGCAGTAAATCAACCAGTGGATGAAACATTTCATGAGAGAAACCTCACCCCATTACAGCAAGAGCCAAATATCTACAGACAAATTTGCAGAAAACGTCAGCAGGAATACTATATTATATCTGCCCAGACAATTCCTGGGTAAACGCACACCTTACAGTTGACAAAGGATGGATATTTATGGACAGTATTGAGAGCAAGATGCCTGAACAACATTTATTTTATCTCTCGGACAATTTTCACACTCATTTACCCCACATCTGTGTGCTGTAAAATCTAACATGGCTTGTTTTGGCCCATATCTTGATAATTGGCAAAGGTTAAAGAAAGAAATATTTTTATTTGTGATATTTTTCGAGCTAACGTCCGTAACAAATTAAAAGCACATGCAAAAGTTCATTGAAATCCAACAGTAAGTGTTAATTAGACATGTAGATGAACGAGAGTGTAGAACAGATTTCAAGGTGTCCTGTTTATTCCGGTTGTCTGCACAAGGGACTGTACTCTCAATTACAGACGAGTGCCTAAACATTGTGTAAGTGTCGCAAATTTATAAAATTATAAATAACATATTAACATCTTCTTTTCTCAGGATAAACAATTCTGTGAATTATGTGTAATGTGTAATATGTAATGAGTGTTGAAATGAAGAGTCGTTCACATCATACTTTGATGAGATTAGTAAAAAAAAAACAAACAACAATGTAATTTAAATTAACACTAACACAGAACAAAAGTAAATTTGTCATTGCAGGTGGAAACTGTTATAGTTTTAGCGAACAAAGTCTTTCATCCAATTTGGTCTGAAGCGCTCCCTGGTTGACCTTCTAGGTTCCATTGCCATTGGGTTATTTTCCGATGGTGTCTGTGTCACTGAGGGAGTATCATTTGATGTTCGGTCTGGGTTCGGTTCTGTGTACACCTCTGTTGGTACTTGGGGTGAGAATGGTGTTCTCTTGTGTCTGATGTGTACTCTGTTTCTCACAAAGTGTCCTCCATTTTCTCCAGTGATCTGGTATGATTTGGAACTGTCTTTTGGAGCTGCCGTTATTATACCACTTTCCCACTTTTTCCTTTCAGGGTTTTGGTAGTACACTGGGGAGTTTGTGCAAATGGGTGGTAGCTCGTGAGCTCTTTTATTGAAACATTTCTTGATTGTCATTTTATGCTTCTGTAGTTCTTCGACAACGTCTGGGTTTCTTCTGTTCTTTTCTTTGTTCTCTGCTATTGGGGGTATCATTGTCCTAATGTTTCTTCCCATTAGGATTCTTGCAGGGCTCATTGTGAAACCTTGACGTGGTGTGTTGCGAAGTTCCAGCAATGCCTCATACTGATCTGCTCCTTCTTCTACAGCCTTCCACATCATTTTCTTTATGATTTTTACTGATGCCTCCGCCTTCCCGTTAGCTTGATGATGTCCAGGGTCGGATTTGATGTGTTGAAAACCCCATCTTTGTGCGAAATTACTGAACTCACGAGAGGAATATTGCGGTCCAGAATCCGTAACAACACATTTTGGTATTCCATATCTGGCAAAATGGCCTTTCAGTTTTGTGACTATCATGGAAGTTGTTGTGGTGGGCAGGTAGTCTACCTCGATGAAATTGGAGAAATAGTCTGTGACTACTTGGTATACTCGCCCTTTGATTTCAAACAAATCTGGCAATTTTGGTCCATGGTTCACTTCCTTCTCCATGCTGTTGTAGGTTTTCCTTGCAGTTCGAAGGTTTAATTGCTTGGCAGCTTTCACAGTTTTCGGCCATTTGCTTGATTTCAGAGTTCATGTTAGGCCAATAAATTGCATCTCTTGCCCTTCTTACCATACTATCATATGCCAGGTGAGCTGCATGAAGTCTGGTTTTCATTTCATGTCTCAAAGTAAAAGGGACAATTATTTGTTTGCCTTTGAGAATTAGATCATTTTCTACTGACAGACAGTCCTTTATTTGGAAATATGGGAGTATTTCGGAAGGAACTTCACTTTTTGACTCAGGCCATCCTTCAATGATGGCTGTTTTCAGTCTTTGCAATGTTCTATCTCGCTTGCTCTCTTCAGCAAATCTATCTAGCATTAGGTCAGAAATGGGCACTGTTATGAAAGAGATTGTGGCTATGTCATCATTTACATCCGCTTCCTCAGTGTCATTTTTGAGGTAGTGTCGTGAGAGGAAATCTGCGAGGATGAGCTTTTCTCCTTGAAGCCATTGAAATTTGAAATGATATTTGTTGCTCCTCATAAGCAACCGTTGAAGTCGTGGCGGAGCTTGATTCAGTGGTTTGTCAATGATGGATAGCAATGGTTTGTGGTCATTTATTATTGTTACTTCTCTTCCATAAGTATATTGGTTGAAACGTTCCAGTCCAAATACCACAGCCAACATTTCTTTTTCAATTTGTGCCCACCTTTGTTCTGAGGTGGTGAGCGCTCTTGAGGCGAATTCGATTGGCTGTCCATTTTGCATTAATACACAGCCAAGACCGGATTTGCTACTGTCCACTTGAACTTGCAGTTCTTGTTTGGGGTCAAAATATTTCAGCACAGGTGTATCAACTATCAGTTCTTTGACTTCATTGAACGCATCTTGACACTCTCCGCTCCAATGAAAGTCAGTATTTTTCTTCACCAAATTTCTTATTGGTGCCAGTTTCTCGGATAGGTTGGGCAGGAATCTTGCTAGGTATTGAATCATGCCGCAGAATCTGCGTACTTCCTGAGCATCTTTTGGGGGTGCCATATGTGTGATTGAAGATACTTTCTGGGGGTCTGGTTTGATTCCATCTACACCAATGCGGTGTCCCATGAAAGTGATTTCCCCTTGCTTGATGTGGGATTTGCCTTCGTTAAGCACAATGTTTTTCTCAGAGCACCTCTCTCTCAACCTGTGTAAATTTTCATCATGATCGACATTGGCCACTTCTTGTGTTGATCCTCTGCCAACAATGACTATGTCATCAGCAACATTTATGCAGCCAGGCAAGCCTTCCAGTGCCTGCATCAGTTTCTTTTGAAATATTTCTGTGGAAACATTTAATCCAAAAGGAAGCCGTGCCCACCTGAAACGTCCAAACGGGGTGATCATTGTAGTGAGCATGCTGGACTCATAATCTAGACACACATGCCAGAATGCATCTTTTACATCTAGCTTTGAGAAAACTTTTGCATTTTCAAAAAGAGGCAGAGTGTCCTCTAAAGTTGGTAGTTTGTAATGTTCTCTTTTGAGCGCCTTATTTAAAGGTTGTGGGTCAATGCAAATTCTGAGTTTCTTGTCTGCTTTTTCAACCACTACCATCTGATTGACCCAAGCACTGGGTTCCTCCACTGGAATGAGAATGTTTCTTTCCACTAATTGATTTAGCTCTTCTTTGACTTTGTCCTTTAAAGCAAAAGGCACGTTTCTGCATGGCAGGGCGACAGGTTTGGCATCTTGGTCTACATGTAGTTTGGCATAGCCCAGGCTTCCCAATTTTGGTTTGTCTTTGGTTTGCAATTTTCTACTGGTTTGTTGAGGTGGGTGTGATTCGGTAACATTGATAAATCTATCTCTGTGCACAGAAAGTATCTTGAATTCTTCACAAGCTTTTGTACCCAACAAACACATAAGATTGTTTTCTACTACAGTGAACTCTAGTTTCTTCTTTTGTCCTGTTCTGATGTTTTCAACTTCTAGTTCTGCTTTGCCCATTGGCAACAACTTTGTGTTGTTCCACATGACCAGAGTATGGTCTGTCTTCTCAATTTGTTCTTTTTTGACAAATTTCTCGCAGATTATGTTCACATCTGCTCCGGTGTCGACAAGGAAACGAATGTTGTGGTTGTTAATCTTGAATTGAGCTGTTATCCTGTTGTTCTTTGATTTATCGTTGTCTACTGCAAAAAGCCATGCTGTACTCGTAGACTCTTCTTCTTGTGTCTCCATTGTTTCTGTACTTCCACAGGTTTCTGAAAGGCACAGATTTATTTTGATACATTTTGCTCGAAAATGATTTCTTCCTTTGCAGGCTGAGCATGTTTTTCCCCACGCTGGGCATAGTTCCTTTTGTCTAGGGTGGCTTTTGCCACAATATCTGCAGTTTGCCAACATGATTGGTTTTTGCTTTGATGATGACTGTCTCGGTGGCTGGCTAACAGCCTCAATCTTCCTTTCTTGAGAGGTTGTGTTCATTTCCTGGACATGTAATGTTGATTGCTCCACTGCTCGACAAATTTGAATTGTCTTGTTGAGGTCTAACTCTACTTCTCTTAAGAGGCGTTCCTGCAACTTTTTCTCAACAGTAAACACTATTTTGTCTCTCAACATCCTGTCTTTGTCTTTGAAATTGCATGAGTTTGCTCGAGCTCTCAATTCTGTTACAAATGAATCAAATGGAACACTGATGGGAGTGTTCCAGAAACGATATGACTGTAGTACTTCATTTGTTTTGGGGTTACAGTATTCTTCTAACTTTTGGAGGATTTTCCCAGGATTTTGCCTGTCTTCTTCTTTCTCAAAAGGAAGTTGGTCGACGACTTCAACAGCCGTATGACCAGCAATATGAAGGATAGTTGCAGCTTTCCTTATGTCATCCTTTTCAGAAACACCTGAAGCTGTCATGTAAATGTCGAAATGGCGTTTCCATTTACGAAAATTCTCGGCAACATTGCCTTCATTGATTTCTAAGGACGGAGGCAGACGAAAATTTGCCTCAGCCATGATGGTTGTTTCACTCCAAATTTAGTGAATGATGACGAACTGATAACAGTGGCACTAACAGGGCCGACTGATTATTAGATTTGATCAACAGGGCACTAGCGGGGCCGATTGACCAAGAGATTTGAGAAACAGTGGCACTAACAGTAACAGGGCCCACTGTGTGACTGTGAGTATGTTTCAGTTTTGTTGCTACGTTTTCAAACTTGTAGTGGTGGATTGTTCATTGCGAGTTGTGTCAATTGCATTCTGTTGCGACTAGTTCGAGGTGATACAATTTTGTTGTTGCACATTTACTGGATCTTCATGAATGACAACACATGCTATGTTGCAATTAGTTTGAGGTTTCAACTTGGACTAGGTCACGCCAAGGGGGGTAAGAGTGGTTTGCTTGAGGGTTCTTGAATGTATTCTTGAGTTGTCTCCCTTCGATTGCTTTTTTGTGTTTGAGCGTGTGGCGTCCAGGAAAGTTCATTTCAGTTCCACATTCGCTCAATTTCATTCCGCGATGAGTTCGAACTCGGGAGGTAGGGTTCAATCATTCATTCAGTGAATGTACTTAACTGACTGCCACCATGTTAATTAGACATGTAGATGAACGAGAGTGTAGAACAGATTTCAAGGTGTCCTGTTTATTCCGGTTGTCTGCACAAGGGACTGTACTCTCAATTACAGACGAGTGCCTAAACATTGTGTAAGTGTCGCAAATTTATAAAATTATAAATAACATATTAACAGTAAGGTTTTATAAAAATCTGCCATAAGTTGGTGGAAAGCAAGATTTATGGACTATAGCCATTCTAATTCTATTCATTTTGTGGTGCATTCAATTTTCAAATGATTCTTTAGTGGCTAATAAACAATTTTCTCATCATTTCACCTCTCTTAAACACAAACACAGTCATTTGTAGGACTTCTTGTAGTTGTAAATATGCCCTGTCAGATGCATTTGTTATTATGTCCATTAAATTTGTAACTTATTCACCATGTTTTGCATGTATAAAAACAGTGGTGACACAATGTTTGAAAAATGATGTGCAGTTTAGGGGAGGGAGGGTGTATTGCACATGATTATATTCAGCAAATGGTAAAAAAACAAAAAGCATCACTTTAGTGCAAAAGAAATCTGCATAAAAAATTAGGTACAAGAGATTCCTTTCTTGGCAGAGAAATTGCACCAAATTTAGTGTCTGTCAAATTCACTTTCCCATGTACATTCAGGGAAAGGTTCACCAAATTGAATGCATGGGACTGAAAGGCATAGCGATGGTAAAGGTCAGTGATGGACACAAAAGTGAATGGTCGAAACTGATAGTCAAACGAAGTTAAAAAAAAATAAAACTTTCCTGATCAACTACCTATATCTAAAATTATTGATGGAATGTTTAAAATGCACCACTTCAGATTGAAAGGAACCTGAACAGAAACTTGGGTTTGTGTAGGTGCAGGGATGGCTGTGTAGATTGGTCATGAAACTCTGCGTGTTTATATATAATGTGAGAGGAACGAGTGGCTATTGTAGGTGTGTATAGTGGGTTCTTAGTAATTTCTTTAGGATACACAATAGAAAAACATGTGTTCTTAGTTGATGCTGGCATTTATTTATTACAAATTACTTGTACCAAAAAGATTAGGAATACAAAAACCCATACAAGAACCCATATATGTTGATATGATTTCTCCAAACTTCTCCAAACTCAAATTCAGTTGTCTTGTAGAGTTGTCTTTGTTGCTTTGCTAGAATTTTCTTCCTCTTTTAAAATCATTCACTTTCTCAGATGTGATACTCACTGAGAAAGGAAAACATGAACATGCATTACATAATGGAAAACAAGAGGCGAAGATGTAAGTATCATTGAAGCAAATTAGAAAGGAGTAAACCAAGATTTTGTCCAGTAATCTGTTTCAGCTTAATCTGATTTATGTGCAAACAGAGAGGCATCTGTTCCACTCTCATTGAAAAATTGCAGCATGTGGGACTAGGGAGAACAGCTGTTGCAGTATGTCGTGCCAGAATACTAAATTAGAATGCTGACATTTGTAGAAGTAGATAATTTATGGTTAGTGTTATGGGAATGTAAACCGTTCTTAAAAAAATGCTGTCTAAATTGAAGCAACATAATATTTGATTTTACCTCGTGTTACTGTTATTGTTGATGTTTTGTGATATACTTCCTCCTTTCTCACCCGATGATTAGTTTCATCCATCATCATCCAGCTGGCTTGTTACCCCATAATATTTTGTCTGAAATCAGATGATCAATGAGGCCTGCTGTGTGCACTACCATCAAAGACATTGCATGTGCACTTGTGTGGCCTCAATACCACTGCAGTTTTTTTTATAGGAAAACACCTCTTAGCAGGGTTCCAGGCTGTCCTTAAATTTCCTAGAGGGCCTTAATTTTAAGGCTTTAAAAGTTCTTAAATTTTCAAGATAAGTTCAAAGGTCTTTTAAAAGTCCTATAAGTACCAGATTATCGTTGATGATTTCTTTGTTATGTTGCGGTGTGGCTGAGGAAGGGGGGGGGGGGGGTGTTCAATTTTTAGGTTATTAGCCAAAGGAAATTAGGGAATGATAATATAGTTCCCCATCAAGTAGAATGCAACTGTGTAAATTTCAGATCTGATAAGAGCAACAAGCGCTATCCCAGTGAAGATTTTCGACATTTATGTGTTGCCTTGAGTTTGTGTGTATGTTACGCTGCAGGACTCGGTGGCACTGCTTCCCTAACGGGTTCATCCACCAATCTGGTCATGCAAGGGCAAGCAGACACGTGAGTTACCATTTTCTGTACTGTCTGAGGAGAACTAGTTCTTTGGAATATAAGTCGGTGACTTCATATGCTAATGTAGGTCAGTGAGTCAAATCGAGAATTACGAGGCACCTATAATTGAAGAAATTTGTTGGAGCCCCAAGCAGTTAACTAATTTATCAGATTTATCTCTTGATCAGTTCCACAAAGTGTGCATCTGAAGTTGTAGAAAACTGAGGAGAGTGCAGGAAAATGGACAAATAAAGTCAAATTTGACTCATCACTATAAGTTACTATAACTTACGTTGTCGGTATATTGTAATAAAAATTTATATGACTTAACTCATTGTTTCCTTCTTTGTTAACTAGGTAGAAAATTTTGAAAGACTGTTGACTATATTATTATAAATGAACACTACTGTGGGTGTACATGGGTGTATGCTTTGTGGTGTTGCAAATGAGCTGGATTAAGTAAATAGCATTTGTGTGTAATATATAATGTTAGCTGTTGTGCAAAGTAAGCCATCACTTATCTTTGTAAATGGGTATTACCGTATTTTTTTTTTCTATTGGAGAGCTATGCCTAAAGAAAAAACTCACCAGAGAGTATGGCTGTATAAAGAGGAATCATGTCATTTTAAAAGTGAAACTAGGTCAGTGGAGCCAAAAGGAGGTCATTGCAATAAATATGAGCAGCAGAGCAGAGAACTTGCATTGCTGTTGTTCTGCAACATATTGGACTAATTCTTCAGTAAATCCATCTTAATTTTTTTTTTTGGTGTCACCTCAGCTGATTTAGAGCTTTAATAAGAAAACTTTTCCCGTATAAGTTTATTGCCATATTTTAATAGGAATGGAGCCATAATCTGGGTAAAAAGTTTCACATTAAAACTTTCACTTTTTGAACTGACTTTAATTAAACTCGCAGTCATACTCACATTCACAATTAAATCTAATGGGAATATGTATTAGACAGTATTTTTTACCTAGCTCTTCAAACATTTTTGGTGTTTTGAGACAAAATGCTCACCTTAATCAGATAGTCATGTTGCACCGTTTGACAGTAATACATTGTTTTGTTTCATTGACTTATGAGTTTTTGAACGAAAACTCATATCCGCCTAAATATATCCAACTGTTATTAGGTGAGCGTAACCTTGTTACAAAGCCAAAAAGAGAAAATACTGAGTTGTTTTCACTGTCCAGCTATAGCTTTTTGTGTAAAATATTATGCTCCCCTAACAACAGCTACCACTATTTTCGAAGTAAACAGTTTTCTTTGATTTTCAGAAAACACCATAACATAAGTTAGGCAATTTTGGGATGATTGTGACGATGCATCTATTTTACTAATTTAGAGAAAAGCTTCGACAACTGCAAAAAAAGGGGCTCTGCGTTCACTGTCAGCAACTCTGCAAGCAGTGTTGACTGTTGACCGCAGCTGAAACAATATATCCAGAGTCAGTACCCTTCTATGCATTCACATCTCTGGGTTGAGTAGGATAATGGAGCCTACAGAAAGCATTACCTTGGCCTGCCAACGCAGTAATTCATGTGACAAGTGCTTCCTTGTCTTAAATCTGTTTTAATATTCGATTTCACAACTGATCTTGTCAACACAGGGCCAATAGCTTTGGGCTGAGGCCTTGAGAAACCCAGGTCTTCATTACTTTTCTTATCATCAGCATGAGCAAGGGCTACAATGCACAAAAGTTCACAGGAGAGCGATAAAGTACAAGGCAGGCAAACAGCCTTCATTGTAGCATAATCCCAACAACGGAATAGTATGACAATATGAAGACTTAGATTTAGGTGGGTTGATGTCGATTCATGTACTCCAAATGTCAATCCATTAGAAATTTATATCTAGATCTTTATGTTGTCTTGTCTTTAGGCCTACAGGTTTGAAGTCAGCACTTCACAAGGAAATGTGAAATCACATGGTTTATTTCTTGTGGGAAGGACCATCTTAATTATAGTCAGTGTGAGGATACTATGGTTTCTCCATATCAATGGCTCCGTGCTGAAACCGGCTATCTGACATTTTTTTTCGAAATACCCTTTTTTAAAAATTATTTTGTAGTCCTTACTGAGTTACATCTTCAGTTAAAACGGCACACTTAAAAGCGGCCCAGAAAGTGTTCAAAAAGGCAAATGAAAAATCCGGCCATATTGACTACACCCAAAATCTCCGTGCTGAATCCGGCCAATCCTTCTCTCGCCAGGTGACATGACGCGTGTTCGGTTTTATCAGTTGCCTAAGGTGGCGGATCCGGCCGTAGGCAAACATAATTGCTGTCCACTACACTTGTGTCGGGTATTGTGTATTAATTTGATGGCTGAGGTATTAATGCCCTTTGATGTACCGCTTTTCATTCTTTGATGTTTAAACTAAATTAAACATGCACGCCTAACCCACCTGGACAACATCCCCTGTTTTGGCGACATCTTCAGCGTCCATCTTACTACTTCTGTCTGACAGGATCCTCAAATCTGGCGTTGAAGATGTCGACCTACCTAACAATCCGCCACAGTTAGATCGAAGTGTGGAAGATGGGACTACACCAGAATCTCTTGTGAAAACTGTGGCTGAAAATCCGCCAGATTGCGAAGCTGAAGAGGTGCCCGACATGATAAATGAACCTGACATCATCTCCACATGTGGCACCGATGAAGAACTGAACCCCTCGACAGGGAAGAGAAGAAGAAACGAGGCCAGCTGAGAGCGGAATGTAAATAAACGTCTACGAGAGACATGGCAGGCCTGTTCAGATCCACCAGCAAAAACCATGAAGCCATCCTGTGCATGCAAAGGAAAGACGACAGGCTGCGATACCTTCACGGAGGAAGACAGACAAGAATCTGTCTTGGGGAGAGAAAAAGTCCTTCATGAATAGCCTTCTGGAAACCAAGGAACCAAAACGACGCAGGTCGGAAGACTCTACAAAATCAAGAAAAATAGCATTCTCATTGAAAAGAAACGGTGAGAAGGTTTCGGTTTGCAAAACAATGTTCCTCAACACCACAGGCTTGACGAAATGGTTCATCGCCGCTCCATTAGAACCTCAAAGCCAAGGACAAACTTTGGCTCAAAGAAGACCAGACAATCCAGTCTACAGTAGGAGCTCTGAAGACATCATTTTTACAGACTGTTCCTGGACCAGCTAGCGAAAGTGGCGTCGCATTACTGCCACAAAGACACGAACAAACTGTACCTTGAGCCAAGGATTCGCAGTTATGAGGAATTGTATCCCCTCTATTTTGCAGCCTGCTCTGATCAGAGGTAGAAGCCTTTGTCAAAGACTGTCCTCACTGAGGAAATTCATACACGAAACTTGTCATTGTACAAGCCCAGAAAGGACCAATGTGATACCTGCTTTGGATATGAGACAGATACAGTTGCAATGGACAAATGGACAATTCATAGGGACCGAAAAGACTAGGCCCAAGCAGAAAAAGAAGACAAAAGAAAATCCACAGACTCAAGTGACATTTGTGTCGTTACCATGGACTTACAATGCATTCTCCTTGCATCAAGTCTGCACGATTTAGCTCTCTATTACAAGACAAAACTTGCAACGCACAATTTTACAGTTTTTGATTTGGCAACAAAAGATGTTCAATGCTACCTCTGGCATGAATCTGAAGTGGGACTTACTGGAAACGAGTTCAGCAGCTGCACTGTCGATTTCCAGCAAAGTAAGCTGAGCTACACAACCGTCATTCTGTACAGCGATGGTTGCAGCTACCAAAATCGGAATGCAGTGTTGGCTGGCGCCCTGCGTGACTTTGCTGCACAATATGGCAGCACAATTGTGCAAACGTTTTAACAAAAGGGACACACCCACATGGGAGGTGGACTCTGTTCATGCTCTCATAGAACGAGCCCTGGCAAACGTCCCCATATAGGTGCCTGCTGACCATCTGAGAGTCACTGAGGGTGCTCGCTTCAAACATCGCCCTTATCGAGTCAAGTATATCGACCACCAATTTTTCCATGACTTTGCCAATGTCAGCACACTGAAGACCATCCGTCCTGGAAAGAAAGGCGGAGATCCCACAGTTACAGACATACGGTGCTTGAAGTAAACGCCCGACAGGAAAGCGGAATTTAAGCTGAATTGTGGGGAATAATGGCAGGAGTTACCAATTCCGAGAGGAGACAAAGCCGTTCAAAGCCATGGGCAAACACCTCCATGACTGTATCACGCCAGCCTCACGATTGCAACTTCCAAAATTTGAAACAATCATCTTGAAGAACTGAAGTCGGTCATCCCTAAGGACCATTATTCATTCTTTGATAACTTGCCTCACTAGATATCATAACCATCCATTCGTTCATTTCCTCATTCCTATCGTCATCCAGGTTTCTGATCTGTATTGCCCCCCATTGTCATCTACATCATCATTATTACTTTCATTACTATTATTATGGGATTTGTAATCCAAATTGTTCAATGCAGTATCAGTTTCATGAACACTACTTCGCTTTACCTTGTCACCATCCACTCTTCTGCTTTCACCAGTTATCTGCATCATCAACATCACGCCATTATAATCATTCCATTTATTTCTGAAGTTGTCTAGTCTCCAGTGCTTATGCAGATTTCTAGAACACATTATATTTGTGACATGGAAATAGTGTAACTGTGCCTAAAAGCATCATCGCCACCATCATCATCGTTGTCCTTAGCGGTCATCATCACAGTCATCGTCATCACCATCGCGATCTATCATCATCGTACCTGTGACACTATTTACAATGCCATTTATCATTACTATTTTGTAAGTTAATGAACAATGTCAGCCTCAACTCCGCATTAATTTCTTTCCATACAAGCTCATTCAATTCATACTTGAACATCATCATAATACTTACAACTAATGCTTTTCATCGTGTTATTCATAACAATGAAGTTATCAAATAAAATTGTAATTTAAAAAAATGTTTTCCCCAGTGTATATTATCTACACCTGTGTGTGTGGTGGGGGGGGGGGGGAGAGAAAGAAAGGGGGTGGGATGGGCAGGTGAGTGGACGATTGAACTAATATAGAACACTAGTATGATGATATTGAACAAAACTAGAATTGTTTAATTGTATCAGCCATCAAGCACTAACCATCAGAATACACTTAGCCGACTTCAGCACTGAAAACCTCAGCGGTGAAACCGGCCATTCACGTTTCAGGTTGGATGTCCGGTTTCGCAGCTGACCATTTCCAGTGACCAAACCGGACATGTGCTATCTCATTTAAAAGACTAAATTAAATGCAATAATCATTAGTAAGGCTGATAAAGGATTGAATTCAAAGGAACATTAGTGATATCTGAGCAGCAGATACCGTTCCGCTTAACGCGAAAACAGTTTTTTGCCTCTCCTGTAAAATTTGATGTCAAGCAGATAGCCGGTTTCAGCATGGAGCCATCGATATGTTGGAGTTCAATGAAACTGAAAACCTATCATTTTACTCTGTTTATATTATGAAGTAGGCTCTTGCTCCTATTGAAAACATACATAAATATGTGCCATTGCTTCCCACAGTGACCTACTTTAGCTGTCTACACCGACTGGTTCACAGTGCCTCTCATGTCTCGTAGTGCAAATCAACCAACAGTAGCATCTCTCTATACATACATCACCCTCTGGTCTCTCTATGGGATGCATTGTGTTCTATTCGATGTACTTTTGTTCCTAAATTTTCAATTTATGAATGCCTCGAAATGCTTCCCAGCTGCGCGTCAGCCAAAAATTATGGATGAAAATTGTATTTTTTGGCAGTTTCAATAAACTGGAACAAATTGTTTTGGATTCCAAAGAGTCCTTAAATTCTTGTCTGTATCTGCTCTGTCACGGACAGTTTCAGAAATCCAGGTGTGAGTTGATATATCGTCGCTGCAGGATTCTAAACGGCTAACTCTGAAAATGCAGTGTGCTGTTTTTTTTTCCGAAATTAAGAGTGACATCACATGACATATCCTATAAATAAAATAAGCCCTGGATATGTAATGGGAAATATTTTTAGTATCAGCACCGATTCCCAGCTCCAAAATGTGTATAATAGCCTTGCTTTTCAGTTTTTTCACTCTCCTGTAAAATTTACAAAAGCCGAGTTAGCCGTTTAGAATCCTGCAGCGACAATATGTTCCATTAGGTTAAAACAGGTTTGTGTGCTAAGTTGAAATTCAGTAAAAATTTTCTGTTAAAAAAAAATGTTTAAAAATTCCTAACTTCTTAATTTATGGTCAGATTTTCAAATCTCAAATACCAAAATGCACTATTTTTCAAGCTGTACATTACTGTGAAGAAAGATAATATTATGAATCATTAGAAAAATCACACTGTATTATATACTGTAGATTATTTATTGAGTGTGAGTGTTAAAATGTGGTAAAAAAAGAAGAGGTTGTATTTGGCAGTGCCTTGCATTCAGAACAAATAATTAAAAAAAACAACAAAAAACTATACAAATACAATAAATCTCAGAAGGGGAAAAAATTGGAACTTTTACAGCATACATTTTATATTTTTTTTAAACATTGTTGCTTGTTCCTGATGTAGGGCTTTGTGAAATACATCTTTTTTTGTTTTTACCACATTTTAACTTTATGCCAAGTTCTGCTGAGGCCCTACAGATTTTCTATGATTTTTTAAATTTAAGATATTAACCTTTTCCGTACGTTCTGGGTACAAATGTAAACAGAGGGTTATACAAAATTCAGCCAAAATTAATACAATTACACCCCAACCCTTAAATTTTCTGTATTCCTCAAATTACAAACCAGCAATCTCTGGGTGTCATTAGAATTTTGTTCTGGGAAATGTTCTTTTGTTTATTTATGTTTACTTTTTAATACTGTCCTGGGTACAAATGTCGACACATTTCTCACATAAGGATTTATACTATTTATTCCTGTCTGTAGCCCCTGGGTAAAAATATAAACAGTCAATGAATCTCTGTCATCTGTAACCCTATACTTTTACAAATGTTCTAATCTCAAAGTGCCATTCACTGTGATGGGGAAGGTGTTATTAAAGTATCAGTTACAGGTGGTAGGACGTGACTTGTGGTATTGGTAATAAGATCTTGTACATTCCTCAGTCATCTTGTCCATCCCTGGCAGTTCAAAGATGTTCAGACTATAGTTTTTAGAGATTCTGTTGAGGTGGGTTTCTGACTGAATGGTGACAGTGCCTTCAGAACAAGATTTTGGTAGTTTTCTGGTTTCAGAACATTTGACATTTGAGAGGGCAATGCAAATGACGTAACCGAATAGGGAGAAATGAGATATGAGGAAGAAATAACACTTGAGGTGGAAGAACAAAACGCTGATCATGATGATGAGGACCTTTTGTGATAGTGATGAATGATAAGGATGAAGAACCATCAAGAAAGCACATATTAACCTAGAACTGATGCAGCTGGTTCTTATACAGTGGGCTGAACCAGAACCTGGTACAGCTTGGTTTCAGAAGCCCTTTGCAGAAGTAGCTCACTCTATGGTCATGCAGAATCAATGTCGCCAGCAACCAGCAGTAAAGAGGAACCTTCTACACCCCTCCTGTCCACGTTTATTGGAAAACATAACCTGCAGAATAGTCTCCTTTACTATAGGCTTCCGCCCACTTTTCAGGTCAGAACCTGTTGAAAATCTCTAAGAACAGAACACCAAACTGGGCTAGCTGCTGATCTTGCATCTGTATTATCTTGGGTCTAGGACGACCGAATGATGCTGACCACAGTAGATAACACAAACAGCACGGTAAAACTAGTGAAGGGGGAGGAATGGGTGGAGACTGCCGATAACGAAATGTGGGCCCAAAGTATATGATTGACGTATTGGGCAGCCCGCATCATAATTTTAGCCACACTACCCTCATAAATGGGGTGTCTTTGAAGGAAACAGTTGCTCAGAGTTACTTTTTCAGATCAAAGATTTTGCACACTGGGGAACATGTTGAAATCTCAAGATAACGGTACTGCCGCAGGATGCTAGACGCATTCTGCACCTTCAGAGATGTCTGGGGCAGTGCCTTATGTGCAAGGAAGGTGTCTCACTATTGATGAACAACTTATTCCATTCAGGTGAAGATGGTCCCCTTTTTTTTTTCTCTATATAGCTTCAAAACCCAGTAAACAATGAACGAAAAGTCTTTCAGCAAGCCTGTGATCCGAAAACAAACTATCCATTTTGTGGAATACCTTATCGTGGGAAAGGGGATGATATTGAAAGACAGGAAGAGGTGAATCTAACCCAGGAGCATAGTATTCAGATTGACCTCAGACTTTATAAGGAGCCTAAGAGGTGTTACTTGTGACAACCCCACAGAGTTAGAACTGTGAAACTGTCTTCCAAAAACAGAACGTGGCCATCATAACAACCACACAAGGAAATAAAACATTTTACCCACCCACCTCCTTTTCAAAATAAGAAACTCACTGCTCTAAATTTCCATCCTAACCAAGACGATCAGCTCTCAAAATGCCATATATAGCCATCCATACACTCTTTTCCTTCTTACATTTCCTTTCTCATCATCTTCAATTATTGCCCCAATAGTTGCTTGGCTGCAAGAAAGAGAAATATACATATGGCATGTTCATGACAGTTGATGTTGCTGTTGGTGCCAGTAATGGTGGTAGGATAATCAGAAACCACCATGACACCTGACAATTAAAAAAAATTATCCCGTAAGTATTAGTGTCTAGTTGAACACAAATGTGTAATAACTATACAAGGAAAAAGCCACCCTAAATGTCTCTAATAAGATTAGTTACAATGGATGGTCTGACTGTAAGGATTGTATGTCTACAAAACTACACAGGACATACAGCTCAGCGAAAACCCGTATTTTCCTTTATACAGCACTATGTCTACAAAACTACCCAGGGCATATGGATCGGGGGTAATATAAAGGCGTGCGGAAAAGGCTAATATGTGAATGATAAACTAAATCAGTTTTTCTTTTCTTTTCTTTGACACGTTTTACAGCTTTGTTTTTTTTTTACTATAGGATATTTGAAGCTTATGGCTTGCAGTCCAATGTTAACTTCCTGAACTGGTTCATTTGTTGCCTTCCCGGTTCTGCTTTATGCTTCATTGTATCTTGGTTTTGGTTGGTGTTTCACTTTTTTGGATTTAGGTAGGTCAAGACTTTTCTTTGCTAATGTCTATATGGATTAACACATGATTTTACAATATAAGTGATAGGTAGGCCTATATGTACAATTAATTGAGAAGTCCTTATGTAAGTCTAATTGTGAATATGGTATTTGTACAGACAGTTGAGCATTGTTGGATTTTAATTTCAGCATCAGATTGAAATAAATGCACATGGTACAATTAGACAGCTGATATGTCTTTTCTGTACAAGTGATGTTTTAATTTTTTGGGAGGGCTTTGGAAAGGCTATAGAATGTTTGACTGGAACTACACAAGAGTCATGTTTGCCACAACTTTGCCACCAAGATGGATTTCTGGGATTGCTGTATTTAATATTTACAAAATCTTGATAGCATTGGTGTGAATACAAAATTCCAAGTTTGTATTACTTTCAGAAATGATGTAAAAACATTTTATCATTTTCCAGTCAGCTGAAGGATTAAAAGCTGTGTCCAGTGTAATTGTCACTCGTCTTCAGGGAAGATGACTTTTTCAGCACTTGAACCTAGGACCCCTAAATGTGTGATTTTAAGTCATAGCTCTTTTCAGTTTACTACATAAAATCATTGGCGTTACATAGTAAGATTTACATCCTCTTGTGTAAGGAAGGAAGGAACGGTATAGAGCAAGCTTTGTTTGCTGTGGTTAATTTTACATCATTTTTACTTGCAGAGAACTTGTGAAATTTGACTGTGGAGATAAAGAGAAAACAACAGCCACACAAAAGGTTATCAGGTCCCAGTTAGCAAAATTAGGTCCTCTCTCGTAAGTAGTGGCAGTCTTATACTGACAATCAAAAAGGTGGAATGAAAACAAGTTAAGATCGTTGGATGCTTTAAGTTTTGAAATGTCTCAAGACATTCATTAAAAAAATTTGTAAAATTTTATGTATTTGTCTCCAAGTTATGTTCCTAGATTCAAAGAAGGAAACTTTAACATATTGATTATCTAATAAACATATCAGAGTTAATTATGAGAACAAGTGAAAAAAAAGATTAAAGTCTGGCTGTCTCTGATTCTCTTGTGGTAAATATAGGCTTTTCATTATTTTGCAATGACTTGATCCCATTCTTTGACAGATTTGCAGAAAAAGCCGTGATAGGACACTTCTTTGTACTTGTTTCTCTTTGGTTATCAATGAAGTTCCCTGGTGGGATTGGATGGAGCTACTTTTTCAAGCAGGGGTATGATTCACTCCCACACAACTATTCATTAACTCATTCACTACGATACAACGCAGACTGCATTATGTGGTTGCATAATAACTGCCGATACACCAGTCTGTGGTGTGTGAAGTTGCTCCATTAACCGATGATTTCCAAAGCAACTTTGTACTAACTCCATTCCAACTTATTCTAAAATGTTAGGGACTGTTTCTCACACTAAAGTTTGTTTTCTTTATGTGTGCTTGAGGGCAGCAAAGGCGATGACAGCATATGGTGTTGTGTTTACAGTTTTGACAAAGAGCGTGCTATGGCGAGTGAGAGTGACAGTAGGTCTAGATCTAAACTATTTTTGATAAATGTAATGGACAAACGTTGGTTTTATGGACATTTTGCAGATCGTATTTATAAATTATGAATATAAGTCTTGGTGAGTAAATCTACATGTTTGTTTACACAGCTTTAAAAAACATTACATAACACTTTCACCCACCTACCCCATCACATTTTCAAAAACGTACTGTTTGATATGTATATGTATTGTTCATTCAGTTGCAGACATTTTCATACACAATATGCGGGTATAAAAACTTATAAATGAGCTTTTTAAATCATACATCGAGGCAAAAATTAGTTCCGTCAAATCGGGGTAAAATATTCCGTAGAGAATGGGTTAAAGACATTATTTTTGGATTGTACAGTAAAATCATAACATTTTGAAAAAAAAAAAAAAAAGATTGAAACTTTGTGACGGGTAAGAAAAACAAAAGCAATAACTATATATATAGTGAGCAGCAAGAACTGGGCTAATGATATTAGGCTATATTTTTATTTGAACTCAAACATGAATGTTTGTCATATCAATCTGAGAACTTTCAGTGATTTCTCTAAATTTGATTGTTTTCTCACATGGTTGTTTGTATATATATGAGTAACAGTAGGTAGTCCAAACTGCACCGCTAAAGGGGCGAAATCTCATCTTGGCATAATTTCAGGCTAACATTACAAGCCACTGCTGCTGTGTATTTATGTAAAATGGCATGCGTCCTACATCAAAATGAATTTCAATTCTTCCTATGTCAAAATATACTATGTTTTGTATTGTTTAATGTGTGTAGCTGTGTGTTTTTATTGCTTGAACAAGACATTTGTATTTGTATTTTGTATTTGTATTTGTATTTGTAAAGTATTTTAATCCCATTTGGGAAATTTGCCTTTGTGTCATTGCACCCAGTTACAACTGGAGCAGGCATGTCGTCGCCACAGTGCAGCGCCGGTTGGCGGTTTTTGGGGGGGGGGGAGGAAGTGGTAGGAATGAATTTTAGTTGATTTTGCCCTGGCAGTGGCCTTTACGGCCTGCTCATTTCGATTTCCAATTGCCAATTGCGTAATGTGCCCTCCGCATTTTTTCATCCTTATCCGAGAAGACTAGGTACTCGATTCTACCCCCCAATAGGATCAGGGACACGAAAATAGAAAAATCCCAAACATGCCTGCATCGGCCGGGTTTAGAACCCAGGACCCTTGGCATGAGAGGCGAGCACCTTGCCTCTAGACCACCTTGTCTTGCCATTTTCACCCTGAGCCATGCATACTTATTTGACCCCCTCATAACATAAGGGTCGCAGAGCATGGCGCCAAAGTAGTGCATGTGTTTGCAAAAAAACTCTCTCAAAAATTAGGTTTAATTCAATATATTTTTTATTGTGTTCTGAGTTGAAATTCCTTTAAAAATCATCTGTTGAAAAGTTTGTTAACCAAGAAATTGGCGGAAACTTAAGTAGATCAGGATCAAAATTAGACACAAATGAACCTCAGCCTGTGTATTATAAGGGTATGACAAGGTCAGACATGAGGCATGTTTCTGCTTGAAGCGCCGATTGTGTTTATAGACCCACCCAATGCTTGGTTTCGTCAGCTTTGTCCTACACTCAGTGCTAAGTCAATGGCAGAACATGGTTGCCCTCCTTTTCAATTAAATCAAACAACATTATTTTTGTCTCCCCGTAAGAGTTCACAAAAAAGTGACGTTGGACGAAGTTTGATGATTAAAGAAAGTAAAATGAAATGTTTGTATTATATTTGTACCCCTCAAAAAAAAATTGAGCATAATGTACACCCCCTTGACTTGGAAACTGAGAATTTTCAATGCCGTGACTCAATGAACTGTTATTTTATGGGTGGTCAAAAGTTGGACTATCATGCAATTTGCAAAAGGTAGCAAATTTGGGGTGTTTTTTCACTTTTGAAAATGCCATAACTTTCAAAGCATTTAAGCCAGAATAATCAATTTGGCATTAAAATTCTTGAAAAAGCAAGCTCCATGAGATTAGAGAGTAACTGGTGAGTTATGATAAAAAGTAAAAATCAGTTTGGACTACCTAGTAACAGTCATTTGTAAATGTTCCTTTTAACTTGAAAAATGTGTTGTGGTGCCTTCAATGAGATCCTGATGCTTTTTTCTTGCAGCTTTGTAAAGAACTCAACTCCTGGTATTCTTGTTATACTTTCATTGTTTATTTTTCCCTGTGAAACACCTCAAGTTTTCCGCTGCAGAAAAAATTCGGAGAGCCAAGGTATGACATTTGAAGATTTCAGGAAATATTCATTTATATGTACAATTTATCCTTCACAGAAACTGATAATAAATCTAATGCAATATCCCAATAACATTTGAAGAACATAGAGATATCAGTGGATAATAGACAGATACTATCACTGCAAGTGACCGGCTGCAAATCTGCAGCGTATGAACCACTGTGAGAGAGAGAGGGGAAAAAAATGAATTGCCAGGTGAAAATGGGTTCATCAGTTATTATGGCTTTACAGAGTGCTATCTGCTGTGCAATATGCAGATGCGACTTTGTGGTTCAAGCACATGAAATTTAACCCAAACTGTCTGGCTCAACAGCCACAGGTTTTCAGAATCTTGCTAAATCCTTGTCAGCCAGGGAGAAGTGTGGTCAGTTCTGAATGTATTTCAAACTTTGCAAGAAGGATAATAGGCTAACCCATTTAGAGTGATTTTTAAGAGCTCTTAGATCTTCTTTTGGTGTGCTTCTCTGAAAAATTGTGACAATGTGGAAAGATAAAATGGAATGTAACCAGCTTCCTGAAATTGTACCCAAATTAACCACACAATTTTAATGTCTGTGATATAATTATTGTTCTTTAACTCTGTCTCCCAGCCTATCTCCCCTTGTGTGTCTGGGAAGTGAATCAGAGGGTACAACATTTAAACTACCCAAAGTAGGGGGGCAAAATGGCAGATTCAGCATGTTTAAACTCACAATATCAAAGGACTTAAAAATTTTTAATGCACCAGCAAGGAATAGAAATGAACCAGGATACAAAACCACAAGTAATTCACAAATACGCATCTTATTACTTCCCTCATAGAAGACAATATGTATTTCCAGGTAATCCCAGATCAGCATTGGTGCTCTTACCAATTTAAAGTTTAAATAACTGATGTCTCAGTTGAGTTAGATAAAATTATTGAAGGTTCACATGCATGTGCACAAATGATGAGAGTCTCAGTTAGGAATATGGAGATTTAAAAGGAAACATTGTGTTACTAAATTTCTAGACTGGCATCAAATTTTTGTTGAAATCTGGAATGCATTTTTAAATGAAACTTCAATAAAAAAGATACTCCATGCTTACAAAGGTATTGGCGATCATAATCAAAGAGTCACTGTGTGATGAGTTTGCTATCCACTGTGCAGCCTGTTAAAGAGAAGTATGTCCCTGTCTGCCGGCCTACACACTGGGATCTTTCTCTCTTTGCATTTCCTTATTAAATATTTTCAGGAAAAGGAGTTTGTGATTGGAATCCTTTTGAACAAAATAAACAGGTTTTATTAATCCTTGGAACAAACTATTTTTCTTTAGAGGTTGTTTAATCAATCATGATTTTTGAAAATATTGGCCTTCAGCTGTATATTACATTGCATTTATTATTTGTAGTTTGTGACATTGTCTGCTATTTAAAATTTAGAACCTTAAATGAATGTAACACATCAGTTTCTCTGTAAATTGTGAAATGACAATTTGAATTCTCTTGGATGAAAAATATGAGTGAACGTGTTTAGTTTCTACAATTTGCTTAATTGTCTTGCCAAAATAATTTTCTCAATACGCTATTAAAATGGTTGTCATTATTACATATGTGTGGTGCTCTAGGAAAACCCTTCACATGGGTCAAATTTCACATTTTGAGATATACAACTATTATGAAAGAGGGACATTTTCTGTGTATTTTGCTTTTTATATGAAGTCAATATTTCAAATAGTTTTTGAGATATGGCCATTTAAAGTGTCAGGTGTAATAAGAGGAGAAACTGAGAAAAGTGACTGTAGGCCTGTATCTCAAAAGCAGCCCTGTGCATCATCCGATGAGTTTTCCTGGAGCGCCACACATATTGTGAGTTACTGGTACAGATAGTTTAAATATTCATGGAATCATTAGAGTTTAGAGATAACTTACTGAAAGCTGTCACCCAGAACTGATCAAACTGCTAAGCACATGCGGTATGAGACAGTAAAAAGTGCAAAATTATGTGATATGGGAAGGCATAATGTTCTACTCCAGTTAGAAAAAAATGTTTCACATTATTTATAGTGCCTTGAAATGATGAAATAATTCCATAAATGAAGTGTTGTTTTTTTTGCATTAGTATCGAATTGATGTGTGATATTGTTCAGCATATGTGTCATAAAATGTTTTTCATTCTCCATTAGAGAAAGCAGCCGTAAGAACTGTTGCACCATTGATGGATTGGAAAACTGTTCAGGAACATTTTCCATGGGGCACATGGTGTTTACTGGGAGCAGGTTATGCTTTGGCCAATGTCTGTCAGGTGAGGCAGCTTTTGACAATACACTTAGCTTAAGCGCCCATCAGTCAGTGATTTTGGCGACTAGAAAATTTGCAGGGTATGGAAAACCCTTGCAGACCTGAGCTAGCTGACTGCATTCCTCTCGCACCAACCAATTGGACGAGTTTCGTGACACATTGTCATTTCAACAGATGGATTTCTACAGGTCGGGATCATCCTGGCATGTTGTGTACTTCACAGTTATCTATGCAAGAAGAAGAGTATAGATTTGAAGATACTTTCTATGACCTTTCTCTGGCCTCTGCTTGGCCTGAACCCACCCAACAAATACCAGGTGGCCAGGCAATAAGGCCTTTAGAAACTATATTGCGAAATATTTTACATCACTGGCAGGCTCCATGCCATGGCCGAAGGTCAGAGTAAAGATCTAGACATTACTTTGAAGAAAAAAGAGAAAGGAATCAACCTGACAGTCTCTTGTATTGTGTGAAAGGAGGTGTGGTTGCATTAACTCACTGAAGACTGCATACTGAGTGTCTTTTGACATTCCGCAACTGTCAGAGACTGGCCATTTTGAGGTTTTTTTTTAAAAATCACTATGGGACTTTAAGTCAACCAATCTGTATGAAATTTTCAAAAATTAGTAATAAAAATGTATTTTATTTATGATTTTTTAAAAATTGCCCTGTTTTTTTTTCAGATCATAATTACTTTTGGTGACTGAAATAAAAATCTCTGCAGTGGTGCACAGTTGGGATCTAGCTCTAGATCTACTTCCTGATACATATTCATAACATCTGATATGCTAGAATCATCTTACATTCAAATAAAAATGACACTGGTCCTTTCACACTTTCGTTTTGATGCCACTGTGGTTGTTTTCAGCCCAAGAAAGACCAGTGTGGGTGATCTCCCTTCTAATGCCATTACTCAAAAAGTTATAACCTGACATCTGTGAAACTTCACATGAAACAAAAAAGGCCCAAAGGCCTGTTCCCAGTCCCGACACTCCAAAGGGAATGATATACCGGTAGGTGGAAAAAATTCTGAAAGTTGATCCGTTTTGGGAATCAGGAACCGACCACCGAAATTCATGATGCATGCCGTTGATAAAACAGGAAATGTCTTCAGTGAGTTCATGAAAACCACTGTTCTTTCTTCTTGTGAAGGCGAATGCCAGTTTTCTACCTCCTCTTCACATACTCTATTCCAAGCTTTTGAGATTTTTGTGGCATAACCTATCATAAAAAATTGGGTGAGTCCAGTCTCTACCAGTATCCATGATGGTAAATGCGATAATTTGAACACAGGGAGAGGCTGCAAAAACCCAGATTGAGTTGCTCCTAAGCACCCAGATATAAGAGGGCCCAGACTAGAGTCTTTTAACGAAAACAGCATTTTCCAAAAATTAAAATTGGATGATTACTCAAACATTAATGAGTTAAGAGTACAGATTATATACCTGCATGTACCTGCTTCTGTCACTTATCTTTGGTGGTCTCTGCCTTGTTTTGGCTGTCTTTCCTCCTGCCATTTTTCCCATTCTTTTTTTTTTATATTTGCCTTCAAAAGCAGATTTCTTGGAATGTCAATTAGCCTGATGTGAAATTAGTGATTAAATATTTTAATATGTTTAATTTTTGCCTGCCTTCATCTGTTAAGTTGATTATTTCCTGTCCATATCAAATATGTTTCTTGTGCAGAATCATCACTTAACTGAAGTGTTACATCATTTAGAATCATCAGTATTCTTGATGTAGCCTAAGAAAATTTTAATCACCTGAAAAAGAGACCTGAACAAAATTTATTTTATTTATGCATTTAATTGACTTGCAGTTATGATTGTCCATTTTCAGGAGTCTGGCCTATCTTATTGGATTGGCTCCCGCTCATCATTGTTTTCAAACATGGAGCCGTGGATGATGGTACTGATTCTCTCTCTCACAATATCCTTCTTGACAGAGATTACCAGCAATGCAGCCACAGCTAGTATTCTTGGCCCTATTCTAGCAGAAATGGTGAGTCTTGTGCTTGTTACTGCAATATTATGTACTTGACTGTCTTTTTGGCAAATTTCGATGTCAAAATGTGTACTGTGTCAATCTAAGGACTGTTAATGTTCCAAATTACAAAATTCTTTTCACTGGCATGGGTAAAGAAACTGGTTTTGTTTTTTCTATGGTAGGGTAGTGATTTGAGAGAAAAAACAAAGCATCAGCATTAATGGTCTTGTGCTGACAATGTTCAGATGCAGGGAGTAGTAGTGGAATTATCAGTGAAAGGAAAGCAGTGTACATGATATCAACTGCCAAACTTTAATTTTTCATCAGCAGCCAGAGTGAGCCTGGATATGTCTTGTGGTTTACACTGTCATCATCATTGTGTCATTCTGCTTCATTTGTCAAATGATCAAAGATTTTAAGTCATTTGTAATTTGGAATGTTGCATCTACCGTTATTGAAAGAAAATTACTATAACTTAACTTTATGGCTATTCCAAGCTCTTTGAAAACTGGAGGCACTGCCTTTGTTTGCTGAATGATAGTCACACCATTTTTAGAAGGCACTGTGATATTAAACTGGCAGGAAGATTCAGTAAGAAGGCTAATTTGTACCAGTTCAGTGAATTTTTTCAAGCTGCGTATTAGTGAGAATGCTTGTGTTTCATTTGGGAGGCATAAACATTTATAAAAACTCTCCTACCATTTGCTAACATTTTTCACTTTAGTTTCTTTGATTTTCAGAGTCATGACCATTTCTCAGATTCTGGCATATCCTTTTTTCACAGGCTATTTCACTTCAAGTGCATCCACTGTACCTTCTGTTTCCTGCTGTGTTGTCTTGTTCTCTAGCATTCATACTGCCTGTGGCCACCCCTCCAAATGCCATTGTCTTTGCCACTGGTCATGTCAAAGTGAAGGACATGGTGAGTATGATGGACATACTGCATCCACTATTGCCTGCATTCAACATATTGATGGGCTTGGTATGAACATAACAGTTTAACTCGAAATGATTATGGAATGAATATTGTACTAGAGAATCGTGATCAGAATGGCAAACAATATTTTTATATGTCTGCTATTGACTCCTCTTAGCAGAATGTGCTTAGTTTACAAGGCTGGGTCTGACATTATCAGGCAAGGTCAAATGATGTGGCCATCCTGTGCTAGTTTCTGCGTTAATTATGCCTGTCAAGCATCATCAACATCAGGAGCTTTTTGTTTGGAGATTTCCGGCCAGGTTTAGGTTGCATGTCGTTCTGTCTAATTTTGTCTCGATCTCCAAATCTTGCTTGCACAAGATCTTGATAAATTGAAATCTCTAGCAATTTCAATTATCATCTTGCTACAGTCTCCCTCAGTGGCTTCAATGGTGTCCAACTTTTTAGTAGAGCAACACTTGTCTGCTACATCTTTACTGTGTTACATTGTATATGATCGTGAAAGAGATGGCAGAGGAGTAGAACACATTTATCACTTCTGCAAGAAATGACTGCAGAATAAATGATCTAATAATACATCTTCAACTCGACCCCTCAAATGAAGGATGAAAAACATCGTGTACCCTTTGATAAATTGGCCTCCATTATCTACAAGCTATCTGCTGATCAAGCATCATGTTCTCTCCCCTCTTCAAAATTTGTTTCATGGATTAGTTCCCCTTGTCTTGATTATGGAAAGATTTCATCGCCATGCAGTCTTGCACCTCATGTGTGTCACAACGTTTATGTTCACACCTGGCATTTACCAGTCCTGCCAGCACAAATAATTGATCAACTCAATCGGTTAAGCTTACATATGGGCAGACCAAGAATGATTTGAAGGCTGGCGTGCAGCTACACTGCCACATTTTGAGAAGGTGCTTTGTTAAGCGGTACGTGTGCTCTTAAACGATATTTTTTAAAAATCCATTACATGCTGTCAGCATGATGTAAACCAAAATGTTCTATAATCACCTGTTCTTAAGTGAAATGGCCTATCTTTAAATATGATGCTTGAAAACCATATTTTGTCAATAGTGTTTGTTGTGGAATCTGAAAATTGAGGAGTTTTAGGTCTGGAAATGAAATCTATTAAAATTTATATAAATGATTGAAGTGCCCATTATATGGTTCAACATCAGAGGTGCTGATGGATTTTTAAATTTTGTAATATCTGTTCAGACCTCTCAGCAGTAATGTAACATTGTATCAGCATTTTATCCACCTTGTGGGGATTATTAGACAGTTTTGAGATTTTGCCTTTTGTTTCCATATCAGTGAATGTGACATTAACCTCAGACCTCATATAATAGAAATGATATATGTGGGGAGGATGGCTGTCACTTGTTGAGTGAAATTTTGCTGTCCCGAGATGTAGATCTAAAATTGGCAGGCCCTTCCCCATACATAGGATCGTTCCTGGGGGGAAAAGAAATTGACAACTATGATACCATTTTGTAATGGTCTTGTGTTGAGAAAAGGTTTATCATTTCATCAAATGATTCATATTATCATACATATTTATGAGAAAAATGAAATGGGCAGACAAAATGCATACATGGCAAAATGTTGTTTCCTTTTGTTTTCGCAGATACTGTAGTAAATAAATAAAATACTATAGTATGAGGAGTTTTCAAGTTATGTTTCATTTGGCATTTCATCTCATCTGGAGAAGTGAGCTTAATGCATGCTGAATAGCTTTTTAATGGTTATTAATTGACTAGGTGGCCAAAAAAAGTGTTGTTGAAGAAAAATTTCAACTCCTTGCTATTTTCAGGCCAAAGCTGGTGTTGTTTTAAATATCCTGTGTGTGCTGATTGTCAATATTGCAACCAACACCTGGATTTCTGCCATACTTCAACTGGACCAGCTTCCACCTGAAATGGACAAAAGACTGACCACAGCATATCCTCTGCATGAGGTTCCCATTGCACAGTTTTTAGGAGTGAATCATACTGTAAGCAGTTAAAGTTTCAAAGTTTGAACAGGTTGATTTAATTCTTTTGAGTTTTTGTTGGTTATTTGTATTATAGAGTGAAACTGAAAAAAAAAAAGTGTAGATCTATATTTCTTTTTTAGGCTTTCTGCATTTCAAAAAAAAAAGAAAAAGTGGTGGATTATATCTTTCTCTACTACTTTGTCTTTCATATGCCTTGAAATCCATATTTCTTCCAAGTTTGTCTTATTACCATAATCTGCATTCAAGGCCATTTTACTCAGGCTTTGCAAAGCTGATTTTTCAGTCATGTGCATGGTGAAGAAACACATACACGTATGTTTTGGAGTGCCAGCATCCAGTCTGAAATTTGTGATCTGATTGAGTTCATAAACATCATGTATCACATGGGATCAGTAAGTGGTGAAATGAGTTTTGAACCTGCAGAGCTGGGCATTCAGTTGTGCAGGCTTAAATACATGTATTTCTTTCTATTTCCAAAGTGGAACTTGTGCCTTGAGTGCAGTTTATTTAATGCTGTATGCAGGATTATTTGCAGCTTGAATAATGATGTCAGATGTACTCTCAAAAGGAAAGGAATGTTAAATGTTGTTCCAGTCGTTGCTGTCTAAATATATGAGCTCAGATTTAATGTTTACATCCTTGTTTAGATATTTTGCTGCCCTAGCAGATTTTCTGGAAAGCTGCATGCATTTGATCTGAATGTGGTAAAACCTGTTTTGTGAAATATGTTTCATATTGACCTGAGAGTTACATGTCATTAGATTTTTTGTTTATTACCTTTATTTTCTCGCCACATGGCACATGAAAATACTAAGTCTTATCAGGAAAACAGGGAAAAAATCCTAGGAATACATATATTAACATAAAGTCAGTATCCCATTAAAAAACGAATGGAAGTAGTGCATTCACAGGAACAGTGTTTGAGATTGATTTCAAGCATACTCTTACAAGGGGAATGCTGATATGAATTTTCATGTCCTATTAGTCTTTATCTTTATGGAGATCATTGGTCCAAATCAAATTTATCAAGAAATTGCAAACCTAGATTGTAGGGAAGACTGTCAAAATTTTTCAGTTATGGAAAAACAAAAGTTGAGGTGACTTTGAGAAGCTGTTAGGCAGAACACCTGTGACATCTGAAGAATAACTGCTCTGAATAATGTGAATCTGTTGAGATGATTATGAGATTGGACAATACTTGTGAATTATACATTGGCAAAGACAAGAAAACAGTGGCAATAATGCATGTGAAATAGACTTTCTAAGTCTTGACACACACTTCATGTACCAACTTTTTTGTACATTCCCACACTATGTCTGTGGAGTCAAATGAATTTGGACAGGTTCTTCATTTAACAGTGATAATAAAATCAGATGCCTCACTGATATGTTTTCAAATTTGAAAATGAACCCAACATGCTGAATTCCTCATAGTAAATAACTCAAAGTTTTGTACTTAAATCGTAACTTCATCGATGCTTGTTCTGATCTAAGTTGTAGCTGGTGGCATATTTTTACTAGCTACAGATGCTAATCATCAGTCAAGGAACACTGATAGTAGCAAGTGGGTCTTGTATAGGTTATTTAGCAAAGTTTACAACATGTGTTCTCGACCCTCCTCTGAAGTTCTTCAAGCATACCATCAGTTGCTTTTAATAAGATAAATTCCTGAGTCATGTAGTTTGGAATTAAAATTGCCTGTGTCACTTTTTAAAGAACAAATTGGGTTTAAAAAAAAATTATTCTGTATCCTTAATAGATCATGTAAATAAGTTGTACCCATCATAATCTGTTATCAGAATTGCTTGGCATGTGAATATAAAAGAGTTCTTTTCTCATTTTTTCAAGATCCCTCATTTCTGGCTTAGGCATTTATCTTAATACAACTAATGTTATTATAGTCTTGAATGACATTCGCTTTGAAATAATAAACTGCTACATGTATTTTGTTTTGTAACTAAAGTCTTGTCTTTCAGAAATCACAAGTTTGTTTTCCCAAAAGCTAGAAATATTTTCTTTGTTTCTAACATTGCAGTAGTTTTTCAGGTTAATAACATTTATGTGTAACATGCTGGAAATATGCAAGGACATAATCACAGGTGGAAAAAAAACAGCATAAGCCTGTCTCAGGTTTCAACACTGAAGGGCAACCACAATTTGATGTTTTGTGTAATCGTAGATTCAGACAGTGTGATTTCAGTGGCAGATGTTGGCTCAACATGGTTTTGCATGGTTGAAATACAAAGTCCTGATTTTTCAAGTTGTGAAGAAGAGAAGTCTGCATTATCGTAATTAGAAAATCTTGAACAAGCTGTTCACACTCATAAATCACAAATGAAAACTGTGTTTGTTAACTCAATCTTTCAATAAAACTGATAAATAATTTTTCCCTCTTGTGTCCGAATGATTTCCCTTAATGTGCAAAGTCAGTTGTAATCTGTTTCCTTGAAAGTATTGATGTAGTGGGGGAAATAAGGATATTTTTTTTCTTGGGTTTATACTGATGCAAATGTCATTTTGAATGAATTGTAGTAAGTGGTAAAAATCAGGCCGCCCACCAGCTATCATGCAAAGAAAGACACGCGCTTATGGGGTCACAAATGCTCAATGCACAACTGAATTAGGAATCATTAGGCTGTGTTACCCGGAAACAGATCAGTTTTAGGAGGTGCACCCAACCACATGTAGTTAATGTCCTCTTCCTCTCGCTCTGTACTGATGGACCATCGGGAAAATTGTAGTGCTGTTTTCTTAGTGGGAATGATAATTCCTTTTAATTATACATGTGTATAAATTGTTGAGAGTTTCAGTATCCTTGTTACGGTCATGACATGGCCATATGGCTGAATGTGGGTTATCTTTGCGATAAGCCAGACGTAATTAGTACTAGAGGCATTATATCGACTGAAGTAACATCCTGTAGCATAGTTGAAGCTGGAAGAATTTTGTGCTATGTTCATATAATTGTAGCACACTTTACTTTACTCACATTCCATACAGCTATCCACATAATTATGATAAATTAATGTGTCAAGGAAAGAAAAGAATAAAAGACATTGTGCAAATTGGACCCATAAGTGAGATAGATGAACCTCAGCACATTCAGACTTCCAAGGAATGATTAATTTTCATTTAGTTAATGCATTCGCATACGGTAATTACATGTACGATAATGTACATCCTCTCTAAGCGTTGTTTTTTGACTAACAACAAAACTAAACAAATGCGTTCGTGGTGCCCCAGATTTAAAGATCACCCCTGCTTGTTTTCAAAGAAGTCAGTTTAAAAAAAAAGCATTCTTAAAAAATCACCAACATCTTGTAGATGGAATTCAGTCCTTGTTTCGATGCATGCTTGATTACAATTAGCCGGCTTGCAGAAGCGCAGGTAAACTCTTGAGTGCCATTTGTAAGTGGAAATTACGCTAGAATCAATGTAAGAAAAACCTCGCTAAGAAACAATTCAGAAACGACACAATAAAACGAAAGAAAAAGAAAGACAAAATACTCTGCCGCACGAGATGTGTTCCGCGAACACGCATACAATAAGTATCCGGATCTGTGAGAACTTTTTCTGCATCTGTACAATTTTCTTCCGATACTGTTACATTTTTTATTTATTTTTTGCCAGATGAAGGTCTAATGGCCGAAAGCTTGATTTGTCTTTCCTTTCCTTTAGGTTTCATTGCATAGTGTTCTTAGTGCGAGGCGTAGCAACATACACTTTCTAAAAAAAAATTTTGCCATATTATTGACTTCGCTACGAGCCTCGCTGCGACATCACAGATTTTTTTTATAATGTTTTGACAGTGTATGATCTCTGGGATTGGGTCTATTTTCATAATAGAGAGAGAGAACGCGCGCGAAATGCTGTTTGGTTGAATTCGACATACTTTGATCGATCAGGAAACCGCACTGTTCAGTCAGTCTCTGCTTCAGAACTCAGTTTCAATACAAATTTGTGCGAGCGAGTCTTTCTACATGTACTGATGTAGTACACTTTTACTAACAAGAAAAACTCAAGAGGTCTGTGGAAACCACACTAGGCACTTAATAATTAGTACCGTAATCGCTGATGCCGAGCAGGAAATGGAACTTGCAATCTGTTTAACTGCCACATTGACATGGGATTGTCGGCCAGGCTCAAACGTACCAATGCAAAACTGGAATCCCTAAATGAGCTTTCACACCGACGCGACAAGTAGAGTGTGGCAGAGCACGTGCTATTCCGCTTGAAAACAAATACGTAGAAACATTATTATAAAAACAAACGTTTGCACTGGAGTGGCGCGACAAGCTCCGTGCAGAATGTGTCACTTGTATGCCACTCCTGATTTTTTTTTTCCCAGCATTCTACGTGTCACCTCGGTCTTGCATGCAGATTAAACAAGAAAGTGGCGATTCTAGTGTGTTAGTGTAAACACTTTGTTACAGTCGTATTCTTTATCATAGAAAGATGAGCTGTCGTTCTTCGGCGCTCACAAATCGTCGGTAGTTGGTATGATGGTATCTTTCAAATGCAATAAAGGCTTTGCAACGAATACTAGATTGTGAAAGTGACTTCAAGCATACGGAAAAAACTGCGGAAACTACTCTGGATGGAGCTCTAATTGTCTTGAAACAGCATACGCACTGTGGATCCATACATAGTCTCTCAGATAGGGATGATGTGCCCAAATATACATCTTCTTATGTTTCCTTTCGGCAAAATTTTACAAGGCTGATCAGAGCATTATATCTGCATCACCATCAGATGAGGGTATTTTGTGAACTGACCAAATGCACCACTTGTCACTGGTTCTTTGGTATGAAATTACTGTGTCATTGCTACTTGTCACTTTGGTCTGAAAATTCTCTAAAATGAATAGGCCTACTTGTCATTTATTTGGGGTTAAATGATTTGAACCTATTTTAGCGGAGGCCATGTTTGCGTCGTGTGCTTTTGCTCTTGGAATTGATTGCCACATACATTTTGTTACAGATTGTTATTCCAAAGCATCATATCCAGGGACATGCTACTATCTAGTCTGTGCATGGCACGTGGGCGGAATGTTACCGCACATGGACGCCCCAGCGGCCATTACAATAGGGCAAAACATCGCTCGAGATCAACGCCGGTCGTGGCGTGGGGGGAGCATACCCAATACAATACCGTGCAAATTAGGCGTATTGTATTGTAACAAAGTCGAGAGAATTTTAACCCTGCTTGTTGGTGAGGCGCATGGTGGGTATTAAAAAATATGATATACATGTATTTAATAAAGTGACGCAGAAAGAGAACGGGGCCAATGGAAAGACAAGCATCGCCGAATAATTAAAAAAAGGGCAAGGAAACGCTCAATTCAATACATCTCTTATTATTATATAAAAGCGAAGGAACTGTGATTCTAAATTTAAAAAGAAAGGAAATAAGGAAGTATAACGGGCTAGAACAAAAGGACAGCAAAAAAGAAAAAAAAACGGCAGATGGACGAGAAGACAGGCCAAAGGCTGGGCTATTCTGCTTGTCAATGCTGTAGTTCTATTGAGTTTTCCATTGGTTATCAGTCTGCAGTTTGTGTGTATTATATACTATAATATACAGTTGCACGGAAGGTGCAAAGTGATAATGAGGCGATACTGTTCTGAGATCACGTAATCATTTGTTTGAGTTTGTACCCAAACTCAAGAGTTTTTAACAATAGCTGACGAGCTCAATAGACTATTAGTAATGTTGTTTCCACACCAGTTTCAAATTTCAAGGTTCGTAGTGTAATACTTCCTAGTCGCAGAACTGAGATCATTTGTCTTCTCTCCATCACAAATGGCGAAAAAGAAAGTTTTCGAGCAACAAACAACAAAGACTGGGAACTAGTGAAGTACCGGTATTTAAAGAATTGCTGTTAAGAAGAGAGAAGGAGGATTTTCTTGGAAGGAGGAGTAAACTAGGCTACAGATGCTGCGTTCTCTTGCACAATGAATGTGGTAGTCTAATATTGACCTCGGCAAACATATCTCATCAAGGTCGCGGCACTTGAGATCGGCTGATAATGTCTAGTAGTGTGCCCTTGTCACGGGATAACACCGGCCTGCAGGAAGAAAATATCATTTCTCGTTAGCTTGTCGCATAATTGTTTCGCCGTTGCCAGTAGTCATATTAGAATAAAGGCAGTTTTATTTCGACCGAAATTTTGTTTGCTGCATCAGTATTTATGTGTACTTCTTCTGAGCTTAATTTGGTATTCTACACCAGTAGAAGAGTGGCAGGAGACGTTTTCAATAATCAGTTTTGATTTTGAATTTCTGGACTCACTTTTAGGCCAAAGAGAAGGTCCTCCGTACGGCGAGGGCTTTTTGTTGTCGCGAAAGTTTGTTTCTTTTCGTGGAAGAGAACGCTTCTAAACGATACTGACAAAAAATCCCCGCCCCCTCCCCTTTTTTTTATATCTGAAATAATGAAACATCACTCAGAGAGGATATTGCTTTTCATCGCCCCAATTTTGTCAGAGTGCCATAGGCAGCTGGAAATACATGCGATGCAGTAAAGCAATCAAACTGCAGTTGTCCAACAGAAAGAGCGCAGTCTCACACTTGTTTTCCATTATGCAGAAATATACACGTGAATTGTGATGTAGTTCTAGGTCGACTGCATGAGTATATTATGTATCATCCGTATCAGATAAGAGTTGGAGTGAGGTAAATGGGCGTTGCTTTCTTACTCCCGTCGAAATTTGCACTGCACATGGTCCCCGTCTGTGATAAAAACAGCCAAGTAAAACTCACGAAGGAAAAATAAATTTACATTATTTTTTGGCCGTTTGAATATTTTTTATGGGCGTCAGAGCTGAGTGACTTCCGGAAGTTGGGTGAGAAAGGTTGAAAACTGAGATGTCGCTGGGGTTGTTTGGAGTCGTTACGTTGGCTTAGTGTAAATTGTCTGCCAGATGGGTTAGAAAGCAGAACTAGAAGTCCTCCATGAGTATGATAGGCAAAGCACAGTGGGCTAACTTTGAGCAAAAGAATGCAGTGGCGTGACCGACACTGTCGGAGAGGCTCCTGCCTCATGGTGACTCACACTAGCGTAATAATAGGGACAAAACAATGCGAGGGAAGTTGTAATACTTGTATAGCCTACCTTTTTAGAGGACATCGCCAATGTTCAAATCACGCTGTGAAGTCCAATTTTTATTACGAAATGACGGTACCTAATGGTACGTGTGCATGACATTTATTGTTACACTGCATTTCATATACCAACATATATTATTGTATATAAATAATGGCGGGCTTCTTGCATGATTATGAAATCTGTACATTAAAAATGAAACTGTTGGCAACCACAAGGGGACGGACAACAGTTGCATGTGGCCCAAAAACAGCATGTTTCCCGCTATGATGAGAGTATCCCAGACTCTTCTCTTTGTTGTGATTTTGAGGCCTTTGGCCAGAATGCTTAAATAATGATGTTGTACTGCATGCAGTAATTCATAATCTGATCATCCCCTATCGCATACCAGCAATAAATAGTTTATGACGGCAGGTTTGAATTTCAAAGGCGGAGACAGAGATTGGGATTTTCGGTGATCTCCTTTTCGGTGGTGCAGTTCTGGTTCCAATAATTGTTTCGTTCATTTCGCTTTCGTGGAGTCTAGGATCACGTTGGAGATGATTTCCATCCCTCTGTCAGAAAGAGGATGAATCCAGTGGTGGAGTATTTTCCTTACATGTATATTTTTAAATTTCACCGTCTTCTCTGCCTGAAATACATCTGAGTTGATGAAATTACCAGTGGACAGTATCTTTGAACTTTTTATTATTTTGCCGTTGTTGTTGCAAACAAAGACCGATTCAGAGTCAGACGGCAATAGCGGGTTGATGCAAGAGTCAGATACAGTCTGAGAGTCTCGTTAAGGGTAAAGCCGCACGCCAGAAGGTGTTTCATATAGTTTGGGTGCCTATTTTCTATGCCTTAAATTTGTCTGCTGCATGGTCGGTATGGTCAAACGATACCGTATGTTTTTTAGATATTGGTGAAAACAAAAGTTAAAGAAATAATGAGGATAAAAATGTAAAAAATTGACTAGCATTGAATATGCAGGAAGAAAAGAGATGTAACAAAGATGAAAATTAGCACGCTGACGCTAGAACACCAAGGCCATAAATTCACACGGATTCTACTTTGTAGAGATGTAGGCCCATCAAATTGCAAAACCGACCTGTTTCATCATACAGCTTCATTAAAGACAGAACTTATTTCATTTATGGGCAATTAGTATCATAGTATGACGTTTTCACAATAAGCACAAAGAAGACGGAAGTGCTCCATCAGCCTACTCCAGACGACAAGTATCCTGTGACCCCTCAAGAATCAGCAAAGCCAGCTCTGCATTTGGCAGGCTTCGAAAGAGAGTGTGGGATGTTGCCAGCATTCGTACAGACACTAAGCTGAAAGTGTACAATGCTGTGGTCCTTCCCACCCTACTCTATGGGGCTGAAACCTGGACAGCGTACCAATCGCATGCCAGAAAACTAAATCACTTTCATCTGGCCTGCCTTAGAAAGATCCTAAGGATCAAATGGCAGGATAAAATTCCAGACACTGAGGTCCTCAATCGTGCCAAGGAATTGAGCATCTTCTGCCACCTGAAAAAAATTCAGCTACGTTGGGCAGGACATGTTGTCAGAATGCCCGACTCCAGACTCCCTAAGCAAATCTTCTTCTCTGAGCTCTCCAATGGAACGAGGAATGTTGGGGCCCCAAAGAGACGTTACAAAGACACTCTCAAGCAATCACTGAAGGCCTTTGCCATTGATGTGAGTGAGTGGGAAAAGCTCTCGCTTGATCGTGCAAATTGGAGGGCGGCCCTTACCAGAGGCAGCAAAGCATGGGAAGCTGACAGAGTCCAGCAGGCTATCAAAAAAAGAGAACGGCGCAAGAAAAGGCCCAGTGGTACTGAACCAACGGAGCACTCTTGTCACTTATGCGGAAGGGTCTTCAGGGCAAAAATAGGACTTATCAGTCACATGAGAAGCCATAAGTCATGAAAGAACAGTCTTTCCATTCTGTCCTCTGTGTCCTTTACTTCTCTTTATTGTCCATGTGTTGAAATTCTCAACAATTTCTGTTCTTTATTCCTCTGGTGTTGTTAAGGTCATCATCATACCTGATGGACGAACTATTATTATTATTATTATGAAGTTTTTATTTCACAGAATCCGCCTGCGGGTAGCAGTGTATGGTTGGGCATTTTGATTTCAGTGGCGGCGATGTCGTTCAAAATTTCATTACGTCATTGTGAATTAAATGCAGGCCCGCAAATCGATTTCATAGTCAGCCCATAGACAGTCCTGCGTCGTCTTGATTTGTTGGAAAGTCACTCATTGAAAGATTTGATCATGATAGTGATGCTGAAAGCATGGTTTGCTTGGTGTTGGTACCCTACCGTCATTACCCGGCCTTTTGTTCACATTTACGTTAACTGTGGTGAATCTTGCAGTTGCAATGAACATCGCTCCTCAGCACAATGAAAAGAGAAATCTAGAAGAGTAAGGGTAGCCTTTGTGGCCAAAAGTGCCCAGCTGGCTGATTTCTTAAAAAAAAAAATTAAAAATTACACACTGGCTTTTCCCTTTGTTTGTTTAAACTAAAGAGAAAATTGCAATGAAAAAACAAACAACAACAAATTTTTATCCCAAACGTTATAATAATAATAAAAATAACAAGACATAACATTTATTTAGTGCTTCATCCCGTTTACAGCCAGGCTCTAAGCACTTTACAACATTCATATTATGTAAATCACACACACGGCACACGGGCATACTCAAGAAGGAAAAAAGATGGACATTCAGAGTGTAAAAAAGTCACTGACACTTCAGCTGGTGTTTAAAACTATTAGAAGTCATAAAATTTTCAATCTCTCTCACATACAGAGGCAGAGAATTCCGAATCTGAGGCCCTTGAAAAGAAAAGGATTTTTCACCCGTTGAACTTTTTAGCGTCTGCAGATGATCTGAGACGTCGTGGTACATAGGGGGTCAAAAGATCGGTTAAATAAGTTGGTGCGTTTGTGTACATACATTTGTGACACAGGGCAGCCAGCTTATACATTATTCGTTTTTATACCGGTATCCAGTGGAAGGTCATGTATCTGTCATGTAAAATTGATTTTTTTTTATTCTTCCGTACGAAGTGGGACACCTCTTACACCCCCTCCCTTTAATAGTCGATGAATTTTTCATCTTTAAAATTTTCAACGTTCCGCCACCACGTGATGGAGCAGACGCAAAGGGTCTGTACAACAAGGTCACTCTTGGCATTGCCCATTCAGTAAATTCAGAATATTTTCATTTATAAACATCGAGGTACCCCTCAACATGTGTGAACATTCCACAACGAAAATCTCAAGGGCTTCCATTGATAGACCTTTGAGTGCAGCTACATGTACTTGAAACTGCACCCTCATCTTGTTTCATCTATTTTTTCTATGAATAGCAGGGTTTCACCACATCAGTTTCTTCACTTTTTCTGCACGAAACCAAAACAGTGAGAAAACTAGCACTAATCAGTGATTCCATCGTGAACTTCTAAACCGTGGAATTGCCTTAGTCTGCAATATGAAAGATTTTTCCCTTCTTTTTTTAAAAACATAATTAAAAGAGAAATCTATTTGTACAGCAAAGAATAATATGATAATTTACAGGTGGAAATTGTTCATGTTGATCAACAGGTATGAATTCAGGTAGACAAGTTCCATAGCATACAAAATCTTACAACAACAACAAAAAATTCGTGAAAAAAAAAGGGGTGAAAATTGATATCTTCAAAATGCTAGATCTATATCATGACACTCTCAAGAAAGAAACACATACCGTTTTCATGCAAAATTGGGCGATAGTTGAACGTTAAACAACAAAGTTATTCCAAGAAATGTCTAAATAAAAAACAAAAACACACTTTTTTTTTTTGTCTTTATCCATTTAGAGAAGAAAAGTGTGTTTACCTAGGAAATCAATCGATTTTTGTCAAATTTAAGAGAAAGTTTTATCCATGTTTGAGTGACAAGAAGCAATATTTTCAGAAAATAAAGAAACGAATACTATAGACCAGCCGCGAACGAAATCGGTCACGACCCGAAGCGCCGACTGTCTAGATCGTGATCTACATGCTGCACTGTAATATAATAATACTATTGGACGACATTATGCTCTCGGGGTCGGAAACCAGCACAGACTTAAATTAGGTACCCTGGGTTAGGATATAAAACGAAGTGATTTCGACTTTTACTTTGTGTCATTCGCATGTTCCATCATTATCCGCAATGTAAGGAAGTACCATTTTCAAATACTCAATTATTTAGCAACTTACTTGACACATGTATAAGTAACATAAAAGTGGCTAGGTATATTTGGGCCGAATACGGCCTAAATAGCACAGAACCCTGGTTCCGGGTTATTTGGGCCGGTAGTGCGAGTTTGCAGTTTGCACTGTTCTGGCGTTTTTTTTTTTTTTTTCTGTTTTGTTTTTTTGAAAACCATTTGTGTCCGTACAATATTTCCTAAAGGTAGAGTCAATTGCCACCGCATTTTCCGGTGGCCATTGACGCTACGGTGGCCCCTTTTCGCCTGATTAGTCAATCTGACTACCGCCCATTGATACAAACTGACTAGACCCTCATGCCCCCAGGTCCATCTGACCATTCCAATGCACACTTGAATCGACAATGGACACCGTATTCCGCCCCTTGCCTAAAATAACTTGGCCCAAATAGCACAGCACCGGGTTGTTTCGGCCGTATTCAGCCCAAATATACACTTTTAAAATAAAATGGTTTGGAAATAAGTATAGATGTCGAACCGGGAGAAAATACCCATAGCTCCAAAAAATCGCTTTATGATCCACTCAATGACATATGGTTCGCTGCACTTCCATTAAAAAAAATATCAATGGGGACTAAAAAAAAAAAAAGGCAACGCTTTGTTAGGAAGACTCAAAGAAAAACCCACGATAATGCAGCACTTTGTTTTAGGAAGGCAAATCCATGTTGTGAATGCTGTCCGCCACTTGATTATTCTGTTGTATTGAGTTGCACCCAAGAAACTAGAAATGATAAGATAGACAGCTCGGGGTTTGCGCATGCACGGGTTTTGTGGCATAAGCGTGCGAGAAGTAAACGGCATTTTTTACAAAGCCGAATAGAGAAAATGCCGAGTTTTGTTCAGTGTTCAGCTCTCACCCTAGACCTTGCTGGAACTGGAAGTCGCTTACTTTTTAATTATAAAGTAGTTCGTTGTCGGAAACCTGTGGCTAATTTCTTTTTTTCTTTTTAAATGTGGTAGCATTGTCACAATCGTTTTATTAAATTTACCATCATACCGACATAGATCTAGTACATTAATTTTAGAATAGCAATAGCATGGGATCGAGGCTGGGTCATCCGTTCATGACGTAACTCGCGCGCCCTGTCTCCCAGCAGCAAATGCAAGTAAGAAAGTAAACAATAGCGGGAACTTATATAATTATGACAAACTAACCTTGGATTTTCCTTCATCTCGTTCTTTCTCTCTCCTTTTTCTTCTCCAAATTCATGAAAAATACACCATTGTCGAGAACCACATCAACCGTTGCATCAGAGACGCAACGCAATACAATCGCCTGTAGTGGAGTCCCAAGCGCTGTCGATAGGCTAAAAGTGACTTGTCCCGAGAAAGGCCGGGGAAGCCGCACGCACATTATTACTATTAGGTCTATGCCTGAGCCATCCCGTGAAAAATCTGTTTCTCTCTCTTTTCCGTTCCTTCACCCTCCCTTTTTAGCTTTGCTTTGTACAAAAATTAGTTATTAATTCCAAACTACATACGAGCAGTCGAGTCCCAAGCGCTGTCGATAGGCTAAAAATGACTTGTCCCGAGAAAGGCCGGGGAAGCCGCACGCACATTACTAGACTAAATCTAAATCTACGCCTGAGCCATCTCGTGAAAAATCTGTTTCGCTCTCTTTTCCGTTCCTTCACCCTCCCTTTTTTACTATTTAGCTTTGCTTTGTAGAAAAATTAATTATTAATTGCAAACTACATACTTTAAAAATATTTTGACGGTGAAACTACCTCTGGAAGTGAAACCGATAGGTGTTGTGTCTTATTTTCTATGCAAATCCATTGTGCGAAGCTCTGGCTCTGCGCGCCGAGAATGGGCGGTGCCCGTGACAGGATGTAAACGGTATTTCAACTTAAGAAGAAGCCCGAAGAAGGGAGTGTCTGATCTTATCAATCTACTATCTTTGGTCGCACACCCTTCCCCTCTGGCAAAAACTTTTGTCTTTCCAAATGATACACATTGTCGACCAGTGCTTCTCCAAGTGGGATACACGCTCCATCGGTGGGGCGTGGCAGTATTTTGGTGGGGCATGAGACTTCAGAATGGGGCGTCAGGATTTTTCGTGGAAATCTTAATTTCATATCTTAGTGCATTTTAACTAAACTATTATAGCTAAATTGTTGTTTGTTTATGTTATGTTGGTGGTTTCCTTATTTAGCTCGGATTAAAACATCGAACTTACTGGATGCACGACCTTACTTTAATGGCTATGCGCAGCCTAGCCGATGTGTTCTTGGTCGCTCGCTACAAGCGTTGAAGGGCGCACGTTTTTTCTTTTTTTTAACATTGAAGTGGGGCGTGGGGCAAAAAAGCTTGAGAAACACGGTTATAAGTCAGAAGTCCCGCCCTATGATTTTTGCCTGAAGAAATCTGCCGTGAGCTCAAGACGTGAGATTCATGTGGTTACCGAAAAGGGAACATGATTATGATAATTGTATGATTCACACCATGTTTCGCAGCTCTGTCAGTCTATGAAGACCGACATTCTGGAAATTTAATGTCCCTCGTGGCGTTGTAATTGTCTGTGGTATATCCAACATGCATTGTGCTTCACGCTTCACATAAAGTCTTACATTAATTTATTTCATAACATCAATAATCATTCCAGCCCTCTGAGGTCATTCCTCTTGGACTGTGCCTGCTTTATTTATACCGGTATCTTATTCATTGTGGTTGTCGGAATATATTATTACTATTATATTCACATACGATAAAAACTCTGTTAAGCGAACGGTGTTAACCAAGCGAAAGCAGAAACGGAAACTACTGTTTTCTGTGATTTTATCTATTGCGTCTTCTCTTAATAATAAACTACTTTTAGTACCACATAGACACCTGTCACACCCCACGACTCAACATCATAATGCTTGAAATTTAGCTCTGGCACAGAAGCATGGAAAAGATGTGTGATGCATTGCCCTACGAGGGAGCTAGATGCGAATTTCGATGTGTCTCATTTCCTCTAAAAACTACTGTATGCTATCTAAAAACTATACTGTATTCTAGACGTTACCCCTCCCCCTTGTCCTTTCTCATCGTCCGATGTAACCGCCTCATCATGTGAAGGAATGAACTGTGTGTGTGTGAGACTTTGAATGAGTAAGTAACGATTCGAACAATACAGGGACTCGGGAGAGAGAGGCAGAAAAAAAAAGAAAGAAAAAGAAACACGATAGTCCATTATTACTAGGAGCGTCAAAGAACTGGCGAAAGTGCTGGAGTGTAATGTGACACGCCTTTCTCTGCCCGCCCTATGTGCGACCGCCGTTAACCGCACTCACCAACCTCTTGGTCTTACCGTGTGGCGCAACTCGCACTTCATATCACTCTTGACTTTTTTGTCAGCTGGTATGATTTGCTTGACTGGTCGTATTGGACCTACAAATATACCAGCAAATACCGGACACTGATTTTGTCTGTTTCCGATATTCACGCAAACAGGAAACCATTTCCTTGTCAAACGTGCAGTATAGAAATGAAGTAGTTCAAAACTGAGTGTGTCCAACAGGCTTTTCCTTCGGCTATTTATTTCTCTGTGATGTGACTTGAAATTCCAGGATGCAGCTGCTTATTTCCACCATTCTATTTATTTGGGTAACTATTTGTTTCGACGTTCAATATCTTCTGTCATAATTCTCACTATGGCATTATTTTTCAACAAGTATGAAACATGCTATCTCTCCACAGTTACTATAAAAAAAAAAAATAGTGGCGGAAGGACTTCATGTGGGGTAACTTCGAGCCATTTTTTCCTCAATGCAACAGCCTATATAAAAAGCCATAAGAATTATGAAATTGATTTTCTCATCAACTAATCTTACCCATTTTCTTTTCTATTGCTCTGTTGCGTTTATTCGAGTTTCAGGCATTTTTGTTTGTTTAAAGTTGTAAAAATGTAAAATTGGTCTACAAGGACTTTTTTTTTTTTTTCTGTGTGTCCTCCCTTTGACAAGCCCACCGCACGGGAGACTACAAATAAATGTATTATTAATTTTGACACCCATTCAATTAGGTGCATTGTGCCCCCTGGCGCCCATGAGTTTTGAAGCAAGACTTTGGATTATTACTGTACTGGAGAGAAAGAGAGAGCGAGAGAGAGGGATGGAAGCACGGGTTTATTCCGGGCGATGGCGGTTACCTCATATAATATCCTTGATATTCCTTGTGTAATAGGCCTACTTTGCTTAGGCAGGGAAGATAGTCCTTTCTACCTGTATTTTGCCTGCTCTGTGTGCGATAGCTATGAAACATAATTGTACATAATGGTCATGTATCACACTCATCATCCGGCGGTAAGCAGTGCTTATCCCCATTACCTCCCATTGGCGACAGCAAACCTAACCTACCTCTGTCAAAATATGGCAAAAACTGTCATCAGAGTTTGTCGCGGCCGCAACTGGCAACTTGCGGCCGCAACCTGAGCCTTAATGGCAACCATTACCGCAATTAATATTTTTTTTTATAATAAAAAAAAAAAAGAAAAAATTAAAAAACGAAGTCACCAGGCCAAGGTCGCATCAAATATCTTTTCCGGTTTGGTGCATTTTCCATCGTTTTACCAATTTGGCTATACGTAGGCCAAATTTTTTGCTGTTAGATTGACCGTATTAATAATTTGGCCGGGGTTTGGCCCCTGCTCGTAGGTTTGGCTGCTAAGCTATATTTTTTGTGGAAGTGCATAGGGAGGGAAGATATTCCCCCCCTATGCACTTTGCATAGGTAGGGAAGATAGTGTACTACGTCATCACTAAACGTGGAATTATTATTGGTCTAAATTTAGTTCGTTTGATTTAAATCGCGATCTTAGAATTAGTTGTCGGCAAGCCAGTGGCGGCAGGAGCGACTCGCGATTCGAGTCAGTCGACGACAGGAGGTTATATGAATCAAAATCATTCGAATCAGTCGGCGAGTCAGCAAAGACAGGAGACAGACAAACAGCCTAGACTGAGCTCAAAGCAAAACGTAGGGACAAAGGCTCGCTGCTCCATCGCCCACTCCGAGCAGAGAAGGTCAAGAGGGAAGCCGAACTCGTGGTGCGGCAGCATGGACATAACCATGCGCTTACTGAACTTGTGTGTGTGGGGGGGGGGGGGGATCAGACGATTTCTTTATTCCCAAAATTGAAAAACAAACAAACAAAAAAATCTGCGTGGACAATACTGCACTTGCAAGAAGCAAATTAGCTTCAAATAGTTTCAAAATTTTTGTTTCTCCCCTCCCGTGTAATTTGTGGAGAATGACCTGAAATGTGAAGGGTTCGATCGTCGAACTACTGCGTAGTCGTATCACTCCAGCCAGCAACCCTAAGGTAGTCCTCTGTATAGGATGTTTGCACAAAGCAATGGTATTGTTCCTCGTAGATCCGCTGTTTACAGCATTGACCGACGTCTGTTTGATGTAGGGACCCCACCCCTACGGTAATCCTACCTACTCTACGGGGATATCTTGCACAAATACGTCGGATTGACGCAGGGGTGCTGGCTGGGAAATTCCCTGGAATGCTTGACCTACAAGTGCCTCAACAAATTAAATGCCGATATATTCTTCGTGTATCTACATGTGCTTTACTGTATGTTTTCCTGAGCAGGCAGGAAACAGCTAGTTCCCCTTGCTCCTCTCCCAATAGATCCACTCTGGACTTTTCATAGGTGCCATGCTCAATTACAATAATACATGTAATTACATTCTGGCTCCATGGGCTTAAAATTAAAGCCTGTCAAATTCATTGTTCCCTCTCACATGAACGTAAATTGAAGAAGCATAAGAACAACAGAAAATCTTTCCTCTTACAGCTTTTTCTTTTTAATTTTGCCATATTTTGACAGAGGTAGGTTAGGTTTGCTGTCGCCAATGGGAGGTAATGGGGATAAGCACTGCTTACCGCCGGATGATGAGTGTGATACATGACCATTATGTATAATTATGTTTCATAGCTATCGCAAACAGAGCAGGCAAAATACAGGTAGAAAGGACTATCTTCCCTGCCTAAGCAAAGTAGGCCTATTACACAAGGAATATCTTCCCGACCTAAAAAATATGCAGAGACAAAAATATTTTCCTTGCCTAAGTTAAGTGAATAGTCAAGAAATAATATCTTCTCTGCAATAGGGATTGCACAGGCTGGGGATATCTTCCTTACCTATGCAAAGTGAATAGGCAGAGGATATCTTCCCTACCTATGCAAGGTGAATAGGTAGGGGGTGTCTTCCCTACCTATGCAAAGTGTATAGGTGGGGGATATCTTCCCTACCTATGCACTTCCATAAAGGATACTGATATTTATGCACAGAAGATCGCATACTTACCAATGCCAAACTGTAATTTGTCATTTACACTGAATTATCAAAGGGTGGGTGCCCCTTGTAATTTTGCTTATTTTAATTTTAGAGGGGATAGAGCAGTCATTTGATGTATATCCTGCGTAGTTAAGCACTGCAGACAGCCCATACACAATAAAAAATAAAATAATCATTATTGCCAAAACACCAGTCGTTGCAGCCACATCTTCATTGTCCTCTCAACTTTTTCCAAGGAGTGGCCGTTAACATTTTCGCATTTCGAAAAAAAACCAAAGTAATTTCTACTCATCATCCATGCTTAGTCACTGATGAAATAATTTCTTTCTTTGCCGGTAACACAATTCTTTAAGTTAAAAGAAATTGTTCTTTGCTAAAGTTATGGGTTTTATATGTCGAAAACTTGGCAGTTTGTCTGTTTCTCGCCTTGCGTAGTCGTATGCGCAGATCCTTTAATAATTGTTTTAGGAGAATTAGCGCGCAGAACAAATAAGCCATTTACTAGTATGCAGTTCGATACCACACCATAGTTACTTCAGAAAATCACGACACTTTGTGAACCAGCAAAAAAAAAGTTGCTTCATTCAATCCCTGGACAATCTGTTCATTTTGCGTTTTCTGACTAGAAGTTAATGTCATAATTATTATTGGACAGTAAAGCACATTTTTTTTCACTGTCCAAGTTACCCGGGAATGCTCGGCATAAACTCTGACCCCCTCTCCTCCCCTTTCTCCTCCTCCCCCGCCCAAGCTGTCCTCACCTCTCCTCCTTCCTTATCCCTTCCTACTTCTCCTTGCCCCCACCTCTCCTCCTCTTGCCCCTCCCCATCTCTCCTTCATTTCCCCACTCTTTCATCTTCTCCCCATCCCCGCTCCTTCCTCTCCTTCTCTTCCCTCTCCCCACCTCTCCTCACCTTCCTCTGTCGTCTTCATCTCCTTCCCGTCCCTGTCCTCTTTCTTTCTCCACCTCTCCCAGTCTCCTCCTCTCCCCCTCATCTCCTTAAGGTTATCGCTCCTGCCCTTCCGTCTATTTGCTTTTCTTCAATAATTTACTCTTAGGTCACTACTGCTATTCTTAAGATCTCGAACCAATAAAAATTTAATTTATCTTAGGGTGCATATTAATTATTATTGTGTCCGGGGTTTGTGGCGAACAGCAAGGCGTCACAGGCTAGAACTAGAAGAAGTTTAGCCACGTTTACAGTATTTTGCTCTATGTCTGTCTTGCATTTTTTTTTTTGTCCTTAACCTGTCATCGGTCCAAACAAGTGATACAGAGATCTTCCTTTGGTGATGCTGAATCACGATATATCTTAGGCTCTAAGTTTCTCTAGTAGTTTCCGAATAAAGCGCGGACGCTTACATACAGACAATTCCCATTTTTCACTTAATTAATTAGCATTTATTTATTATGTAGATCGACAGTGAATATTTCACGGTTGGCTTTACGTTACTGCCGCCAGTTGATCCCCAAGTTGTCTATCTAACCATGTCTCTTTCGGGACTCCAGTCTCAAAATTTATGTAGGCTAGCATAGCACTCCTGGTTACACTTTCTCCACTTTTTATTTGAAACTTAATTATTTTTGGACGAGGATCTACATATCCACTGTTGTCCTGTTCGAATAATCCCTTTTCTGGAAAGTACCCCATAAGACCGCGAAAGATGCAAAGTGGCCATTATCGCGCCGAAGCGTCGTTAAACCCAAACTCGAACTCAAAATCTTTCGACGATGCAATATGTTTATTAATCCCCAAATAGTCTGTCTGCCTGTTACATCAAAACCATATCGCTTATGCTCAGTCCTGTAGAATTTATTTTTGTTAATGGTTTCTGCTAGTGCTATAATTTTCTGTGCCGTGCCATCTATGAGTCTATCCTCCATTCTGTCCATGTCTTGTCTGTCTCTCACGCAGAATCAATGTGGAGTTAACCATGACGTTTTCGGGGACAATCAATTTATAAACTCTTGCGCAGATCCCGATATGTGAATTCTTGCGCAGTTCCTGTGTGAAATGCACATACTTCATCCGCGTTTTCCGTAATTAGGCAATTACTTTATTCTCTGATCTGTGTATCGGTAACACATAATCTTATGCACATCACGTATATCGGTAAGTTCGCAAAACGTTAGTTTTGCAGCACTAGTCATGCTCTTCTCATGTCCACTATGACCACCCCCCTCCCCCCCAGGAAGTCATTCTTGTTTTGTTGACACACTATAAAACATCAAAAACCGAGGCAAGCAGGTCCAGCTCGCAGTTAGTGAATTCTTAAGTATGTTACATCTTCAATTGCCTGCCTGAAACTATGTTTCCACTGTTTCAGATTATAACGTTATATCGCGCCTGTCGTTCCCACGCTGACGCTAGCACTAGCAGCATTGGAGACGACGCGACTTGACATTAGGACGGGTTCATAGCATTAACCTTGACAATGCCATCTTAGTAGTCAAGTACAGCTTGTTTACAGAAAGATGAAAACCAAATTAATGTCTTAGCGAACAAAACTAACAAATAAATTACAGTATACGTCTTCCCTTAACAGAATGTCGGCTGAACCGAATGATCCCAGTACTGTTCTGTAGTCGCGTGACAGCGCTTAGCGGATATTCTTGACACACAACAGCAAAATTATGTCACGAGGATGTAAGAGTAACTATCTCTACAAAGATCTCATTCACACGGTTGAAGCTATGCACTAATTGACTTATTGTTTCCATGATCCAGCAATGAAGGCCTAAATGGTGGATTTTCTGACATAGTACAATGCATTGATGTAAATAAGGCAGGTAGAAGAATTGTATGCGACATTGAAGAATAAATTAATGTTGTAAGAAGCATTATTAAAATTTTAATGCAGAGGCGCCTCAGACAACACCCAGTCGCCGCTGCATGGTTTGGGCATATCTCTGGAATCTTTCCATTTCACATTTGCCGTGGATGTTCCAAACTAACATGCATCGCGTTTATTTTACATTATAAGAACAGAAGCATGCTAGAAGACTGTCTCACCTCTTGATCAGTGAAAAATGTTCCGCCAGAGGACAAAGTTAATATGTTTTTTTTTTGTTTTTCTTTGTATATCGGATGTTCAAATCAGTGGTGAGCTCTGCCGTGGATAGATTCAAAATTGGTGGGTTTGGGATGAAGATGGAAGAAACTCGGTCCAGTGACAAAAGATCGAATCCAACATCACTGACCTGTACAGGTAAAAAGCAATAGCAGGTTCACTGAATATAAGTGAATGGACACGAGGAAGTACTTTCGTTCAACCGACAATTCTTAGTAGCAGGTCCGGACAAACTTTTTGTAAAAAAATTTTTATTTTACCAGATGAGGTACCCGGCGTAATCCGGGATCAACCTGCGAACTCACTGTTCGATAGCTCTCTCTCTGTTTGGTCTAGAAAGCTTCCCACATCCCACAGTCTTACTACAGATTTCATGGGCACCCACAACACACCCATTCTGGTAGGAAAATTGCGTTCGCGGAATTGATCGCGTATTAATATTGTTTCCGGTGCGGTGGGCTTACGACAGGGTGCCAAAACAAAGATCTTTGTATTTTACAATTTTACATTTTATTTAAAAATACCAGAAACTGAATCAGCACATTCGGTTGATACAAAGCGATTGGGCTGGATTAGTTGACACTTAGGAAAATTAACTTTAGAATTTTTGAAACTGTCATTTAGACTGTAGCATCGAGTAAAAAAAAAGGGGGGACCAAATATTGGACCACAATGAATGACTCCCACCACTATTTTTTTTTATAATAAAATTTCGGCCCATTCTTCCTACTAACTAACAGTTTTAGACTCAAGCTCTTGTCGGCCCTGTATTCTGGTGCATTTTGGTTTCAGATATGCGCCCCGTGCACATTTTGTAGGGCCTACTTGTGCATGGCAGTCGCATTAGGAGACCATTTCAATGACTTCATTGGCTCTATATTAATATATATTGGAGGAAGAGATAGTCCGAAGATGTTGGTGATATCGCCGGACGGTTGATTTATCTTCTCTCTGTACAATGGCCAAAATTTACCAGCTCGTCCGTTTTTTGGCGTAGGAGAGGGAAGGATTTGTCGTGAGAAGTCTGGAAATATTCTCAGTACGGTATTGTTTTAACTGGTCACACGTATCTTTTTCTGTAGGTTGTTTAAATTCTTGGCGAAGCCATTTAATCTCTCACATGTCGTCAAAATGTCAGTCAAGCAGTGGAGGGAAAATATTTTAAATGAGTTTAAAAGTAAGAAAGCCAAAGAGAGAGAGAGAGATGGGGGGGGGGGGGGGGCACGCGCGCGGGGCACGCGCGCGCATGCACCTAAGATGTTAGTTACCGTGCTGGGTGATGGAACTTGAACAATCCCGTGTTGTGGTATCCTACAGGTTTGAACAAGCTCCAAAATTCAGATATCTGTAGGCATTCACGACGCGGCACTTGTTCGGTGCAAAATGATATTGTCCCACGGCCACACTGGAAGAAAAAACAATTAAACTTCGTGCCACTCGTTGGATTTCTGTTCAGCATTAACACTTCCAGTGGAATGCTTTGATGGCTGTGATTTATTACATTAACGGCGCCACTGAAACAAGATACGCACTGATCAAAGTCCTATTTAAAAGACAAAGTTTATAATGCCCCACTATTAACATAATTTTATTCAGATTTAAAAGTTATGAAAACGTTCATCTGCGGCAAGCATTGATTTTAATCTGCAGCACACATTCAGTCACCAATTCTTTCCTTGGATGGCAACAATACAGTTGGCCCTTTTCTTAATCATTATAGGCCTACTAATTATAAAATACAAACATAATTTTTATGAACCTGCATAAACGAACACAATTGTGGGTCGGTAGTAGGATTAGGCGCAAGATTATGGTGGAGCAACAATGATAAAATGTGGTATTTGCTGAGGGAGTGATCAGATACGGGGATGCTGGACGTGACTTTTAAGACCAGGATAAACTCATAAAAAACACTGCAGGCTTTTGATCTGTGGGACCTTCTTCATGCACATATACAGAAAAAAAAGACAAAAATAAAAATTATGCGTTTTGTTCACGTGTACGGATGAATAAATGAACTAGTTTCCTGATAGTTTATAATTTGATGAACTGAATTGGCGGAGAAAGCGAATTAAAGCGTTGGGGGAAAACACATGAATAAATGGGCCTCTAATTATGTGGATAAATAAATTTAATGAGAAAAGTTCATATTTACTGTAGCAAAGAAAATCTTAAAATATTACATTTTTACAAATACAAAGACAAATACGTAGTGTAAATGCGCATAAAGTAAGGATAAAAAAACAAACAAGCAAACAAAAAAAAAAACACGCACCCAAAAAAAACTTAAGAATTAAAATAGAATGGCCAAAGGGCTCCAATAAATGCACTTTTAATTATTTGTTCATTTGTTGTTGCTCTAGTACTAAAATACTAAAATCGCAGGCCAACATTGTAACAGCACGTGGATTTAGAACCTGGTACGCGAATCCACATCAGGGTCAACATTAAACCTTGTTTCTACTTCATGCACCAGTTAATTGTGCATAATTATCGCAGGTTTTTTTTTTTTTTTTAATTAGTTAGCATTATTGTTACGGATAGCATGTGGTAGGTCTTTGGTAACACAGCATCAAAAACTCCCCTAAGGTGATCAGGTTCAATAAAAAGTGTGCTGTCAGTTTCTAGCTCGCGAACTTGGCCAGAATAACCTGTTATGGAACTGCTTCCTTCTCCCTTTTCGGGGGATGGGAGAGTGAGAGTCGCCATGGACACCGTGGATGGAACTCCAAATGACAGCGAACTCAAAAGCTTTAGTTTCTGTCAGATTTTATCACTGGCTTTTTTGTCTGATGTCAGGCACGATATTTCAGGTGGCATCCTAGACGAAATTCAAAAGATTTATTTTGTCCAACCATGTGACCGATATTGCAATGGCATGAGTCTTTTACTCACTGTGCTCAAGCGTTAGATTCGTCTGTTTGGGACGGAGGACTGGCAAATGAAGGAAACAAGTTACTCACTACAATTAAAAAGATCCAGGTTTATAACCCGGTTGTACAGGCATACATACTGTGTTGCCCCCCCCCCTCCCCTTTTTTTAAAAATAAAAAATGCTGTTATCTCACTGTCTCCTTAGTGAAATTCATAATTATGTTAGCTCAATAACAGAAAATATTTTTCTGGAAGGACGTATACAGAACTCTGCAGATTCTTTTGACACTTACATTGTAACAGCCAGGTTTTAATAGAAAACGCCGATTTATTTCGTCAAATACCACCACGGCTGCAAAACATTGATTTATCGCCGAAGTTTTGTGGCCCTATAGGCTACACCTGATAGTGAAGATTATTTGTTAAATCACACTAAAGATGGCATGACACAACTGGCGGATAAGCAATAAGTATCTGTCTCAAGTTAGTCATTGTGTTGAGTAATAGAACAGAGATGATGGACTATGCACTTTAGTAAAGAACAGGCCGGAGTTAATTTGTATTTTTTTTTCACTTTCAGTGCACATGGCTCTTGAAAACGGCAAGATAAGAAAATACACCATGTGTGCTTTACTAACTGGTTTGTCAAGCTCAACTCAGAAGTGTTTTAAAAAAGCTTGAGTTTTTTCTTTTTTAGGGGAAAAAGGGAGGAGGGAGGTGGTAGCCGGAAGAATGTTTCTTTTGAAACAGGTACTTTTGTATAGTGACCTACTGACGCCTTCTAATAGTGCTCTTCTTGGAAGATATTGGAACTCAATGGGCAGGTAGGTTGGATACCCTTCAGTTCGATAAAAAAAACAACAACAAAAAAAACTGGCCGCTGGTGAGTTTGTTTCTTGGTGACAAACTGTGACTTAACCGCAGGAATTGCATCATTCCCAATGAATTTGCCTCGCATGGTAGCGTTGGTAAATAAGTACACAGGTAGACAGGCTCCTCCGGCACTTTTTCAGACACAAGTAATTCAGACATCTGCTCTAGCGGCTTCATGTTTCCCGAGGACACCATTAGTTTGCAGTGTGCAGTCCGAAGGAGAGATGCTTCGACAGGAAAAGCTGGCCGAACCGCCTCAAATCTGATTTAAACAACAACAACAAAAATCTGCTGGTATTCTTGCAACAAATTTGCCGTGTTTCATTCTACTAGGTACATTATTTTATGGGCGTTAAACATTCTTAATCTTTGTTAAACAACCTTTGATGGTGTGCGATCAGACATGAATGAGTTTACAGTTCTCCCCCCCCCCCCCCATGTCTGTATCAGTTGTTGTTTTTCTTCTCGGGAAATTCTCATTTTCAGTGTGCAGTACTAATATACATTAGTTTTATAGCTTTTTACTTCAGTCATTCTTTTACTCCTACATTTATGCCAATCTGCAACAGCAACCAGAAAAAAGTATGTATGCATTACACCAAGATGTTGCCAACTGTTGTTATTACAATATTAGATGCCCTTCCTATCGCAAAAATATTTGGAGATGTAAGATTTATCTTAGACACGGTCAACCTTTGCTATGTTCTCCACAGCTGCTCCATTTTGCGAAATGTGTAAACATAGGCAAACAAGGCGGCACTTGCAGGACACTGTGCCTGCAAGGGTAACGACAAAAAGAAAAAGACAAGACGCAAGAGGGAAGTTGTGTCTCTGGTGGCACAATGACTTCCTGGCGGGCTTTTGCCCTTTCCGCCTCGCTTACTGTTGTTTGAAATATATGTCAGTTGGTTTGCATTACTTGACACATCTAGTGAATCGACACGCTATTAACTGAATGTTGAAATCATTTGCAGACAACTACTACATCAGGAAAAGGACAGGCCGGCGGGCGGCAGACAGTAGTAGTTTAGGGGGAAAAAAAAGTTTGCATGAGCGTTTGTGTGTGTCCGGGGGGGGGGGGGGCGATCAATCACGAAAAATACTATTTGCATTTATCTACATTCAAATACTCTCAGAATGGCGCATTGTAATGAAGGACAATACGTGTAAGAGCAACTGAAAACAGCATTAAATCAATGCCGTCGAGTGCATTTAAAAAAAAATTTTTTATCCGAAAATGCAGCCGCCAAACCATTTCTTTCAATATGCCCGCTGCCTTATCGTCTACCAGAAGGAATGTTGTTAAATTAAAGTGCAGAGGACGGATGAAAAGTACCGTGTTCTGTTGTAGATTTAACAGACTTTTATCGTATTCATAAAATTCATAGACATACTTTACAGTCTGGGCCTTTTCCCGCCAGATTTTTAATAGAGGCCTCTTTTTGCCCGTTAGATCTTTAACTTCACTTTTATCAGATCTTACCTATAGGCATCTGAGGGCTGAAAGCTAGCCCAAAGAGAGATAACGAACAAACCGGGAGAAGCGCAAAATGGCCGTTATCGCGCCGACGCACCGTTAAAGCCAAACTCAAACCGTCTACTTAGGCTATCAGATACATCTTACAGACCCTCCCTTATTGTTGTTTGGAATGCGCCTTCGAGATTCAATTCTCCAGTGAAATCTGTATGTCACCATGGCCTATATTTGTCTTGATCCTAATACAGAACCAGACAAAAAGCCTGCTTCCCACACCCTTCGACATTCTCAGGAGGTCCCATGTGGTATGTGTTTACATTTTTATTCTTTACGGAGCAAATGCAGCTACTTCCGATTTCCGATTCAAAACATTTGTAAATGGGGCCGTCAGCGTTCATATGTTCATTTCTCTATTAACCCCATTCACACCTTTCTATCTGGGGTGGCACAGGCGCGCATTGACTCAATTCTCCGGTAACGAACCAAATCTGTGGCCTATTAGGCAAAGTATCAGAGATTGTTTGTATTTAATAATCTGGCGCATTTTTGTTCTGAACAGAAATAGAACAAGTGAAAACAGACAGAGACCCGCTGAAATGCAAATACATCATCTTTATCATAATAAATACTATAAAATTATTTCCTGCAAACTTATCTTTTGCAGTACTACAATCATAAATTTACCGTACAATATCATTGCTAATGGATTTGTTGACAGTGACAAGCACGGCCGGAGAACGAATAAAAGTGAGAAGATTACAAGGGCTTGACTTGGGAGTAGAGAGAAACGCTCTCAGTCGAAACTAACACACGAGTGAACAAACCCAACTCATTTTCAATTTATCATTTCTGGTCGCCCCAATATTATAATAGGTTATAGTATTCGTTTGTTTCGCCTGGGTGGAAAAACATGTTTCAGCCTCAACACAATTTAGCCGGCGCAAAAATTTAATATGAATCAGACTTTCCATTCATATAAGGAAACTCGGCATGAGGTAATTTTTTTTCCATGTTATTATTGTGACCACATGGCGTAATCTGATGCAAGACAGGAATTGTCCAATTTTAAACGTCACACTTTAGACTGGAATATTTAATTTTGGCGAGCTGAATTAGGAATAATAATTGGTTCCATTGTCTTTACACCAATGACAAAAAGGCTTGGGAAAGTTTATTTTTATTTTCAATTTTTCCTGGTGTTTCCAAACACTTTTGTGTGTGCGCACAGCGTTGATTTTTAAAAATTATCATTTGCGTCTTTAGGCCTGCAGGCCTGGAACAAAATAATCTGAACCGTTTGTCACGTCATAACATAATAGTGAAATGTAAAGGTTTGTAAATCTCTATCAACGCAATGCTCTTTCTCAGCTACTTTCTCCAACACCATCATCACACCCGTCAGCGCCACTCACATCAACATCCGTGTGCCATCCTGCACCACTCCATTATCTAAAAAAAAAAAAAAAAGTGGACTTAACCAGTAGTAGCAGTACCGCTAGTAGACTACCAACAGTCTGAGCATGTCCTTGACTTTGAAGTGCACACACTACAGTCATGCTGCAACTAATGGCGATATAGTACTGCAGCCACATGATGGTGTCAAGTTTGACTTTCTGGCTGACACCAACCCCATTGGTGCACCTGCCTCGCATTTCAGGGCTAGGCCGATGGTAACTGAACAACTAAACAAAGGGCGCGACTACCACCATTACCCAGATGAAAACAATATTGGCCCATCACCAGAGTCACGGGAGGTGGGACTGAAGAGACAGTTCTCACGTCTCTTAACAAAGGACAAGTTTTTTTGGGGGGTGGGGGGGGGGGATTAATGTAGCTTATCCCACTCTCCACTCATATAATCATAGGAGAGGTCAGAGAGAAATAAACTATCTATGGTACTATTATTGGTAGTGAAATCCAAATACTGTACAATGAACATTTACGGTAGCGATCATTTGCATGATAAATTTTGTTTGTTTTCTATTTGTTAGTGGATTTTGGAATTTCAGTCAAGTACCTTGCCGGCAAATAATTATGGGTGGCAGTCATGATACTTAAGAAAAACGGGAGGGATGGACTTCCACATGACAACAAAAGGCTGATATGTATAATTATGAGCAGTGCGGAAAGGCCAGATGCACCGAAACTAAATTTTCAAGTACAGGCAGAAGAAATGAATAATTTGCATAATGTCTTGAAATACGATATCAGTAATGTAAGCTTCGAAAAAAATCTCCACTAGTGAGCTGGACAACTTTTTACGACAGTTATAAACATTCAGCAGCAGGGTTTACACTCATGAACATGTCATTTTTTCATCTTTATGTGTGGCCAGAGAGCCCTGATCATCCCAAGCTTAAGCCAAATGGCTGCTTTGTTTTCTTTATTCTTTACTTCAGAATATAAACTGTAGATGTTGCTAGGACGAAAACATGAATACTCCAAGAAAAGGGAAAACAAAAATTAAAATAGCTGTTTGAAATGCAATATAAGCTTATATCCAGTGGAACACCATGTTGATGGACTTTCCACTGAGGCTAGGGACGATAGATAGACCATGAACTTCAGGGTCAAGCTTAAGCGTGAGTATTTATGAACCCAGAATCATCGCCAGCAACGATAACAGCAGCTTATGGGCAAAAAAAAAAAAAAAATAGTTTATCGTAGTTCATGTTAAGCTACAGATTTGATGGAACTAGAAATTTTAGAACAAAATCTTCATTGAGAAGTACAAGATTGGTTTTTCTCATTCTCCCTCATTAGTTCAGTTAACATAATATATCTATTTTTAATTTCTCTTCTTTCTTTTTCGTGTTCAGTTTTTGAACATGTTCTACAGAAATCACCAGCGTAGCAGATGGTGTAGTACGGTAGTTAACGCTGTAGCTCATAGACGGAGGTTAGAATTACAACTTCCGCCCGAAAAAGGTAGCGTTGCTGTTAAGCTCTCGACACAAGGGCCACTCGACCAACATCATCCCTGTTCTCCCACGGTAGCCCCGGTCTGGCCGATCATACAACAGTGGTGAAATTGTCATTTCGCCAGATCTTTGATAATGTTACATTGAACTTGACGCCGACAAGGCTGACAAAAACAACTTTTTGGATGGAACACACTGTTGTTCTGAAGTAAAGAGTAAAGCTTGGTAGTCTTTATTAACGGTTTGATTGTTATAGTTCCAGCCATCGCTGACTTTCTCTCTTTCTGTCTCTCTTTTTCGCTCTCCGTAAATGTTTTTCCTCTTTCTTTCTTTCTCTCTCTTCCTACCCCCCCCCCCCTTTGCGCCCGCACACGCACACACACACACACACACAATAGTTAGTTATAACCTGGTGAGCTACATTTTAACACTCGTCTACCAAGATTAAGAAGGGATAATTGGCATCACAATCTCTAGCAATCATTTTACAGCGTTCAGCCGTGCCAGTGAATAACAACCGAAATGTCTCTATGTTGACCAACAATGCCTCATGGTTGATTTGGCATCATTCACATAGTATGATCATTGATCATCCTCATTGAAATCGCCATCGGTATGAATGAATCATCATGTTCTCTTTATCTTGGCAGCTGTGCCCAACCAGCCAGGGCGAGGGCGAGGTTGAACTCCGTCTACTGAGTTTCAATAATGCTGAAGGCAGAAAGAGAGGCAACCAGTGCTGTGATTCATCAGGATGGAGCTGGTTTTCTTCTAGTGACGAATGTGATTCTTGTCAACATGTCTTCCACATTTGTTTGGGAAATGATACACAGTGAGTGGGCTGCATCGTTTTTATCGTCCTACAGAATAAGGAAAGAGCTAAGGCCAGCTGACCCTGAGTGTAATGAAAATTAATACTAATCCGAACTATATGTTATCTTCCGTATACAAAGTACATGTATACTTTCTGTGTGTATTTCTAGTGACTTTATCTGTTATTAAATGGCACGCAAAAGGTGTTTTCCTTCGCTAATATATCCTTCTGCTGAGTGTCATCTAGCTTTATTAGGCAAATTACAATTATGCAAATATTGTAGCCCCCCCCCCCCCCCCCACCAAAACATACCCACTCACACGTAGCCCACTCCCTCGAATCATATCAAGAAGGAATAGTATCAAGAGCGGCATTTCAGAATCCATGTGACAAAGTAATAAGTCACGTATTATTTAAGTAAGTGCAGAACATTATTTGCAACATCAGAATTTTAATTTGGAGAGCAAATATACTATGTAGATTCTGTGGGTGGGGTAGGACACCATCCATGATAGCCCTGAAGGTGAAAATCTATGATTTTGCCTCCAGCTGTTCTTGCAACAGCTACGTACGTGTTGTCCAGCTTGTAGTTTGCTACATAGGCTGCCTTCGCTGTATGGTGCCTGTGAAAGAATCCAACACACTTAGAAACAGGAGTGTCGAGTTTATAAAGAAAACAACAACAAAAACAAAGCAACAAACAAAAATAACTCATTGCATTTTTAAGAAAACTAAGGGGTTTCTTACGTACTGACACTCCTTTCATTAAAATGTGACTGTAATGTATCAGATCAGATCAGGGGACTTAACTCATTTTAGAGATGTTGTATTCTTAACTGTGGAGTTATGTTCCTTTACACATTCCGTGGTGAGTAGGCAAATGTTTCTGATGCAACGACGGTTTTGGGAGGTGATTAAAAAGATGCCAAGTCAGTACACACGTGTTTTTGAGTTCTTTCATTCTGAAGTTCTGTGTCCTGCACAAGATACAACATTTGGCGACGAGCTCTAGACTGGCCATGACATCGACATCGTCTGCTTCGACCATGCTGTTTGGCAATCTTGAGCCATACTCTTCAGACACTCCGTTTGTTGAATACCAAGAACGTCTCAATTTCTACTTTGAGGCTAATAATGTCACAGATGTTTCTAAACAACGTGCTATCCTACTCACTGTAGTGGGTCCCTCGACTTTCCGCATTATTAAAGATCTGTGTTTCCCTCAAAGTGCAAGAGACAAAACTTACTCAGAACTTTGCAACCTGTTAACAAACCACTTCAATCCTACTCCACCTAAGTTTGTCCAACGGAAACAATTTGAAGAAAGGATCAGATACCATAATGAATCAGTTCAAGACTTTTTTGTTGCCTTAAAAAAATTGACTGAATTTTGCCAGTTCGGCGACTCGCTTAATGAAAGATTACTGGACAGATTTGTTATGGGTGTAAATGATGGTCCCATACAACGTAAACTCCTCCAAGAAGATAATCTAACCTCATCCAAGGCAATGTCACTGGCTCACTTCATGATGGATTCCAACAAAGGTGTTCGTTCTTTTGAAAATAAACCTTCAGCCGATCCTTCCAATTCAGCTTCGTCAATCAACTTCACGAAGTCTTCTAAATTCAATGCTCAGCCTACTAGTAGACCTACAACTACTTCTCGTTCTTACTCATCTTGTAAAATTTGTGGGGACAACCATAAGAGACAATTCTGTAAGTTTCGTGATGATGTATGTCATACCTGTGGCAAACGAGGACATATTAAGAGAGTAAGTAGATTGGGGTCTAAACCTAAACATTCCCCTAAACAGGGTTCAGCCACTCTGAACAATACATCTAACTCCAGGCCTAGATCTACAGCAACAACCTTCAGACAACACCAACTTGATCAAGGTTTGGATCAGCCATCGTCATTTACTGATGAGACATCGTATGAACTGTATTCTCTTGGCTCCACTTACATCGCTGCCCTTCAAGAAACTCGACTTCCCGACTCCGGGTCAGTCAAAGAAGAAAACTACACCTTCTTCTGGCAGGGCCTTAGCAGCGAACAGCCGAGAATCCACGGCGTGGGCTTCGCCGTAAAAAACTCCCTTATCAATTCGATCGCAACTCCAATTGGAGTGTCAGAACGCATCATGACACTCAGACTGAACACCCGGTCTGGTTTTACCAACATTATCTGTGTCTATGCCCCAACACTTACCTCCTCTGACGAAACCAAAGACATTTTCTACGAGGCATTGCAGAGGACTCTCCACAACATCCCTCTCACCGAAGGCCTGCTAATTCTGGGTGACTTTAACGCTCGAGTGGGAGCAGATCACTCCGCATGGCCAAAGTGCATTGGGCACTTCGGCATTGGCAACATCAACGAAAACGGGCAGCGCCTTCTGGAGCTATGCTCCGTAAACTCATTATGTGTTACAAACACGTACTTTGACCTTAAGAGATGCCAAAGAACATCATGGCGCCATCCCAGGTCTGGCCATTGGCATCAATTAGATCTTATTCTCTCAAGGAGGAAGAGTTTGGGCTGTATAAAAATAACTCGTTCCCTCCACAGTGCTGACTGTGACACCGACCATGCACTGGTAGTCAGCAAAATCAAAATTTCGGCCAAGAAAATATACAGATCAAAAGCCCCTTCAATCCCTAAGATCAATGTAACAGCAATCAGAGATGAATCAAATAGAAAGTCATTTGAAAAGTTATTTGCTGAAAGCATGGATAATGTCAGCCAATGTGACTCGGTAGATGAAACATGGAACACTCTCAGTTCAAAAATTCATGACTGTGCCATCAAGTCTTTTGGACAGCATAAAGTTTCAAACAACGACTGGGTAGCCCAGAACAGCGAAATTCTCCTACCTCTCATTGAGCAAAAGAAATCTGCTTTCAATGAGTATAACAAAAATTGCAATCAGAGTACAAAAACTTGTTTGAAAAATGCAAAAGCTAAACTTCAGCTGGAGGTAAGACGTTGCGCCAACAAATACTGGACAGACTTGTGTAACAGCATACAAGAGGCAAATGAAAAGGGAGATATGAAAACCGCCTTTAGTCAGATGAAAGTAGCTCTTGGGCCAATCATCACCAAAAGCACCCCACTTAAGTCTGTAAATGGTGAACCCATCACAGATAAAAATGAACAACTGAATAGGTGGGTAGAGCATTACTCTCTGTTGTATTCAACTGAGAAAAATATTCCACCAGATTTTGAGGAACACCTCCAAAAACTGCCAATAATGGCCGAACTTGACGCTGAACCTTCCTTAGTCGAGCTTTCCAATGCAATCGACCACCTGTCTGCTGGAAAAGCCACAGGAAGTGACAACATTCCTGCAGAGGTATTAAAAGACCTAAAAGGCCCACTATTACCACACCTGTATAATCTGTTACTGCAGTGTTGGAAAGAAGGCGTGATACCACATGATATGAGAGACGCCAAAATTGTCACACTTTACAAGAACAAAGGAGACAAAGGCGACTGCAACAACTATCGAGGCATATCCCTCCTCAGCATTACTGGAAAGGCTTTTGCTCGCGTCATCCTCTGCCGCCTTCAACAACTGGCGGAAAAAGTCTTACCAGAAACACAATGTGGCTTTCGAAGCAAACGATCAACTATTGACATGATATTTGCACTTCGGCAAATCCAAGAAAAATGTAAAGAACAAAACAGGCCGCTTATAACATGCTTTGTGGACCTAACAAAGGCTTTCGACACCGTAAGCCGATCTGGCCTGTATGCAGTCCTTAAATCCATAGGCTGTCCACCAACATTGCTAAAACTTATTGCATCCTTCCACACTGACATGAGGGCATGTGTCAACTTTGAAGGCTGCACATCCAATTCATTTGCTGTAAACAGCGGTGTGAAGCAGGGATGTGTTCTTGCTCCTACCTTATTTGGTATATATTTTGCAGCCCTACTCAAGAATGCCTTTGGTCAATGTTCAGGTGGAGTACTTATTAACACCAGAGTGGACGGCTCCATTTTTAATGTTGCCAGACTAAAAGCAAAATCTCGTACAGAGCATATTATGTTACAAGAGCTCCTCTTCGCAGATGATGCTGCAATCGTGGCCCACGATGAAACCACGCTCCAGGCTCTCATCAATAGCATTGCCAAAGCCTGTGACAAATTCATGCTAAGGATCAGTGTCTCAAAAACTGTAGTTTTGACACAAGGCTTGAGAAACCCCAACCCAATCATGCTGAATGGCTCTCCTCTGGAGCAAGTGGGAAAATTCTGCTACCTAGGCTCAACCATCAGTGGTAGCACAGACATAACAACTGAAATAAATGCCAGAATAGGAAAGGCGGCCACAGCTTTTGGCAAACTCTCAAAAAGGGTGTGGAACAATAGCAAGCTGACCATCAAAACAAAGGTACTCGTGTACCAAACTTGCGTCCTAAGCACCCTGCTGTATGGCTCAGAGACATGGACCACCTACTCCAAACATGAAAGATCCCTCAACTCCTTCCACCTGCGCTGCCTACGCAAAATTCTCAAGATCAAGTGGCAAGACAGGATCTCAAATATCGAAGTTCTGAGCCGAGCCAACATTCCATCAACTCAGGCTCTCCTAGGCAAAAAAAGACTGCGGTGGCTTGGACATCTCCACCGTATGGAAAATGATCGCATCCCCAGACAAATTCGCTACGGGGAACTTGCTACTGGCAACCGACCCAGAGGTAGGCCACATCTGCGATTCAAAGACACTTGCAAGGTCACGATGAAAGCATTCAACATCGACCCCAATGAATGGGAGAACCTTGCAAATGATCGAAGCAGATGGAGACAAAAATTGCGCAGTGGCACGCTCGCAATAGACTTCAAGGCAAAAGAAACCTACCTGACAAAACGACAGAGGCGGAATGAAAACACTCGCCAAAGTGAACCCAAAAGACTGACCTGCAATCACTGCCATCGCACTCTCGGGTCAAACATTGGTAGAATAAGCCACGAGAGAAGCTGTCAGTCAAAGTGAAAGTGAATATTCTAGCTGCTAAGACCGTCTGTAAAGACGCTAAAGGCCATATATATACTTACAAAAAGCCAGTTTTTGTTTCGCTTCAGATTGATGATCAGAATATTGATTTTCAAGTTGACACAGGTGCAAGTATCACTGTCATGGATATCAGAACTTATAATAGTGAATTCAAAGACAAACATCACCTCCAGAAATCCAACAAAATTCTCAAGTCTTACACTGGTGACAATGTGAAAGTAATCGGAGAAACAATTGTTTCTGTCACATACGAACGTCAACAGTGCACCCTACGTCTTGTCGTAGTCGACAATTCAGGTCCTCCATTATTGGGTCGAAATTGCCTTTTTGCAATCAAACTTAACTGGACTGAAATCTTTTCCTTATTGTCACAACCATTAGACGAGATTCTCGAGAGACATGATAAAGTATTCTCCGATGAACTCGGGTGTCTCAAAGATTTCAAAGCATCCATCAACATCAAGGATGGAGCACAACCAAAATTCTGCAGGTCTCGTCCCGCACCTTTTTCTCAGAGGGAGGGGATAGAGGAAGAACTTCGCAGACTGGAAAAAGGTGTAATAGAAAAAGTGACATTTTGTGAGTGGGCATCTCCAGTTGTTGCAGTGCCTAAAGCATCGGGGCAAATAAGATTATGTGGTGATTACAAGAGAACCATTAATCTAGTATCAAATGTGGACAAATATCCTCTGCCTACAAAAGATGAACTTCTCGTGAAAATGCAAGAAATCGATTTGAGCAACGCATATAATCAGCTTGAGCTTGATGAAACTTCAAAGAACTTGACCACCATTAACACACATAAGGGACTGTTTCGTTACAACAGACTAGTGTACAGAATTGCTGCTGCACCTAGCATCTTCCAACGAACCTTAGTAGAGTGTCTTCTGCAGGACATGGACAATGTTGCTGTGTACATCGACAACATATACATCACTGGTGCAACAGAACAAGAACATCTTGCCAGTCTTGACAAAGTTTTAGGCAGATTAAAAGACAGTGGGCTTCGTTTACGCAAAGCAAAGTGTGCCTTCATGAAAAAGGAAATAAGTTTTCTAGGTTATCAACTAACGGCAGAAGGTGTGAAACTACAACTAGAAAAACTTCGAGCAATCCAAGCGGCACATCCTCCGCAAAACGTTCAACAACTACGAGCGTTCTTAGGCCTTATGAATTACTATGGCAATTTCATTCATAACCTTTCGTCAGAGCTCGCTCCACTTTACTCCTTGCTGAACCAGACAACAAAGTGGCACTGGTCTAAACAACATCAGGAGTGTTTCGCCAGAGCAAAGAAACTACTCATGTCTGACAAACTTCTTGTTCATTTTGATCCTGACAAGAAACTTGTGCTCAGCTGCGATGCATCTCCATATGGTGTTGGTGCTGTCCTCTCGCACATCATGGATGATGGTAAAGGGCAACCAATTGCGTATGCATCAAGAACACTCATGCCAGCAGAGAAAAACTACTCACAGCTAGATAAGGAAGGTTTAGCGATAACGTTTGGTGTCAAGAAATTTCACAAATTCGTATACGGAAGACCTGTGACAATTTACACAGACCACAAACCTCTCCTTGGACTGTTAGGTGAAAACAAAACTATTCCAACGACAGCTTCGGCAAGAGTTATTCGATGGGCATTAACATTGTCTGCTTATGATTACAAACTATGTTATCACCAGGGTAAACAAAATGCAAATTGTGACGCTTTAAGCAGATTGCCTATTTCAGACACTTCTTTCAATGTGCCCATGCCTCAAGACATTCATGAGCTATTTTTGACATTTGATCACTCAATGGTCACATCTGATGAAATTGCTAAAGCTACACAAGAAGATCCACTGCTTTCAAAAGTGTATTCTTTTGTTAAGAATGGTTGGCCAAGTGAGTTATCGGGTGACAAAAGTGCTCACATGCATGCATATTTCAATAGAAGGTCAGAGCTTAGTTGTGACAATCAATGTATTCTATGGGGCACCAGAATTATAATTCCTGAAATTTTCAGATCAGCGGTGCTTGAAATGTTTCATGATTCTCATCCAGGTATCTGCAGGATGAAAACTCTGTGTCGCTCCTATGTTTGGTTGCCTAATTTGGATAAAGAAATTGAACAGTTTGTAAAACAAGTGTCATGAATGCCAGAAACATCAAAATACCCCACCAAAGGTTCCTTTGCATCCATGGAGTTTGCCTGCAGGCCCCTGGTTAAGATTGCACATTGATTTTGCTGGGCCTTTTATGGGTCACATGTTCTTAGTTCTTGTGGATCCATTTTCAAAATGGCTTGATGTAAAAGTCATGACAAACATTACTGCTGAAAATACAATTTTTCAGTTGCGAGGCATTTTTGCAAACTTTGGCTTGCCGGAATGCATTGTTTCTGACAATGGTCCCACATTCACAAGTGAGAAATTCCGGAACTTTCTCAAAAGAAATGGTGTGAAACATGTAACTTCTGCTCCTTTTCATCCCTCTACTAATGGGGCAGCAGAAAAGGCTGTTCAAACATTAAAAAGTGCTATGAGAAAAATGTCTCATAAAGGTCCAATTGAAGAAAAAGTTTTGAGATTTCTCACACAATACAGAATCACTCCACATACAACCACAGGTGTAACACCATCAGAATTACTCCTAGGTAGAAGAATGAAAACACACTTAGATTTGTTATTTCCTGATTTTTATCAAACTGTAAATGAGCACAAAACAAAACAAAAACTGTACTATGACAGCAACTGCAAGGACAGACAAATTGATATCAATGATGATGTCTTTGTAAGAAATTACTCTGCTCATGGTGAACCTTGGGTTCCAGGAGTTGTAACTACAAAAACTGGACCAGTTTCATTCAATGTGACAACTAAAGAACAAGGTCTTATCCGACGCCATGCTAACCAGCTAAAGCCTAGGTACTCCTCAAACTCCCAATTTGAGTCTACTTCACCTCAAACCTTACCACATTCATCTATGGGGGAGGAAGAGAAAACAATGGTTTCAGATCAATCAGTGACATTACCAGAGCAAATTTCAAAAACTGCACCAAGTAGTGTTGTGCAAGAGCCAGAAAAGGTGCAGGAGAGCTCAAATTATGAGATTAGTAACAAAAAGTCAAATATTGTTCATTCTGAACCAAAACAAAGTAAAAGCAGTGAACTAGCTCCTCTCAGAAGATCTGACAGAATCAGAAAAGCTCCTGATAAATTAACCTTGTATTTGTAATACAAGATGTGATCTTAATTCATTTCATAACATTATGATATATGAGATCTATGGCATTATGATCTGACTTGATTTTGATTTTGTGTGGATGTATTGAAATACTCAGTACTTACTTCACTATTTCCAGTTTTATTGTCATTGAGTTTGTTAAAGACTTTACCTTTCAATTTTAGATTTATTCCTGTGCTAATATTAGAGTTAATCTCTTGAATCATTTACTAAGATGTAGTAGATCTGAGTAGATTTTCAGTCATTTATCATTTATTCATTACTACCATTCTGCATATCTTAGCCTCATTATTATTCACTTATGTCTCATGTTTATTCGTTAGTCATTTCTAAATTATCATCGTCAATATCAACTTATTTCATTTCATGCTCATACTTGATTGATTTCTTTTTCACTGTTCAAAACTTCCAATTTCAATTCGTTCGTACTTTAAAAGGCTTGGTACTTGATTGTTATTGTTAATCCAAACTTATTTCATATGAACATTCCAGTACTTCAAGTGTTATTTTTATTAGTTTTCAAATCCATAGACGTCCATCATAATTTTTGGATGAAGTTCAATATCAGGGGGGAGGAATGTAATGTATCAGATCAGATCAGGGGACTTGACTCATTTTAGAGATGTTGTATTCTTAATTGTGGAGTTATGTTCCTTTACACATTCCGTGGTGAGTAGGCAAATGTTTCTGATGCAACGACGGTTTTGGGAGGTGATTAAAAAGATGCCAAGTCAGTACACACGTGTTTTTGAGTTCTTTCATTCTGAAGTTCTGTGTCCTGCACAAGATACAACAGTGGCTTTTTCTCCTATTCGGTCAAAATTCAGAGTTAACATGCTCCTCCTTGATTTGAATTTCTTCAGGTCTATGGGCTCTTATATCACTATTTTACAGTGTATGATAATATTTAGTAGTGGACAAAAAATCCCTCCAGAATCTAGTGTTTCGGATGAAGCAAAGAAAGGCTATCATATCTTAAAAACTAAAATAATTTCAAAACGATGATCAGAAAATAAACCGCGGGGTATTAAAAAAAAAAAGGCACATAAACTGGTACTAGACCGAGGGTTCTTCGACCACAAGGCAAGCGCTCCTGCACATGCCAAAGAATTGCACAACAGGCTGGGTACCTGACATAAGCAGACAGAGCAAAACCTCCAGACTTGAAACTCGATCACCATTGCCCACTTTTCCTGATCCACTCGTGTCCCACGAATAGCTATTTAATACATGTATAATTAAAATCGTTTACCAGTGCCACCTGGTACCACTGTTTTCCTGGCTTTAAAACATTCGCCTTTATTCATTCCCAACTGTTAACTTATTCAACAGGTCCAGTTCTATGGCTTCATGCGACTATGGTCTCAGGAAGTCGAAGCCAATATCAGAAAACTACATCAAGTTCGGCAGAGATATTGGAGGTATTGCAAACCCCCTCAGATTTCCTTTCAATACGTGGCCTGTGAGTACTAGCTTGACATAAATTGATTTCTTTACATCTATTGAATGTTATCAGAAGTATCTGAAATGGAAAGTGACCAAGTTCACTTAATGTGGCATAATGAAAGGAGAGATGCAATTAAGCTGGGATCCTACTTTTGCTTCATTTTATGGTTGGACCAAATTCATGATTCAGTGGTGGATGGCAACAAGTGTGTGTGTATGTATCGCCACAACATAACACATTTGCGTAGGTCATTTTTTCAACATTTTCAGAAGGCATGAAAAGGTATCATTGCTTTGTAAATATTATGATTGTACAAAAGATGTTTTGTGCCAAAATTCAGACTTTGAAGGCCCAATGCAAAACGTCATGCTTTTCAGGAAACAAAACAACAAAGTAACTTTATTTGATCTGGGATGTTAGGCCCAACCTCAAAAATGTTTTTTAAAATGACGACAACAATTGTGTTATGACTCTGATGGTATGATAAATTCAGTGTTTGCAAGTAGGCCTATTTGAAACTATGTTGAAAACAACCCTAATAAAACAGCACAGCAATGAAGAACATATGCATACTTATGTAGCAAAGTAGATGGTCTGGTTTGTCTGACTGATGATATAAAAATTCTGCAGTTGAGCGTGAACCAGAGAGAGAGAGAGAGAGAGAGAGAGAGAGAGAGAGAGAGAGAGAGAGAGAGAGAGAGAGAGAGAGAGAGAGAGAGAGAGAGAGAGAGGGAGGGAGGGAGGGAGGGGAGGAGGGAGGGAGGGGAGGAGGGAGGGAGGGAGGGAGATGAAACAAATGTTTGAGCTCCCCACCCGTTGTAATACTCTGAGAAGATATAAAAGGCAAGGCTGAGCCCCTTTTTGGAATTCGTCGAAAAAAACAAAGGGGGTTGCCATGAAATTCAGACCTGCTCCACTTTTGGAGAAATTCGTGTTGTAAAGATTTCAGTTTATGGCCATCTGCGACCATGGTTAATGTTGAAAGAAATCTTGTCAAGCCATGTTCAAGTGTTTGGTCCTGTTTAGACCACAGCCAGCATGAGACACTCTGAGACGCTTCTGCAAACATTGCTAGAAACTAGAATTAATAATTATTAAAGCATCAGCGGCAGAACCACACCTGGCCCACACTTTGGCGTTTCAACTGAACCATTGGCACCCAAGTCTTCACAGGAGGCTTGTCCTTGATTGACACTCTCATCCAAATGCCTAGTATGTCCCTGTGCAGCAAGATATTGTCACATGAAGCGAAAACTGAGTCAAAGTCCTCTAGCGCTTGGCATCAGTACAAAACCGTACCTTATCACTACTGTTTAACCCAACATTCAGCTCCTGACAGGAACCCTATTAATATTAGCGATGGAAGTGTATATCCGTACAACATGTTGTATGGATATGGACAGTGCATATCCGAACAACATGTTTACCAAAAAGCGCGACTAGTGAAGGTTTGCTGAAACAAAACTTGGTATGGTGTTCACGAATTACGGATATGCGCTTCCATTAGCAATCCCTGGTGCTTCTCTCTGCCGCTATTAGTTGTCACTGACAGTTGCCTCCCTTCTTCGACTTTTAATAATAGCCTGCGATAGCTCCCCTCCCGCCCCAGCTGGTCTAGCAGCATTTTCCGCTGCCCTGGACCCATTGCACATTATGAATCCCCACTCCAGATACTCACAGCAAGGGCTCTGATCAACATCTCTCCATTTTCTCATGCACTAGGCAAAGAACATCCACCACTGTGTTTTCATGGAACACATATTGAACCTTTCGTCTTTGTCATGGCTGTCTGCTGTATTATTCCGTGGCGCAGAAACCTCGCAGGGAACTATCAAAGAGCAGAGAAAATGAAGATAATGCATGAGGCAGGAGGTGACAGAAAGCAGAAGCTGTCAATAAAGTGAATCGGCGCTAGGCAATGATTTCTGCTCTTGCTAGTTCCATCGCAATGTCGTATTTTGCAGTGTTCAATGCATATTACTCATCAATCCCAGGCAAAAGTATACTCAGATCGTTTTATATCAGGCTTTGTTGTAGGTGTTGATAATGAATGGCGATATGGCATGTTTGACCAATCGCCCAAGGGCAAGGGCTTGAGGATCTGGATGTCTGTTAAGCAATTGTAATATCAGTTCCTGTGCCATCATTTACACAGCTACGAAGGAAATGTCAATCGTCTGGATTTTTTTCTATCTTGAAGGGATTTAAGTTACTCGATTTGTAATTGGCAAGATTTATTTGCGGGACACAAGGCAGTGTACTTCATAATGAATAAAAGTTATTTATCCTCTTGGGGCCCTCTCTCATAAGTGAATAAATGTGTTCAACATTGAAGGAGTTCGGACAATAAGCACTATTATTTTGTCAACATGGATGTTTTACTATGATTTTTCATGTTGGTTCTTCAGTTAGTATTGTTTTCAGTTCACGCACTTCGCTATGCCTAAAGAGCCACTCCTAGCAGAGTTATAGGCTCGTATAGAATGTGCAGTAAAACTATCTCTTGTTTCAAAGGGCGTGGCCAAGCTGAAAATTGACATTTATGATGAAGATGAAGGAGACACTTATGACTTCATTGACCACTTTGACTACCAGTATGTACCTGGTGTCATGAGAAGAAGGATTGATGCTCGTCCGCAAAAACTCCGTCTGATTGGTGCAGTTACCACGTAAGTAACCATATTGTTTCTCTCTCATATCAATTTCCACTCCTGTTTGGAGCAAGTAACTGTTTTTTCATGAGCGTTCAGTGGATAATTGAGATAATTGATGCAGTAAGATATTTAGAGTGCTACCACCTCCACCAACACCAATAACAACAACCCCCCCCCACCCCCCCCCCCCCAAAAAAGGGTAGAGCAGTAAGCTGTTACATAATGCCAGGAAAGTTGTTATTGTGAGTTATGGTGACATCAGGTGTTACTATTTTGAGGAAGGCACCAGTATGATCATATTAAAAAAAATATAAAATTCACATATGCCTCAATTCCTAATGTATTTCAGACTGGATGCTGAACTGTTAGTCTACTGTAACCCATATTATTTTGGTCCTGATTGTGCACGCTACTGCAGAGCCAGGGATGATCATCAAGGCCACTACATGTGTAACCCAGTTAGTGGAGAAAAAATATGTCTTCTTGGTATGTTTCTACAAAAGATTTTCATTCCCATTTGATATTATTTTTTATACTTAAATGCACAAGGGCAGTAATCAGTTTATTCACTTACAAATTCAAGCTGAAACAAAAAAATGACAACTTGGTGCATCATTTTCAGTTGTGATTCACTAAAATTTCAGATTCACAACGCTGCATCTGTGTACAGGTTTGAGTTTAAGTTTTAGTTAAATGGCACGGCAGCATGATAATGGCCACTTTGTCTCTGTCATAGTTTTTGGGGGTATTTTATTTACTGCATCTTGATTCTCAGAGCTTGATAAAATCTGTATACACAGAATGTCATTGCTAGTAATAAAACAGAGAATCCAGGCTAGACATAACACTAAATCTTATTGCCATCTCTCCCATTTCTTCTCAGGTTGGGCAGGACCAAACTGTACAAAAAATCTTGATGACTGCTATGGTAATCGATGCTATGAAGGAGCTACATGCATAGATCAGATTGGTTATTACTCATGCAAGTGCCCACCAGGCAGAACAGGCAAGTGTTGTAATCTTCCTCAGTATCATCATCATCTGTACTTAAGTTTTGATGCAGAACCAGACAGCTCTGCTTCAGATGTCCATGGTGAAATGGGCAGCCTAGACACGAAGTGTATAACTCTCATTGACCTTTTCGCATCATCACACACCTGTCCGGTATGGGCTGTTCTACAACCCATCGATACACCGATTGCCTGTGACTAGTGTGAGGTTGCGGCCACTCAGACATCCATTCATGATACCCGCACCACTTGGGATAACGTGGTTTAATAGCACATGCTGTTTATATTTTTAGTGTTTGTAATCAAACGATTGTCATTAATTCTTCTCTGTCTGAATAACCTTTCCAATGGCAGCAATTATAGATCTAGCTTCATCAGAAGATTTTATATGAATTTTCGAAAACACTCCCAAAAATAGTGCAATTACAAGTAGTAGCCACTGTAAAAAAGGAACCTACAGTTGGTATGCGAGAGCCGTGATCCCCGCGATGCAAAAAGGTTAAAACAGTGTATTACTTTTTTGACAATTCATTCTGCTAATTCAGGCTTAATGAAGGAGCAGAACTATCTGTTTGTCCGTTTTCGGGTCATCACACCTGAATGCGGTTTCCTGTGGACAAAGGGACATGCGGGGACAAGGGGGGAGGCAGATGTAAAAAGCAGAGTTAGAAGTTCTTTGCACAATATCAATTTCTAGGAAACATATTTTCAACATTATATTTACATATAATGCAAGCATGCTTTGTTTACAATGGTAAGAAACTCCTTAGGTAGAGCGAGGCAGGTGGACGATTTTCAGAGGAAGAGTGGATTCTTTCATTAGATGTTTCAGTCTTTAACTTCCTGACATCTTCTAGGATCCCGGCCCACACGGAATTCATGACTCTCGGTGTTGTTTGTCATCCACCTATTTTTTCCCCACGCTCTTCTTTGGCTTTGAACCAGTACCGCTGGTCTCTGGTGCAGGTGTGTTGTCCATTCTGCCATACTGCCACCAGTTATTTATATGATATAATTTTCAGCTATAAGAATTTAGTGTACATTTCTTTTACACCAAATCCAGCAGGAAGCATTTTCTGTTGTTATTGTTATTTCCTTATACATGTACATGTATATAATTGTCTGATGTTCATTTTGAAACACATGTGCACACATGTGGATGTCACTGAGCATTCTTTCTGTTATCAGTGTTGCATTTTACATGCTTTAACCTTAGTTCTGGCTGATCTCATCGTAGAACAATTATATTAATGTAGTTTTGATTTTAAACTGAAGTTACGCTAATCATAGCAGGGCAGAGGGAAGACAGACGGGACGGGAAAGTGAAAAAAGAATGAAAAAAGTAAGAAACTTAAAGAAAGAGAGAGAGAGAAAGATGGACCGACAGAGACAGCAGGCAATAACAGAGGAAGGAAAGGATTTTATGACATGACATATCCGATGTGATGAAAGATCAAACTGATATAGTTTATGACATTCTGGTTTTACATGTTGTATAATTTGAATCTGGTAGCTCATGGTACATACAATAATTCAAGAGCTTAACAACTTAGCCACCCATTGAAAATTTCATTCCTGTCCATGCTGACTGGGATCTCAAACAAGATTATTTCCTTTCCCAATATTAGAGAGATCTGAGAATGGTTGTCAATAGCTATGATAATTTTTCTTTTGTAGAATAGTAAACTCCTTTAGGTTGTCATAAACCTTGTAATCTCCAGCCTCTGGTCAAAAAGGCATCCTTCGTAATAATAATGGGGTACTGTTGAAATAAATCCAACATAAATGTACATTTGTCAGAAAAGATATACCCAGTTTAGTAGAATCCTCATGTCTCCCATTTCAATCGTGCAAAGGTTATGATGTGCCCAGCCAGACAAACAGTGTATTTGGGGCCGTTTTATAATGCACATACCGTACATTAAAGAAAAAATTGGTAGAGTTATAAATTAAATATAAATCAAGAGTACTGTGTTGAATTCCTGTCAGTGTGTAATTAATCAGTTTCTTTCCTAAAGTATACTCTTTCTCCTTTTCCAATCTCTTTCCATAGAATGTGACCAGTCGACTATTTTGTCTTTTCAAAAGGGTCTCAAGTTTAATTTTGCTGAACAAAACAAAATGATGCACACCGTATTGTAAAGAGCAAACAGACCTCATATAGACAAATTACTAATACAGAATAGCCTACCTATAGGTGTAATCTCAGTGTAAATCTCCATACTTCATTGAACTAAGGTTTTAGTGAAAGAAAAGAATGAACTGAACGCATGTTGGTCATAATAAATTTTGACATTCTTAGTCCAACATAACACATCCAAAATAATGTTGTTGCTGGTGTTGTTATCTTCCAGGTGTTTACTGTGATGGTGAAATTAATGAATGTGCCAGTCTACCTTGTCAGAATGGCGCGACCTGCACTGATGAATTCAACGGGTTTTCCTGTCAATGCCCACAAGGCTGGGCTGGTCACTTATGTGAGACCAAAATTGTCCAGTGTGCCAAAGACTTATGTGACCATGTTAGTTATTTCAGCAGTATTTTTTAACGTCTTTACATTTTTTGTTTGATAGAATCAGTAAAATGTGCTCAAAGCAGATTTATTGGACCCATCGAAGAACTGGATGAATAGAAACAAACTAATGTTGAATGAAGAAAAAACAGAGGGAGACTTAGTGGGCATTGCAAGGACCCTCACAGAAGTTGATAGAGCCTACATGAACAGTGGTGGAAATTTGATAAACCTTTCTAAAAATACTGAAAATCGTGGTATCTGTAAAGATGCTGATTTGTTAGTGTCCAGTCAAGTCAAGCATCATGTTTGTAAAGTGTGTCTTGAAATCAAGAAAATAATTATTAGTAAGATCAGAAATTTCATCTCCACAGAGATTGCAGCTGTCTTGATAAATTCTTTTGTTTTGTTTACTTTAGACTGTCTTGACCGGAATAACCAAGGATAAATTAAAAAGATTGTCTAAAACTACGCTGCAAGACCAGTCTTAAAGAAAAACAGACATTACCTCTTCTGAAGTCTTTGCACTCGCTGCCAGCTGAAAACCATAATTTTATTGCATTAAAGTGGCCACATTATGACACTGATGTGTATCAGCACCATCACATGTTATCGAATTACTGAATTTATGTGTTCCAGAATGCCAGCTACGATCTTCAGCTGATATAACTAAATTAATAGTCCCAACTATGTCTCTTCGGTCACTCAGTGAAGAATCATTTTCTTTTTATGTCCTGAAGGTGTGGAATTCACTGCTTTAAAACTTAAGAGGTATACAAAATACTGAAATTTCAAGAAACATTTTAACACAGACTTTTTCAATTTATGGAATGCAACTTCATCTATTTCTGACCGTTATAACATGTTTTAGTATGCTCTTAAACTGTGAATTGATTGTGAGTGGCAGAATGACTGAAGCGCTTAGATTTAGAACTTGTAAAATGGAACGAAGTGTTATAAGAATGTCATTTTTTTAAATATTATTATTATTACTATTATTATCCAAAAAAAAAAACTGCAAACCAGATTCAGTTGTCACAGCTTGAAACTTATGTTTTATTCATAAGAATTTGAGTTCCTGAGAAAAGCTTCATTTTAATATTGACTGCATTTTACCTTGCAAGAGATGGAACTACCATGAATGTCAATCTACATCTTGTTCAGCTAATCTCTTGAGTTTGGAGATGTTTAAACATTTAGTTTTAAGGGAACTTCTATCGAAACAGTACAAACTTTGCATTTTCAATGTATTACAATGCTAACAACGACATTACTTTTACTCTAAATGATGGCATTATCTTTTTTTTTTCCCCGGTCTAATTCATGTTCTTTTTCTTTATTTTCTCTAATTGCTATTGATCGTGTCCTGTGATTGTCATAAAAAGAAAGTACATGTATTGCTAAATGAATTTCTTGTCTGATTGTAGGGTCTTTGTACCAGTATAAGAGGCAAAGACACCTGCTTATGTGAAGAAGGTTACACTGGACAGTTTTGTAACAAGAGTCAAAACAGTTGCGCCGACAAACCCTGTGTGAATATGATATGGTGTGAGAACATCCCTGGTGGAAGTTACATATGTATCTGTCAGACTGGATATACTGGTGTGTGTCTAAATGTTCCAATGTTGAAGGTGTTTTGTTCTTTTTTTTTTTTGGTTATTTCATTATCCCTTGTGTAATCAGTGTGCTAACCTAATGGCACATCTCATTTTGCACTGTTTTGAGAAAAAGTGAACAAAATTGTATCAAGTTGAAACATTCATCTTATGGTGTCAATTGTTTCCATTATTATGGCAGGCCTGGATTGGCAAATCTGCGGTCTGTTTATATGGCAGTAATAGGCTTCAGCCATGAAGAACATGAAAGTGACTTAGGCTATTGTATTTTTAAAATGATGATACATAATTTAACGAGTAAAACTTGTCTCCTTGCCCAATAATAGAGTTGAAATGGAACACAGCTGCATTAGGCTTTTCTATTAATCACTTCCATAAGATGCGCAATGCTGTCATTTATAGAAATGGTTTAAGAGAATACAATTCGCACAAGAGTCTGACTCAAATTGGTCAGAATATCAATAGGCTAATGGATACGGATCTGAATTGCAGGCTTGGACATGCAGGCTCAGTTTTTGCGTGTATCAAAATATTTTTTTCATCCATCTGTCAGGTTTTTTTTGTACATGTATTTTTTCTTTTACATTGCATTGAAGGAAATTTGTACAGTTAGAGAAGCAAATACTGTACAGGTTGCTGACTTGACTGTTCATTGATACTAGGTTAAAGTGAGAAGCCTAAAAATTCCTGTACAGTACTTCTGTAATACCGGTGTAGCAGGCCAGATTATACCCCCGCCAGACTATACCCGGGGTTAAACTGGCCTAGCCCAGAATATACCCCGGGGTATATTCTGGGCTAGGCCAGTTTATACCCCGGGGTATACTTTGGGCTAGGCCAGACTATACCCCCCCAGTCCAGATTATACCCCCTACTTTTTTTTTAAAAAACAAGTCAAGACCACAGTTTATTTCAACTTTAGTTTAAATTGTTCATTATTACTGTCATTAGGTATCATACTGAAGCATACATTTTTGACTCTGTAAATTATGATACATTTAAGAGGAAATAAACATGCACTAAAAAGCATTGATATACAAAAGGATTGAAAATCCATTCAAATTGATATGATTAGACTTTAACACTAATTTTACTTGTGCCCGTTGGTATTATTATTGGTTTTTTTTTGGGTTTTTTTTGTAATTAGTTGTCCATGAGATAAACATATATATATTGTATTTTTTGTTTGTTTGGCACCACTGACATATACTTAGTGGCAAGGTATGAAATAATTATAAGACTCATAAGTGTAAAGCCATCTGAATTTTATTTTAATTTTTGAAAACCAGGAATGCGCTTGATATGTCAGAACAATTAGATCTACATATAAAGTTAAAATAATGCAGAGAGAAAAGGCCGGGAAAGAACACACAGAGAAAACAACAACAACAACATTTTAATAACCCAACTGACAGATGGTGCAATTCCACCATCAAGCAGACATTAAATACTTCACACGGAACTAAATACATACTAAAAATTTTTCACATCATATGAACTTAACCTGTCCTGATCCACTTGAGACATTACAGAATGCTAACTAGTAATATATACAGTAATAAAAAATAAGAACACGAAATCATCTTTTTTACCTTGAAAATAAAGAGAATATAATCAATATCAGAATCATCATCATCATCATCTTTGAATATTATAAAGATAAGAGGGAATGTAAAAATGACCTACATATCATTCTAGAATCTATAAGCAGCAAAGTGTGTGTGTACCAACTACATGTATATGTAAAAAATGTGTTAAATCTTTTCACCTATTCGAGTAGAACTGGACAGAAAGCTTTAGTAAAGTAGCTTTGATAGTCGTGAAAACTGACAGATTAAATCCACTGAGACAACTGCATTGTAGAAGGTAATTACAGTATGTTACGGCAAAAATTCGATGGATCATGTTGCGTTAACATTTCTTGTTAGTAAATTCTTTGATAGCTTATTTGTAGAAAGGAATACATTTCATGTAGCTGGTGGTTTAAGGCACTGGATTAGTTTGCAGGGCAGTTGAAGGATTGCAATTATGTGTTATAGTGAATAAAGGCATGTCACTTGTGGGTAAAATAAAATTTTTAAAACTTAATGTTGTATCCTTGAATATTTTGCCTGAATATGGGAGTAAAATCTGGACTGGAGGAATATAGTTTGGCCAAAACACCACAGTTTATTTCAATCATAGTTTAATTCATTTTTTTATCACTGTCAACGGGCACCATAGTAATACATGTACATACATACATATATTCTTGACTTCCGTAAATCATAATACAATTCAGAGGAAAAAACATGCATTATTATGTATTGATATGATATGGGGTGCATATCCATTCAAACTGATATTATGATTCAACCCTCATTTCACTCACATTCGTTGTCATGTTGTAGTTGTTTTTATAGTTGGTTGCCCATGAGTAAACTTTGCACCCTATTGTTTGTTTGGCAGTTATGGCACTGACATACACTTAGTCACAATGGATGAAATAATTAAGACACTCATAAAAATGAAGTCTTTTTAGAGTGTTTTTGTGTGCGAATACACAGTTGTTAAATCCTCTGGCAAGGGACGTGTCAAGCTAAGGAAGGTAAAGACGGACAAGGTCTTTTTTTTTTTTTAAATTTTATTTCACTCGCGAGTGACAAACCTTTATTCACTATAACACGTAAGTTCAATATTTCAAATGCCTTTGCAAACTAATCCAGTGTCTTAAAACATAAGATACATGAAATGTATATCTTTCTACAAATATGCTATGAAAGAATAATATTCACTAACAAGAAATACTGTTAATGCAACATAATCCATCGAATTTTGCCTTAACATGCTATAGATCTAATTACTTTTTACAATGCACTACTTTTGTCTCAGTGGACTTACTTTGTCGGTCTACACACCTGTCAAGGCTATTTCACTAAAGCTTTCTGTCCAGTTCTACTTGAATATTTGAAAAGATTTAACACACTTTATAAATGCAGTTGATACACACATATTGCTGCTGTTTCTACACTCCCTCTTATATCTTTGTATTATTCCAAGATGATGCTGATGATTCTGATATTGATATTTCTCTTTATTTTCAAGAGTAAATAAGATGATTTCGTGTTCTTATTGTTATTAATGTATATTACTGACTAGCATTCTGTAACGTTTCAAGTAGATCTGGACAGGTGGAGTTCATCTGGCGAAAAAATTTAGTGCCTATTTAGTTTTATGTGACGTGGATGATGGACTTGCACCATCTGTCAGTTGGGTTATTAATATGTTTTTATTATTTTTTTCTATGTGTGTTGTTTTCCGGCCTTTTCTCTCCTCATCATTGTAACAAAAAATACAATGCATGGTTTACTCATGGCCAACCAATTATCAAAATAATAATAATAGTAATATCAACACACTAGAGTGAAATTAATGCTGAAGTCTAATCATATCAGTTTGAATGGATACTCAATCCTTTTGTATATCAATGCATTTTAATGCATGTTTGTTTCCTCTAAAATGTATCATGATTAACAGGAGTCAAGAATGTATACACCATATGTAAACAATTTAAACTAAGGCTGAAATAAATTGTTATTATTATTTCCTATAAATTGTATTATGATTTATGGGTGTCAAGAATGTGTTCATGTAGGTATTAATATGATATCTGATGACAGTGATAAAGAACAGGTGGTCTGTTCTGTGGTCTTGACTTGTTTTTAAAAAAAAAAGTAGGGGGTATAATCTGGACTGGGGGGGTATAGTCTGGCCTAGCCCAAAGTAACCCCGGGGTATAAACTGGCCTAGCCCAGAATATACCCCGGGGTATATTCTGGGCTAGGCCAGTTTAACCCCGGGTATAGTCTGGGCGGGGGGTATATTTTGGCCTGTTACACCGGTACTGTAAGAAAAAAACAGCAAAAAAAAACCCAACAAAAACCAAACTCTTTTAAGAAACAAGTGATTGAAAGAACCAAATGTGTCAACCAACAGAATGTGATGCAGTTGACTAACAAGACCATAAAAAAAAAACAAACTGATCACAACAGATGAAATATTTTGCAGGTAAAAATTGTGACAGGAAAATAAACATTTGTGACAGTGATCCCTGCCTCAACAATGGTGCTTGTGCTAGCGAAGGCGATACTTTTGTGTGCCAGTGTCCAGATGGATTCTATGGTGAGCTGAAGAACAACAATTCCAATACTGAGCTATTCAATATAAATATCTGCATTTATAATATGCAATGAAGGTTTCTGAATACATGTAGGCCTACACAGGAACCAATCTTTGCAAGTTTACTTATAATGCAATCAGTTGAATGGAGCACTAACTTAAAAGAAAAAAAAAAGAAACACATTTTCTTACCAGTGAGCATTATACAGAACAATGTCTGTGTTTACAAGGATGTGCCAGTAAAGGTAGCAGCTATTGTTGCTTCAGTGTAAGTTTAGAAAAAATTATTTATAATAAAAAGCTTACATTTGTTTATTCCGTGTAGGTGACAGATGTGAGCATGAGACCAATGAATGTGACAGTAACCCCTGCCAGAATGGTGGCTTATGTTTGGACTTACACCTGCACTACAAATGTCTGTGCACAGATCAAACAAGGGGTAAGTTTGCCGATCATGTCCTGGCTCAGTGGAGGAAATCTAGTATATTGTAAAGTTTCTTGGTAAAATTATGGGATGATTTGCAATAAAAGTGACTGACAGTATGACAGTTATTTATTTGTCTATGTTGCATCATGCTACGTCATGAGTCTGATGTTCTCAATTTATTTGCTATGTAAATTAATATTTTTGCCAGGGCAGTATAGTTTTAGTAGTTTCTTTGAAACGTATTACAAATGTTCAAGTGCCCAACGGCATGTAATGATGATTCAGTTAAAAAAATGTTCAAATGTAACTGGGTCACTAGCCCAGGAATACTGTGTTATAACAAATACTACATGTATTTTTGCCCTGCCCAGAAATAGTAAATAGTAAATAGATGAGAGAAACTGAAAGATGTCTCTTTACAGGTGTTATCACCATATAGTAATGAAAAATAAGGTAATGAAATTAAAGGACACGGTGGACTAGAGGAAAGGTGCTCGCCTCTCATGCTGACGGGACCGTGTTTGAATCCCGGTTGGACTAGGCATGTTGAAAATTTGGTATTTTTCTCATCTTTTCCCATCCATCCCCGATCCTATGGTAGGTAGGATCGAACACCTAGTCTTCTTGGATAAGGACCAAAAACTCGGAGGGCCTGTGTGGATGTTGTGAACATTAAAGATACCTTGGTGGTTAGAAATCAAGAACAGCAAGCCGAACAGGCCACCAAGTGGGCAAAATTAAATAAAATTTATCCCTACCACTCACCAGTTTCATGACGAAGGAGCGGATAGATAACAATAGCTTCATAGTGAAAAGATGAACACTTAACTTTTCTGTATGACAAAGGGGTGAATAGGTCAAACTGGATATATATGTATTTATTCTTTTGTGGTTATCAAAAGTATAATTATTGCAGGGGCCTTTATCCAACAGGAGCAATTTTGTTAAGTCTCATTTAGTTTTTGTATTATGTAATACGACGAGGAGGTGAGAAATCGATGATGATAGTAGCACAAGATTTTGAAAGCCGAATTTCTGGCAACACTGATTTTGGTGGCTCCCCCTTCTTCATGCAGAGAAGTTAGGCTTTGCCTTGTCCTTGTACAGCTGTTGATGTCTAAGCATCCCTTCATCATGAAACCAACAAACTGATGGCAACTAACAGGTGACAGTTCTGCTCTTGAAAAGTAACTCCATGGTTGGAATGGTCAACTTTCCCGTTTTTTTCTTTATGTTAGACTATTGTTCTTTTATAAGTTTTGCTTTCATGCTGAGATAGTGTGTCTGGTTTGAATATGATATGGGTTCTTCTTAATGAGTTTGAGTTTGGGTTTAATGGCATGTTGGCACGATAATGGCCACTTTGCGCCTCTCACGGCTTTTTCATTATCTCGTGTTGGGCTAGCTTTCAGCTCTCAGATGACTATAGGTAAAATCAGATAAAAGTGAAGTTAAAGATCAAACGGGAAAGGTCCCTGTTAAAAATCTAATGGGAAAAGACCCATACTGTAAATTATGTCTATGAATGTTGTAAATACAGTAAAAGTGTTAAATCAACATGTAGAGTTCGATCTCTTTCAGAAATGACAAAATGCTCTGCGGGTCCACGTCAGAAAATAATTCTTTCATGGAGAGAGAGTCTACTAAAGACAATTTCATCTCTCCGATTTTGTTGAGAGGCATGGGTCCACTGTCCAAGTTGATCCTGGACAGGGTGTAGTTTATTTGATGTTGGTTGGTCCCATCTTTCCTGCTGTTTCGATTTAATGAAGTTGTTAATAGCAGGTTTAAAGCCGGTGTGTGGTATTTTTAGGCGTTCTGGTGGACGTTTCAATGTTTCTTTGGCCAGTGTGTCCAGGGATCCAATGCAAAACAATTTTATATTTCCTGTTGGACAGTGTACGGAGATGTTCATATTTGGCTTTTTTAAAGCCTGGAAGCAGGACAGCGAATCAGAAAAGATAATGACGTATCCTTGATGGGAATTGGATATAAGATTTTACTAATTTTAGGCCAAGTTGATTGCTTGAACCTCAGTGGCAAAGATGGAGGCTTTGGGGTTGAGGCTGAGGCATTCGGTTTTGCCATCTACACTTGGGAATGAGGCAGCTCCTATTGAGTTATGGTGTTTAGAGCCGTCTGTGTAGAAAGGCCTATGATTAGGGTATTTACCGACCCCCCCCCCCCCTCCGAACATCTGCATGTAATTTTCTGGCATGGTATTGTTCTTGGGAAATGCCGCAAGATCTAAAATGAAGTTTGATTTATGTGTTAGCCATGGTGGGATGGCAGGAAATGGGTCATTCTCCACCTCACACTGTCGAATTTCGGTCTACTGAAGGCAAAAGGGAGGGGTGACGCCTTGAAAAGACTTGAAATTTTGGATGTATTTTTTATTAAAAACTAAATTGTAAGCGGGATTGTCTTGGTGAGAAGACGATCTTAATCCTACAGAAGAGAGAGTTTGTCTCTCCTGTCGGGTAGGGACGCTTCGTTTTCCTCGACATGCAGACTTTCGACTGGAGAGGTGCAGAAAGCACCCAGAGCAAGACGTAGCCCTTGGTGCACAGGTCTAGCATTTTGAAGCATGACGGTTTAGCTGATCCATAGATGATGCAACTGTAATCTAGGTCAAAGCTGGGCAAAAAGAAAAAGGTGTGTGTAGCAAAGCCTCGCATAAGAAATAATACCCAAACGATACAGTGCAAACTAAAAGAGAAGACATAAAATGGCCGATATTTCGGCAAGTGTCTTCATCAAGGAAAAAAAGAAAAAAACAACAACAGCAAAAAAAGGAAAATAGAACAAATAAAACAATCGAACAACAAAAGAAAAAGGAAAAAGGAAATGTATAGAATCTAAACAGAATATGTATACTTATCCTGAGTTCTTGCTTGGTCAGTAGCACAGAAGCACGTGTGCCAATGTGTGGAAGCTCTAAGTGGCGCATGCGTTTAGTTTGCATTGTATCCGTTGGGTATTATTTTTTAAGCGAGGCTTTGCTACATACAACTTTTTCTTTTAGCACAGTTTTGACATTGCTTATAAATAGCCTTTCTGCGACCCCACAATTTTTCTGTGGTTTTTATAATATTTCGTCAGCTGTCATCATCATCATTGCCTTTCTCACCCTGGATCAGGGTATAGGCCACCAACAAACACCTTCCATCCCTCTCTATCATGGGCCAGCCTCTTTACATTATTCCAAGTCTTTCCGCTTCGTTGCACATCATTTTCTCTGGCTCTTCTCCACGTTCCGCGCGGCCTTCCTCTTGATCTCTTGCCCTGGGGATTCCAGTCCAATACCTTCTTCGTGATGCTGTTTCCTGGCCTCCTGAGAGTGTGGCCGATCCATCTCCATCACCTCCTACCAATTTCCTCTCTGACTGGGTTCTGTCTTGTTCTTTTCCATACAATTTCATTACTGACCTTGTCTGTCCATCTGATCTTAAGTAGCTTCCTCAAACATCTGTTGATGAAAACTTGGATTCTCTTTATGCAGGCCTGGGACGCATTCCAAGTCTCACATCCATACAACAGGACTGACTTCACGTTCGAGTTGAATATCCTCAGCTTTGTTTTTAGAGATATATCCTTGGTTCTCCAAATCTTGCTTAAGGATGTGAAAGCTGCCTGTGCCTTTCCAATTCGTGCTTTGACTTCTGCCTCTGTTCCTCCCTTATTGTCAATGATACTACCAAGATAGCAGAAGGACTCTACATCTTCCAGTGGTTGATCTCCTACTGTGACTTGTTCGCTTAGGGGTGCAACAATTTTTAGGACCTTCGACTTCGCGGGATGTATCCTCAATCCAATAGATTCTGAAATTTTGTTTAGAGCTGTAGTCTTTGCTTGCATCTGGTCGTGTGTGTGCGACAATAGTGCCAAGTCATCTGCAAAATCTAGATCGTCCAGCTGTGTCCATGGGGTCCATTGTATGCCATTTCTTCCTCCACTGGTGGTTTCTTTCATAAGCCAATCAATCACCAGGATAAACAGAAATGGGGACAGCAAACAACCCTGCCTAACACCAGTCTTGATATCAAAGCTGTCAGTAAGCTCACCATCATGTACGACTCTGCAACTTGTCCCCTCGTACATGCTCTTGATAAGATTCACCATCTTCTCTGGGATTCCATAATGTCTCAATATTCTCCACAGTGTTTCTCTATCGATGCTATCAAAGGCCTTCTCGTAGTCAAGGAAGTTCACTATCAGTTGGGAGTTCCACTCTAGCGACTGCTCTACTATGATTCTCAGCGTGGCGATCTGGTCGGTGGTTGATCGATTACTCCTGAAACCAGCTTGCTCCTCGCGAAGTTTTTGGTCTGTTGCATTCTGTATTCGGGTCTTTAGGATGTTAAAGCTTTTTTGGCAGGAGAGTTTAAGGTATTTTATATGAGGGATAAAAGTTACTTTTTTGACGAATACAAGTCCTAGAAATTTGGCCTCGCCCTTCACAGGAATTTGTTGATTTTTGCAACGGTTTTCTGTGGGGGGAAATTTAAGGCCGTTTAAATCTGCCCACCTCTGGATGGTGTTGAGTTGTAGTTGCAGTTTCCACGCTGTTCCGTCTGTCAGGGGGCACCATAGCAGACGAGAAAGTCGTCTACGTACAAGGAGGAATTAATATTTTGTAAAAGCATTTCAGTAATTGAATTTATTTTAATATTAAATAGGGTGTGAGATAGATTAGAGCCTTGGGGGACTCCCTGCTCTTGATCAAATGGATCAGAGAGAATGGAGTCCACTTTCACCTTTCATAAGGAAACTCTGGACAAAGACCGGTAGGTTGCCCTAGTCCAAGTCCATGAAGATCTCTCAGCATACAGTGCCTCCAGGTTGTGGTGAAGGCTTTTTCCAGGTCAAAGAAAACCGCAACTACGTACTGCTCAGAAGCGAAGGCTTCTTGGATGAAGGTTTCCAGACGGACGAGATGGTCTGTCGTGGATCGCTTTACATGGAATCTGCACTGTAAAGGAGAGAGGGATTGGCTGCTTTCCAGTATCCAGTTGAGACGTTTGGTCACCATTCACTCCATCAGCTTGCAAAGGCAGCTGGTGAGAGCTACGGGGCAGTAATTTTTGGGATCCAAGTCCTCTTTTCCAGGTTTTGGGATGGGGACAATGTTAACCTTTCTCCAGGATGGAGGAAAAGTTCCCAAGATCCAGATTTGGTTGAATAGGATTAGTAAGCAGGAGAGGGAATGTGGGGTAGGTGTTTTAGAATTCCATTATGTATCTAGTTGGGGTCAGGTGCTCTGTGACTCAGACTGGCTTCGCTCAGGCTGGATGTCAGTTCTTCAGTTGTAAAAGTTTCGTTGTAGGGAGAGGGAATCTAGGGATGAGAAATCAAGGGGCATTTTTTCAACTTTGGTTTTGAACTTTCACAAGGGGGCCGAGTAATGATCGCTGGAAGAGTTAGCCGCAAACATTCTTCTCAATGAGGTAAGATCCCTGTTTCTTGGGATCTCAGCATAATGCTGTTGGCCCTATTAGATACACATAGGGCTGCATAGATACACATAAGGCTGTATAGATACAACTAAAGCTTCTTCCCTCACTGTACAAAAGTAGTACTAAGAATTTTAATCATGAAATTGTCAAAAATATGGTTAATATCCGAACTGTAATAGATAATATAATGTGCTCAGAAGCCCTGTAGGTAAGTAAATTAATTTGAATTGAAAATATGACCTACAGCTTGGTATTGGAAATGATCAGTCCAATGACTGATAACTGAGATGCTTTGATGACTTGCAGGTGTCAATTGTGAGGAATTTATTGACAAATGCCGCAGCAATCCATGTCAGAATGGTGGAACATGCACGGGGACAGAGGATGGCTTCACATGTACATGTCCTCCAGGGACTGACAGTAAGGCTGTACACAATTTACTTTAATGAATTTACTTTGCCCACATTTTAGCATGCTCCCCTGTCTTGATCGAGCAAATAATGCTACAGACATGACATCCTGGGCAGCTTAAAACTCAGAGAATGAGGATGATATTGATGAACATTGTGTTTCTGCACATGAACAGGTGACTCTTTATGATAAATTCACAATCAGAGTTGAGTCTCCTGTGTTATGATGTTTATTGAACTTTAATCTGAATACACAGCAAAAGCACAAACATTTTGAGTTTGATTTGCTTGTTCTGTCATTAATGATACCATCTTAGGAGCCCGTGTCATGCTTTAGGGACTGAATATAGTAAATTTGTGAATGATTTAGTGTAATGAATAAATGAAATATGTAGTCTGATACAGGTTGTACTTAGAGCACACGTAAATGTACTGTCAATGTTTGAAAGGACCAAAGACATGTATTGATAGCTATCCATATTTTCAGGCCCCATGTGTGAGATCTTTATAACAATAGATCCCTGTGATGCCCGCCCATGTAAAAATGGTGGCACATGTCGTCCTGGATCAGGTAGTGATTTTACATGTGAATGCCCAACTTACTTCAGGGGCAAAACTTGTACAGTGGATGTTAACTTCTGCAGATCACAACCTTGTCAGAATAGAGGTAACTGGTCTGTTTCTTGATTTAATTGAAATGAGTCGATGGTGATTAGGCTGATTCATTTTTTGATGCAGTGGCAGCAAATTAAAGAGAGGTCAGGCGGAAATCGACTATATTTCTGTTTAAGAATTACGTTATGCTATTTCATTTTGATATAGGCTACTGCTGCTTCTTTATAGCATGAAGAGGGAGAGGAAGTGACTTAAAATACACAGATCTGCAACTGAACAACAGAAGTATTGATACATGTATATGATTTTGTTCTGAATTGATGCAGTATGGAATACAGTTCTGCTGGGATGAAAAGTTATTGTTGGCAAATGCAAGTTAAGCACATCATTTGTGATAATATGACAAAATGGTAGTACGTCAGAAATCACAAAAATGGACTTAGTAGATATATAAATCATTCAGCGTTACAGCAAAGGCAAAATAATAAATAATAAACGATTGTATGAATCGTGGGTTCCAATTGTGTTTACAGTTGTGAGAAAAGATGTAAAGATCTATGCAGTGGATACAACCACTGGTAACTGTTCACATTAACACTTTTGTGAATCTAGAAGATCTATTTTCCTACAGTACATACATTTCTGCAGCGGCCAAATTCCCTAGCTGTGACCAAATATTAAGTCTTCAATTATCAAAATGTGCTGTTGATAATTTGCCAGTGAGACCACCATCAGCTTAAACATGCAGAGCTGCATCCAATATTTTAATTTATTAATTGCCAAAGATGTAAAATTTGCATTATAGCACTTATAGTTTTCTAATTAAATCTCTTGTGATATATATAGGTGATCGAAAGACAGATTAACTCAATGTTAACAACATGATTCTTGTAATGCTGAAAATGATGGCCAGTTATTCTGTTTCTGTAGGTACCTGCTTGAACATGTATGACACGTTTGCATGTAGCTGTAGTGGAGGATACACTGGCGACATGTGTGAGACAGAAATTGATGAATGTGAGACCCAGCCATGTGAAAATGGAGGGAGTTGCATTGACCAAATAGATGACTTTTTCTGCAAGTGTCCTGCTGGATTTACAAGTAAGATTCCTATTGTCTTGAATAAAATGTGTGAAAAGAACAGAAAATGTTTCACATCTCAGGAATTCTTGAGAAACGATGGGAGTCCACAAACAGGAAGTTACAGTAAAGCAATAAATCTAAAATTATGCAGTGGACTATCATGTTTAACGACAATGCTAATATTAACAACGAGACCTTTGCCAATATCGGGCACATTCTAAATCCCCGTTTTTTTCTCCTATCTGAGCTATACAATAAAATACTTGAATAACGGCAGTCGATAATCAAAGCACCTACTATAGTGAGAGAATTAATTTTGAGTTCGTACGAGCAAATGGTGGGAGCGGCTGCAGAACAATGTCTTGAGAGCCAGTCCACTCAGACTATGACATGCATCATTTTTTGTTTGTTACTACTCGATCGCCTTGCGAGTTGTGACCCCACCTGGCCATCTCTCGCTTCAGGCTAGTATGCTTTCTCTCCCTAGTGACCACGTGCTGTGACGGCACACTACATGCAGCCAGCTCAAAGTGATGACTCACCACTCACTGGGGCAAATATTAAATACAGGCCGAGAAGGCTACAACTGTGTAGTTTCGTCACACACATGTACTCTCTGGTCACTACCAATGATTATTACATGTAGCACGGTCTTTGATCGTAATTGATCGGTGCGCGGCGTATGCTCTTTGTCTAGACCAGGCTTTGTGACAAGATGCCTGCATTACCTGTGTCACAAACACGTGGCCAGCCTGTTCCCATACTATGAATAATACTGCACGGGAAACCGCCGGAAACAAACGTACTCATCTGCCTCTAACTTTTGCATTTGACTCTCTTGTAATTTGATCGAAACATGGTTACCGTTAGCATAAAAATACAAAAAAACAAAACACACCAACAACCAATAATAATAATATCAAGGCCGAGATCTGCTGTCAGTTTGATATTACATACTACGTTGATGTACAGTGCAAGCCAAGGGGGGTAAACATTAAACTACCCCACTTTTTTATGGTTACCTCCCTTGTTAGCATGTCCTGCACAAGTGGGGTATTTTAATCCCTGGCCTTTTTTTTTGTACTCTTTCCTGGAATAGCGAGACCTCAGGTATAACATGAACAAGATATTTTTGGTGTAACATGACCTCTCGTTATAATCAAGTTCTATTGTACATGTAACCAGGCCTTAACAGGGGGATGTTGATGGATCACTTTCATGTATCATTAAGATGAAAATGCATTAGCTAATAGAGTATAATATTTCAATCCTTATCCTGCATTCAATGGACCAGTCCATGCAATAGGAAGTGACTGCCATTGACCAATCAGTCATTTACTCGTGTGTTGCCACTAACTTTAATGATTGGGTCAGTCGAGCCATTTTGAAACAGAGGTTTCATATCATGTTTACTTTAGTACATAATAACGTAAACATGGCTGGATGAATTTTGAATTAGTCCTACATATTTGGATAGAGTACTTGTGATGAGATGCAATTGTACAAGTTTTGTTATCAGATAAGAGCTCATGATTAAGAATTTTCTGCTTATAGATGAATTGTAAAAACATGTTTTAACCTACTTCCCAAGATATCTGTACGTACTTGTCCCTATGGTATGCCATAAGTGAATAAATTATCTTTTAAGCCAGATAACATTCACCCCTCCCCCCTTCCACTGTTATAAGGCTGAACTTCCATAAGTTTTGGTTCTCTAAGCACAGACTTCTTTCTTGAATGACTGGGGCAGGACTCCCAGTTTTCCCTGGTGAAAAAGTTACTGAGAGATGAGCTCATTGTCATTGTCATACAAACATCTATTCATTGCTTCACCTGCACAATGTGGAGACGTGCGAACAGTTAAACACTATCAGACTAAATTTACTTGTCTGTTCATGACTTTTGACAGGCAAACAATGTGAGGTACAACTGGATGCAAGCACACCTCTTTCTGGGATACAAACTGATAAGGTAAACATTTTTATGAACCATGTGACGTTTAGGAAATCCAATTTCAAAATCAGTAAGACATGGCAGATCCTTTGAAAGAGTAACTGGCAGTTACATCATACAGCCAAAAGAGTAGGATTTCCTAAACTTCATAGGCTTTCATACTGTAAAATGGTAAAACCTTAATAGCAACTGTTGTGGTCTTTGTGTGGTCTTTACCTACCTTAAATGTCATAAAAACCCAAACTCAAACATGAGTATTTTAGCAGGCCTTTTAGTGGGAGATGGAGGGTTCAAAAAGCATGTGTACACTTTCACAGATGTTTAGAGATTTCTGTAATGTGACAGAGGTCATCGTTACTGTAGTCATCATTCAGTCATTGATTTACATGGAGTTTAGAAAATTTTGAAGTAGCTGTCCTGTAAGCAAATGAAATCTTATTTCTGATTAATTCATAATTGACTTGAGAGTTCATTACAGATATCTGTGGAAAATCAATTATCAAAAAAATAGTGGCGGGGTTAATTCAATGTCGGGGAATTTTGGCTCTTTAGTCTTTTTTTTTGCTCAACACTGCAACCAAAATGGCAGTTTTAAAAATTCTGAAGTTAATTTTCTGAAGTTGCAACTAATCCAACCCAGTCACTTATGTATCGACCGAATGTGTTGATTCATGTTTCAGGTATTTTTCAATAAAAAATTGTAAAACTATAAACTACAATGATCTTTGTTTTGGTTCCCTGTAATAAGCCCATCGCATCGGAAATGATATTAATACGCATTCAATTCTGTGCACACAATTTCCTTACCAGAAATGATTGTGTAGTGTTGTGGTGCGCATGAAATCTGTAGTGAGGCAGTAGAATATGGGACACTGTTTAGACCAAAAAGAGAGAGGGATAGAATGGTGGGCTCACAGGTTTATATTTCAAGAAATGAAAGCATACGTCTACTTGATTTTCCAGGTTGAGCCAACAGTCTCAACACAGACGAGCGGCATGGAGGAAAGTACTCAAGCAGATGAACTATCAACCCAGGAGTTAGCGAGTACAACTCAAGTAGAAACAACAGAAATAACTTTTGAGTCACCAGTAATGACCACTGTCAGTGACAAAATTGGAACCATTTCAGGGGAAACCATGACACCCACGACCATGCTTGTGCAGTCATCTGAAGATGTGGATAATACTGTTGTAACTGAATCTTCAAGTTTCCTTACACAAGAAACCAGCTCAGCCATGAACAACATAAATGAAAGCATGACATCTACTGTGAGCACGGAGTTGATCAACACAACAGACGAAACAAGCCCATTTTCAAAAGTGACAGATGATAGATACTTGCATTACACTATAGTTTATGCAACAACCTCCAAACCTTCTGTTCCAGCCACAGTTGGTACTGAAAAAGAAACTGTACGAAAGATTTTTGAAGACCAAAGTCAGTTCCCAACTATTGAAACAGATTCAAGTAATATGGATTATCCAGAAGAAGGTGAAGTTGAAACAACACCTGGTGAAGAGGAAACTCCATCTAGGGAAGATGAAGTTGGGACAGCATCTGGTGAAGAAGAAACTCCCTCTAGGGAAGGTGAAGTTGAGACAGCATCTGGTGAAAGAGAAACTCTGTCTGGGGAAGGTGAAGCTGAGACGGCATCTGGCGAAGGAGAAACTCCATCTGAGGAAGGTGAAGTTGAGACAGCTTCTGGGGAAGGTGAAATTGAGACAGCATCTGGTGAAGGAGAAACTCCATCTGGGGAAGGTGAAGTTGAGACAGCTTCTGAGGAAGGTGAAATTGAGACAGCATCTGGTGAAGGAGAAACTCCATCTGGGGAAAGTGAAGTTGAGACAGCATCTGGTGAAGGAGAAACTCCCTCTGGGGAAGGTGAAATTGAGACAGCATCTGGTGAAGGAGAAAGTCCATCTGGGGAAGGTGAAATTGAGACAGCATCTGGTGAAGAAGAAACTCCCTCTAGGGAAGGTGAAGTTGAGACAGCATCTGGTGAAGAAGAAACTCCCTCTGGCGAAGGTGAAATTGAGACAGCATCTGGTGAAGGAAAAAGTCCATCTGGGGAAGGTGAACTTGAGACAGCATCTGGTGAAGGTGAAACTCCATCTCGAGAAGATGAAGTTGAGACAGCATCTGGTGAAGGAGAAGCTCCATCAGGGGAAAATGAAATTGAGACAGCATCTGGTGAAGGTGAAATTCCATCTGGGGAAGGTGAAGTTGAGACAGCTTCTGGGGAAGGTGAAATTGAGACAGAATCTGGTGAAGGAGAAACTCCATCTGGGGAAAGTGAAGTTGAGACAGCATCTGGCGAAGTAGAAACTCCATCTGGGGAAGGTGAAGTTGAGACAGCATCTGGCGAAGAAGAAACTCCCTCTGGGGAAGGTGAGACAGCATCTGGTGAAGGAGAAACTCCATCCGGGGAAGGTGAAGTTGAGATAGCTTCTGGGGAAGGTGAAATTGAGACAGCATCTGGTGAAGGAGAAACTCCATCTGGGGAAGGTGAAGTTCAGACAGCATCTGGCGAAGTAGAAATTCCATCTGGGGAAGGTGAAGTTGAGACAGCATCTGGCGAAGAAGAAGCTCCCCCTGGGGAAGGTGAAGTTGAGGCAGCATCTGGTGAAGGAGAAACTCCATCAGGGGAAGGTGAAGCTGAGACAGCATCTGGTGAAGGAGAAATTCCATCTGGGGAAGGTGAAATTGAGACAGCATCTGGTGAACGAGAAGCTCCATCAGGGGAAGGTGAAGTTGAGACAGCTTCTGGTGAAGGAGAAACTCCCTCTGGGGAAGGTGAAGTTGAGACTGCATCTGGTGAAGGAGAAACTCCATCTGGGAAAGGTGAAGAGACAGTATCTGGTGAAGGTGAAATTCCATTTGGAGACGGTGAAGTTGAGACAGCATCTGGTGAAGGAGAAACTCCATCTGGGGAAGGTGAAATCGAGACAGCATCAGGTGAAGGTGAAATTCCATCTGGAGACGGTGAAGTTGAGACAGTATCTGGTGAAGGTGAAATTCCATCTGGAGATGGTGAAGTTGAGACAGCATCTGGTGAAGGAGAAACTCCATCTGGGGAAGGTGAAATTGAGACAGCATCTGGTGAAGGTAAAACTCCATCTGGGGAAGGTGAAGTTGAGACAGCATCTGGTGAAGGTGAAACTCCATCTGGAGAAGGTGAAGTTGAGACAGCATCTGGTGAAGGTGAAACTCCATCTGGAGAAGGTGAAGTTGAGACAGCATCTGGTGAAGGTGAAACTCCATCTGGAGAAGGTGAAGTTGAGACAGCATCTGGTGAAGGCGAAACTCCATCTGGAGAAGGTGAAGTTGAGACAGCATCTGGTGAAGGAGAAACTCCATCTGGGGAAGGTGAAGTTCAGACAGCATCTGGTGAAGGTGAAACTCCATCTGGAGAAGGTGAAGTTGAGACAGTACCTAGCAAAGAAGAAATTCCATCTGGAGAAGGTGAAGTTGAGACAGCATCTGGTGAAGGAGAAACTCCATCTGGAGAAGGTGAATTTGGGACAGTATCTGGTGAAGGAGAAACTCCCTCTGGAGAAGGTGAAGTTGAGTCAGCATCTGGTGAAGGAAAAACTCCATCTGGAGAAGGTGAAGTTGAGACAGCATCTGGTGAAGGAGAAACTCCATCTGAGGAAGGTGAAGTTGAGACAGCATCTGGTGAAGGAGAAACTCCATCTGAAGAAGGTGAAGTTGAGGCAGCATCTGGTGAAGCAGAAACTCCATCTGAGGAAGGTGAAGTTGAGGCAGCATCTGGTGAAGGAGAAACTCCCTCTGGAGAAGGTGAAGTTGAGACAGCATCTGGTGAAGGAGAAACTCCATCTGGAGAAGGTGAATTTGGGACAGTATCTGGTGAAGGAGAAACTCCCTCTGGAGAAGGTGAAGTTGAGACAGCATCTGGTGAAGGAGAAACTCCATCTGGAGAACGTGAAGTTGAGACAGTATCTGGTGAAGGAAAAACTCCATCTGGAGAAGGTGAAGTTGAAACAGCATCTGGTGAAGGAGAAACTCCATCTGAGGAAGGTGAAGTTGAGACAGCATCTGGTGAAGGAGAAACTCCATCTGAAGAAGGTGAAGTTGAGGCAGCATCTGGTGAAGGAGAAACTCCATCTGGGGAAGGTGAAGTTGAGACAGCACCTGGTGATGGAGAAGCTCCATCTGGGGAAGGTGAAGTTGAGGCAGCATCTGGTGAAGGAGAAACTCCATCTGGGGAAGGTGAAGTTGAGACAATATCTGGTGAAGAAGCTGCATCAGGGGAAAGTGAAGTTGAGACAGCATCTGGTAAAGGAGAAACTCCATCAGGGGAAGGTGAAGTTGAGACAGCATCTGGTGAAGGAGAAACTCCATCTGGGGAAGGTGAATTTGGGACAGTATCTGGTGAAGGAGAAACTCCATCTGGGGAAGGTGAAAATGAGACAATACCTGGAGAAGAAGGAAGTCCATCTGGGGAAGGTGAAATTGAGACAGTATCTGGTGAAGGAGAAACTCCATCTGGGGAAGGTGAAATTGAGACAGTATCTGGTGAAGAAGAAACTCCATCTGGGGAAGGTGAAGCTGAGACAATACCTGGCGAAGAAGGAAGTCCATCTGGGGAAGGTGAATTTGAGGCAGCATCTGGTGAAGGAGAAACTCCCTCTGGAGAAGGTGAAGTTGAGACAGCATCTGGTGAAGGAGAAACTCCATCTGGAGAAGGTGAAATTGAGACAGTATCTGGTGAAGAAGAAACTCCATCTGGGGAAGGTGAAGCTGAGACAATACCTGGCGAAGAAGGAAGTCCATCTGGGGAAGGTGAATTTGAGGCAGCATCTGGTGAAGGAGAAACTCCCTCTGGAGAAGGTGAAGTTGAGACAGCATCTGGTGAAGGAGAAACTCCATCTGGAGAAGGTGAATTTGGGACAGTATCTGGTGAAGGAGAAACTCCCTCTGGAGAAGGTGAAGTTGAGACAGCATCTGGTGAAGGAGAAACTCCATCTGGAGAACGTGAAGTTGAGACCGTATCTGGTGAAGGAGAAACTCCATCTGGAGAAGGTGAAGTTGAGACAGCATCTGGTGAAGGAGAAACTCCATCTGAGGAAGGTGAAGTTGAGACAGCATCTGGTGAAGGAGAAACTCCATCTGAAGAAGGTGAAGTTGAGGCAGCATCTGGTGAAGGAGAAACTCCATCTGGGGAAGGTGAAGTTGAGACAATATCTGGTGAAGAAGCTGCATCAGGGGAAAGTGAAGTTGAGACAGCATCTGGTAAAGGAGAAACTCCATCAGGGGAAGGTGAAGTTGAGATAGCATCTGGTGAAGGAGAAACTCCATCTGGGGAAGGTGAATTTGGGACAGTATCTGGTGAAGGAGAAACTCCATCTGGGGAAGGTGAAAATGAGACAATACCTGGAGAAGAAGGAAGTCCATCTGGGGAAGGTGAAATTGAGACAGTATCTGGTGAAGGAGAAACTCCATCTGGGGAAGGTGAAATTGAGACAGTATCTGGTGAAGAAGAAACTCCATCTGGGGAAGGTGAAGCTGAGACAATACCTGGCGAAGAAGGAAGTCCATCTGGGGAAGGTGAAGTTGAGACAGCACCAGGTGAAGGAGAAACTCCATCTGGGGAAGGTGAAATTGAGACAGTATCTGGTGAAGAAGCTCCATCAGAGGAAGGTGAAGCTGAGACAATACCTGGCGAAGAAGAAAGTCCATCTGGGGAAGGTGAAGTTGAGACAACGTCTGGTGAAGGAGAAAATCCATCGGGGGAAGGTGAACTTGAGATAGCATCTGGTGAAGGAGAAACTCCATCTGGAGAAGGTGAAGTTGAGACAGCATCTGGTGAAGAAGAAACCCCTTCTGGGGAAGGCGAAGTTGAGACATCTGGTGAAGGAGAAACTCCATCTGGAGACGGTGAAGTTGAGACAGTATCTGGTGAAGGAGAAACTCCCTCTGGGGAAGGTGAAGTTGAGACAACATCTGGTGAAGGAGAAACTCCATCTGGGGAAGGTGAAGTTGAGACAGCATCAGGTGAAGAAGAAACCCCCTCTGGGGAAGGCGAAGTTGAGACAACATCTGGTGAAGGAGAAACTCCCTCTGGAGACGGTGAAGTTGAGACAGCATCTGGTGAAGGAGAAACTCCCTCTGGGGAAGGTGAAGTTGAGACAGCATCTGGTGAAGGAGAAACTCCATCTGGGGAAGGTGAAGTTGAGACAGCATCTGGTGAAGAAGAAACCCCCTCTGGGGAAGGTGAAGCTGACACAATATCTGGTGAAGGAGAAACTCCATCTGTGGAAGGTGAAGTTGAGACAATACCTGGCGAAGAAGAAAGTCCATCTGGGGAAGGTGAAGTTGGGACAGTATCTGGTGAAGGAGAAACTCCCTCTGGGGAAGTTGAAGTTGAGACAATGTCTGGTGAAGGACAAATTCCTTCTGGGGAAGGTGAAGTTGAGACAGCAGCTGGTGAAGAAGAAACCCCCTCTGGGGAAGGCGAAGTTGAGACAGAATCTGGTGAAGGAGAAACTCCTTCTGGGGAAGGTGAAGTTGAGACAGCATCTGGTGAAGGAGAAACTCCCTCTGGGGAAGGTGAAGTTGAGACAGAATCTGGAGAAGGAGAAACTCCCTCTGGGGAAGGTGAATTTGAAACAGAATCTGGTGAAGGAGAAACTCCCTCTGAGGAAGGTGAAGTTGAGACAGTATCTGGCGAAGGAGAAACTCCATCTGGAGAAGGAGAAGTAGATACAGTATCTGGTGGTGGAGAAATTCCATCAGGTGAAAGCAAGATAGAATCTGATGAAATAGAACTTCCATCAGGAGAAGGAGAAGTAGAGATTGTATCTGGTGAAGGAGAAGTTCCATCAGGGGAAGGAAAGGTGGAGAGAGCATCTGGTGAAGGAGAACTGCCATCAGGAGAAGGAGAAATGGAGGTAGTATCTGGTGAAGGAGAATTCCTTTCAGGTGATGGAGAAGTAGAGACTGTATCCGGTGACAGAGAACTTTCATCAGGAGAAGGAGAGGTGGAGACAGTATCTGGTGAGGAACTTCCATCGGGAGAAGTAGAGACGGCATCTGGTGAAGGAGAAATTTCGTCAGGAGGAGAAATAGAGACTGTCTCTGGCGAAGGAGAACTTCCTTCGGGAGATGGAGAAGTAGAGAGATTATCTGGTGATGGAGAAATTCCATCAGATGAAAGAGAGCTGGAGACAGTATCAGGTCGAGGAGAACTTCCATCAGGAGAAGGAGAAATAGAGACTGTATCGGGTGAAGGACAATTTACTTCAGGAGATGGAGAAATAGAGATTGTGTCTGGTGAAGGAGAACTGCTATTGGGAGAAGAAGAGGTGAAGACAGTATCTGGTGAGGAAGAACTTCCATCAGGAGAAGGAGAGGTGGAGACAATATCTGGTGAAGGAGAATTTCCGTCAGGAGAAGGAGAAGTAGAGACTGTATCTGGCGAAGGAGAACTTCCATCTGGAGATGGAGAAGTAGAGACTGTATCTGGTGATGGAGAAGTTCCATCAGATGAAAGAGAGTTGGCGACAGTATCAGGTGAAGGAGAACTTCCATCGGGAGATGGAGAAATAGAGACAGTATCTGGTGATGGAGAAGTTCCATCAGATGAAAGAGAGCTGGAGACAGTATCAGGAGAGGGAGAACTTCCATCAGGAGAGGAAGAAATAGAGACTGTATCGGGTGAAAGAGAAATGGAGATAGTATCTGGTGAAGGAGAAGTTCCATCAGGCGAAATGGAGAGAGTATCTGGTGAAGGAGAAGTTCCATCAGATGAAAGAGAGCTGGAGACAGTATCAGGAGAGGGAGAACTTCCATCAGGAGAGGAAGAAATAGAGACTGTATCGGGTGAAAGAGAAATGGAGATAGTATCTGGTGAAGGAGAAGTTCCATCAGGCGAAATGGAGAGAGTATCTGGTGAAGGAGAAGTTCCATCAGATGAAAGAGAGCTGGAGACAGTATCAGGAGAGGGAGAACTTCCATCAGGAGAGGAAGAAATAGAGACTGTATCGGGTGAAAGAGAAATGGAGATAGTATCTGGTGAAGGAGAAGTTCCATCAGGCGAAATGGAGAGAGTATCTGGTGAAGGAGAGCTTCCATCAGGAGAAGGAGAGATGGAGATAGTATCTGGTGAAGGAGAACCTCCTTCAGGAGATGGAGAAGTAGAGACTGTGTCTGGTGAAGGAGAACTTCCATCAGGAGAAGTGGAGACAGGTGAGGAAGAACTTTCATCAGGAGAAGGAGAAGTAGAGACAGTATCTGGTGAAGGAGAACTTCCATCAGGAAAAGGAGAGGTGGAGAGAGGATCTGGTGAAGGAGAACTTGTCTCAGGAGAAGGGGAAATAGAGTCTTCATCTGGTGAAGAACTTCCATCAGGTGAAGGAGAAGTGGAGACGGTATCTGGTGAGGGAGAACTTGTATCAGGAGAAGGGGAAGTAGATATAATATCTGGTGAAGGAGAACTGCCATCAGGAGAAAGAGAAGTAGTGACAGTGTCTGGTGAAGGCGAACTTACACCTGGAGAAGGAGAGGCGGATACAATATCTGGTGAAGGCCAAGTGCCAACATCTGGTGTAGGAGAACTTCCATCAGGAGAAGGAGAGCTGGAGACAGTGCCAGTTGAAGGAGAACTCCCATCAGGAGAAGGAGAGGTTGAGACTATATCGGGTGATGTAGAACTTCCATCAGGAGAAGGAGAAGAAGAGACTGTATCTGGTGACAGAGAACTTTTATCAGGAGAAGGAGAGTTGGAGACAGTATCTGGTGAGGAACTTCCATCAGGAGAAGTAGAGACAGTATCTGGTGAAGGAAAACTTCCATCAGGAGAAGGAGAGGTGGAGACTGTATTTGGTGAAGGAGAACTTCCATCAGGAGAAGGAGACGTGGAGAGAGTATCTGGTGAAGGAGAGGTGGAGACATCTGATGAAGGAGAACTTCCATCAGGAGAAGGGGAAATAGGGATAGTATCTGGTGAGGGAGAACTTTCATCAGGAGATGGTGAGGTTGAAACAATATCTGGTGAAGAAGAACTTCCATCAGGGGAAGGACATGGAAGAGAGGTTGAAAATGCTAAAGAAGGTGTGACATCAAGCACCACAGTTGGTGTCACTGATCTTTCGCCAGAGAATGGAACCAGTGTTACTGCAAATATGTCCATAGTGGCTCAGGACGTAGATGACATGAACTTTACAACATCAATTGTAGATGAACTAGCCTTGTGTGAAGATGATAGTGATGAGACAAATAAGTTTGATGGTGATGAGCAGAGTGGTTCAATACTTTCAAGTATTTTTAAAATGAAAGAAGTACTAAGTCAAAAAGGAAAAGGGTGTACAAGAAAGCCCTCTCCTGGAATTAGTACTGACAGTTCTTCAAAAGAAACACATGAACATTATGTGACTGAGGCAGACAAAATAAGAACAACAACAGCTATTCCTTTGGAAACTACCAGTAATGGTCTGCACCTAAAAGATATAATACCATCAACGGCATTGTCTGAAGAAATTACACTTCCTACACATGATGGTTTGGAGTTAAGTGCCGATGTCAATGCAACAACCCCTGTTGTTGATGTGCAAGTGACAGGAAGTGATGTTAGTCCAAGTGACAGTGATATAAACAAAATGACAGAGTCAAGTGACAATGTTGCAGATTTACCCAAGGATAAAGAAGTACAAAAGATTGCTGATGGCCTTGGCATTATTACCATCGGTTTGGAGGGCACAACTGAAACTATGTACACTAATGAATGGGACAGCTCAACATCAGGCTGGCCAACCACTACTGCACCACCCACAAAGGAGTGGGAAAGGGTCACAAAGGAGTGGGAGAGACGGACTAAGCCGTGGGAAAGGGTCACCAAAGAGTGGGAAAGACACACAGGAATTAAAGAAAAATCAACAACTGTCTTTGCTGAAGACACAGAGACACCAGTGGCAACAGCTATGGAGGGAAACAGTACTGAAGTAACAACATTGAGTTCTGTGCATGACACAAGTGATACAGAAAACATGACATTCAGCACTCTGACTCCCACTTCTGCACAATTTGAAACTGACTCAGCTAGTCCTATTCAAGATGAGACAACTGCCATTCAGCATGAAACCACAATGACCTCTTTTACAGGTCAGGCACAAGGTTCTACACAAACCAGCAGTGACACAGGACTATTACATATTGAAACACATAAAGTAGAGACCATGACCCTGAAATCAACAGATGCAAGCACTACAGACACCAGCCAAACTGAAGACTCTGGGACTCTGCACATTGAAACACACAAAGTAGAAACCATGACTCTGAAACCAACAGATGCAAGCACTACAGATGCCAGCCAGACTAATGACACTGACACTTTGCACATTGAAACACACAAAGTGGAAACCATGACTCTGAAACCAACAGATGCAAGCACTACAGATGTCAGCCAGACAAATGATACTGATGCTCTGCACATTGAAACACACAAAGTAGAAACCATGACTCTGAAACCAACAGATGCAAGCACTACAGATGTCAGCCAGACAAATGATACTGATGCTCTGCACATTGAAACACACAAAGTAGAAACCATGACTCTGAAACCAACAGATGCAAGCACTACAGATGTCAGCCAGACAAATGATACTGATACTCTGCACATTGAAACACACAAAGTAGAAACCATGACTCTGAAACCAACAGGTGCAAGCACTTCAGATGTCAGCCAGACTAATGACACTGATACTCTGCACATTGAAACACACAAAGTAGAAACCATGACTCTGAAATCAACAGACGCAAGTACTACAGATGCCAGCCAGACTAATGACACTGACACTCTGCACATTGAAACACACAAAGTAGAAACCATGACTCTGAAACCAACAGATGCAAGCACTACAGATGTCAGCCAGACAAATGATACTGATACTCTGCACATTGAAACACACAAAGTAGAAACCATGACTCTGAAACCAACAGATGCAAGCACTACAGATGTCAGCCAGACAAATGATACTGATACTCTGCACATTGAAACACACAAAGTAGAAACCATGACTCTGAAACCAACAGATGCAAGCACTACAGATATCAGCCAGACAAATGATACTGATACTCTGCACATTGAAACACACAAAGTAGAAACCATGACTCTGAAACCAACAGATGCAAGCACTACAGATGTCAGCCAGACAAATGACACTGATACTCTGCACATTGAAACACACAAAGTAGAAACCATGACTCTGAAACCAACAGATGCAAGCACTACAGATGTCAGCCAGTCTAATGACACTGACACTCTGCACATTGAAACACATAAAGTAGAGACCATGACATTAAAACCAACAATCTCGCCACATACAGACAGTGATATAACCACCGTGTCCATCCTGACATCTCTGTCACCTTCTAATGGGACAACACAGACTATCAATAAGACTGTTGACATTTTACATATTGAAACTCATCCCATGGAGAGAGTGACTTTAAAACCAACAATAGACCTTGCAGGGGTGGGAAGTAGCACCATCCTAACTGAAACCACTAACATATCCAACGTAACTGATTCTACAAGTGAGACCCCAACCACTACCGTCAGTGTTAGTGAAGGTAGAACTGACATTGTGATACCACACATTGAAACTCACGGGGTAGAAACTATGACTCTTGAGCCAGCCATATCCTCAGCACTTTCAGACAAACCAACCACAGCAGTAGCTACTGACAGCTCAACATCTTTCAAGAAGATGGATACGGCCATTTCATCAATAGATACTGAGTATTCAACAACAACAGATATGAAAATCCTATTAAAAACTCATGAAGTGGAAACAGTAACGCTCAAACCAATGGAGATCTTCCCAACAACTCAAGACAAATTTCAAACACCTGATGACCAAATTCAACTTGTTACAAAGGTTCCTCCAGTAATAGAACTCGACACAGTGACAGCCTCTTCTGATGCAGTACCCACTAGAACAGAACAACCAATACAAATTAAAACCCATGCAATGGAAACAGTTACTATGAAACCTCTTTTGGAAACTACAACATCCAGTGTGTCTTCAGTCTCAGATCAGACCACAGAGTTTGACAGTACGACTAGTACAGACAGCCCAAGCCCCATCACCACAACCCTACAGACTATGGTGACATGGTTATCTAACACATTGTCAACTGTTTCCTCTCAGGAGGATGTGAGCTCAACATCTGAGACAAACATTTCAGAGTCCACCTCTTCTTTGTTCGGTTCAAACGCAACAAGCAGTTTTGCACCAGATTCTCAGACCTGGGACAAAACAACAGAGGCCGATACCACCTCACTACCAAATATTTTCTCCACTGTCTCCACACTTGTTTATACTACTGTGTCAACCATTTTAGAAGATGACCGCACAGAAAGAACTGCAGGACATGCAGAAAGTACCCCACAAGTATCATCTCTTCCTGGTGGCAAAGATAGTGGAATCCAGTTAATGACCAAAAAGCCAGCACTCACTGCTGCTATCAAGGTGACCACACGTAAAGATGGCAGGGGCGATGTTATTGTGAAGTGGTTTAGTTCAAGTGATTCAGTAACCCGCCCTACAGCAACTGAGCAACCAACAACGTCAACTACATTTCAACCAGATAGGTGGCACACAGCAGAATTCTTGACCAAGTGGCCTGTCACACCAACAACAAAGGCTCCCCCTATTTATAGAGGCCCTGCAAAAGGAGTGGTTATATTGTCTCCTAACAAGTGGATAGGAACTTACCCATCCAAAACAAAACCACCTATTGTACGAGTACCCATAAAAGGACCTAATGGCATACAGTTGGTTCCTGGAATGGTTCTTCCAGATAGAAATGCCTCTCAAAAGACAGATTGGCACCAGTGGATTCAGGAAGGTAATGAAACTGTATTCTATTACACTGGCCGGCCAGGCCCAGATGGTGGAATCCCTGTCTACAGAGGTATTCGCACTGGTCCAAATGGTGAAAATGTGCCAGGGGACCCAAGAACAGGTGTTGATGTGAAGTTGACTGTATATAAAGTGGTGAAAGATGTGATGAATATCAGCAGAGAAACAGCTGTTGAAGCTTACAGGCGTGCTAGGGAGATGCTGAGGAAGACACTAGAGCAGTTATCCAGACTGTGGAGCTATTGTGTGAGAGGAGTAGTGGAGGTTGTGTATGTCCCAGCAGAGAGAGGCTACGTTGACTACAGCACTCGTTTAAAGATAGCCTACAGAAATATCCGTAAAGCTTATGAATATGGATGTGATGTTCTGCGCAACACTTATAATGACACGTCTACAAAAATAACAAAGTATTTTAATCATCTGGCAGATTACTATAAAAAATCTTATAACTACTATTATGATTTGTTAGAAGCCAGTAGGAGGAGAAGGCGGAGGAGGAGAAAGTGAGAAATTAGACATGATGTGTTCATCTGTCCTTTATAATATGAACATTTGTGTGGCTGAGTAACACACAAGTTGAAAATACATCAGGTACTGTCAGATTGGACATTTGAAGAGATACCAGGGTACACAAGAGAAGTAGATCATCAAATTGACGGGCTGGGTTGGCAGGTTGAGGAGACAGTTATTGCGTCTTGGTGAGCTGTATTGAACTTATCATGACATTGTTTTGCGTTCAGATTATGCTGGTGTTTGATTTAGAGTTGTATTCTTTTTGAAAGATAGTGTTATATTTTTTTGAAGCACGGAGAATATTTTATTTTGTGTTGTCAATTATGAATTTAATCCCTCTTGCATGGCTTTCTTTATCCTCTTAATTTTTTTTATGTTCATGTTTGTTACAATATTTTACAAGGCACTTTGATAATAACGAAATCTAAACTCACGCACCTTCTTTCAAGAACTGAACTTTGACTGAATCTGAAAATGATTTTATCATGTGTAATAATTGTCCTAGTATCGTATGGTGTGAATATAGATCATAGTTTATAGAACTGCTTCAGTATAAATTATATTAATTCCATTGAGATACACTGCAGTGTGCTACTATTATCTCATATAATGTGTAAGAGCATTTCCAGAATTTTAATATTACCACTTTTGCATGATAATGCATGCTGTCATGATAAATTTTCCTCTCATTTCTTACATTATACAGTTGAGATTTGTGTCTGGTGCCATTTTGTAATGCTGCTTTAAGTCAAGCATAAACATATTTACACATTTATGTAAATAAAAACAGTTTCATGCCTTCCATTCTAAATTGATTAATTGGCTTTCTTTTATGCATGTGTTGTGAGTTGTTTCCCACAGGATTCAGATTCCTCACAGTAAGGTAGGCAGAATTTATTTTGCTTACTTTTACAAACCATTGTAGGTGTAAATCCTTGTGAATGGATGAATTCTATCATCTTTTTTTTTTATGTCATGATATGGTATCTCGTCACTTTGAAATACATGTCGCATTATGTTCTCAAGGGCTTGTCTGGATACTTACTAACACTTTTAATATTGGTGGACCCTGTGTCAGTCAATTTATAATGTTCAAAACAATCAGGTTTTGCTTATTTAAACAATGACCTGCGCTAAAAAACAAAAACTAAAAAGGTCTGAATAAAGAGCAGAAGATCATATTTTTAACCTGTGCCGTAGTGATTGGGTCATATTTAGTCCCAACCCACTTTTAAACAGCTGCCATTTTGCATAACGGAGCTAGAGTTCTGGAATTTGTTTTACTTTCCCTAAATTCATTTATGCTAATGTATGCCACGTATCAACTAAAATATTCACAAACAGCCGCTTGACCAGTGGGATCTGACCCTGACCTCCTTGAATGGTGATCGGGTCCTAGTATATGACCCGATAACTGTAAAGAGAGGATGGTGATCGGGTTTTATACGACCCGATTACTTTAAAAGAAGAACCGGTGACTGGGTCTTATTCGACCCGAACTTCATTGTGAAGAATTGGTGATACTGCCTTTGTACTTTCAAATTAGTTAAGATTATAAAGTTTGTGTAGAGGGTCTATGTTTGCAAGGCCATAGGCTCGTGAATATTTACATGAGAACAATAGAGGTCAACACTGACAAAGTGAGTCAAATGTTGGTGACCGCACTCGGGCAGTCCAGTCATCAGCGCAACCGGTGGAGGTGCTCAGAAATTTGGTGCGATAGGTCTCAGTTTCACGATTTGTGCCACAGAACATGTGCGTGCGTATGTTTGAATTTTGTTTTACATCATTGCTCTTTTCAATCGTGCAAGCATTGTAAACTTTCAGTGCAAATGCGCTACAATACACTCCAATCAGACTTTGTTAGTTATTTGCTTTGATCAGGGCATCTCGTTTAATCTGCATCGTGAAGGGAAGCCGACCAAAAAATATTCTCAATAATGAGAGAGATACCCTTCAACTGGAACAAGAAAATGACTTTGCGGGTGATTCCTGCGATGCTTCTCAAGTTAATACTTGATGAAGATTCTGGCGACAATAATGATTTTGGTGCAGATGAAGGCATCGAGAGTGATGATAATGATGATATTGATGTTATTACCGCGGAAAATGAGCCCAGCAGAAGCGCTGGAAGGTCCAAAACTTTTTCATTGGCCGAAATGGAACTGAGTGGTCAGTGGAACCTAGAGTACAGCAAAGTCGGTCTTCAGACAGAAATATTTTACAGGAGGCCTCTTGCAGGGAAATTAAGCACTGCTGTGGGACAGTTATTATAAATCCTATTAATGCAATTGATCTTTTCACAAGTGCGGTAATCCAAGACTTGAGCTGGTTATTCGTTTTACAAATGAACATGGCAGAACGCATTTTAGAAGCCCGGTGGCCAAGAATTATGGAGAGAGACGGATCTTACAGAAATCCGTACCCTAATTAGATTGTGGATTATTCTTGGGACTTTACAGATGAACAATTATTATACACTCTCAGATTTATGGCATCCAAAGTATGAGGTGACAATTGTAAGGGCTATGACCTCTGACAGATTTTGCTGGCATGTAAAGGCATCTGCGGTTTGACAGTGCACGAGACAGAGAGATTAGATGAGCAACGATTAGGCTTGCCTCAGTCAGGGGAATATTTGAACTTTTCAACCAAAGTTGGTCATGCTACTATGTTCCAGGAATATTCCCTATAGTTGATGAGAAGCTAGTCAGTTTCAGACGGCGATGTTCTTTTGAAGTGTACATGCACAAAAGGCGGACAAAATACGGAATGGATTTTTTTTTTCTATAGGACAGCCAGACATTTTAACCACTTAGTGCAATCCGAAACTGTGGAAAGAAACAACCAGATGTTGAAGAGACAACAGATCGACAATCAAGCCAGAGGCTGCTGCAAAACAACAGACACCGATATGTATGTATTTGACTTAGTACAGAGGTACTTCGGAAGTGGCTGAAATGTCACCACAGAGTTACTTCACAAATTTTGAACTGTCTCATGACTTGTGCTGTGAACCAAACAATGATAGTTGTGGGAACATGCCATCCTAACAAGCCCTTCATAACTGTGGGCTCTTCCACATTTGAACATGTATTTACACAAATGCAGTGCTGGTTTCTTTTCGTGGGAAACAGAAAAAGAATGCCGCTCTTTTCCCAGCACAACATTTGACTGGTGATACAGTGGTGGAAAAAGAGAACCAGCCAGAAATAGTTTTGTTTTACAATGTGGCCAAAGGTGGTGTGGATTCACTGGGACTGGTTAGTACATCAAGTATAATATGTGCAAGTGCCCAACAAATCGTTGGCCGATTGCATTTTTCGTGAACTCGATAGATATCAGCATGGTTGCTGCTTACATAATCTGGATGTGCAAGAGCCTCAGGGAAACGGTAACACTGGAAAAAAAAAAGCATCAGTGAGAAAGTATTTGTGCAGTATGAGAAGGTCTCATCCAGCCACAGATAGAAAGCAGAGGTTTTAGGTGATGCCTTTGTGCAGCAGACAACACTGTGTCTTTCTACGAACAGAGAAAAAATAATAACATATGACAGGGACTCCGTTTTTTCACAAGTCCTATTTTTAGCGGTCCCGAACGTGTGGAAATATACCTCTGATGCTTTAGTGCTCTGAAACTGTAAGTAAGCACATGGCACGATTGCTGCCACGATGGACTTCTGGCGTTGAGACATGCTGGTGCCCCGGGACAGCTGCTGACATTGGTGTATGATACCTCATTGCCTGTGCCTGTCGTTGGGGCATGCTGGTGTCCTGAGACATCTGAAGGATTTCTGTAAGGCCATTGCCCTGGCCTTGAGGAATGCTGACGTTCTGGGAACATCTGAAGTATCTCTGTGATTCCACTGCCCTGACCTTGAGGCATGCTGGCGTCCTGGAACATCTGAAGTATTTCAACGATGCAATAGTTCTGGCGTAGAGGCATGCTGACGTTCTGGGGACATCTGAAGTACATGTATTTCTGTGATGCCGTAGTTCTGATATCAAGACATGCTGACATACTCTGACATCTGAAGTACATGTATTTCTGTGGTGCCATAGTTCTGGCGCTGGGGCATGCTGATGGTGTGGCACTTGAAATACATGTATTTCTGTAAGACTACTGTTCTTTCGTTGAGGCGTGCTGATGCCGGGACATTTGTATGATGCCAGTGCCCTGGTGTTGAGGGACTTTTGTGTCCTGGGGCATCTGTATATGTATTTCTATGATCCAAGCGTCCTTGTCCCGAGGCTTGCATGTATTCCATTATCTGAGATACCTGAAGTACAGTATTTCTATGACTTCAAAAGTTCAATGTGCTGACGTTGATGCTGATGTTCTGAGGCCTCTGCTGCGACATTTCTATGACGCCAGTGTGCTGGCACATAATTTATACTGAGATTTCTGAGATGCAAAAGTCCTACTTGTGCCCTTGAACATCTGAAGTGTTTTTGGCTTGCCACCATTCTCTCTTCATGAGGGTTGGGTAATAAGACCAATCACCAAGTTATGTAAGTTTTTTCATCACCACCGCACCGGTTAATAAAAATAAAAGAAAAATCTACCACAAAAATGAAACCCCACCGTCCTGTCAATTTCCTCCTGTTAAATGCCTGTCAGTTTGTCAATGACTTGGTAATAAACTCACTTCTTGCTTTCGACAGCAAAATTAAAACAAAAGAACAAAAAAGTAGATACATAGAGCCAAGTGATGAAAAAGTAGAAGGTGAATGGACAGATAATCACTTTCAGCATATTTCACATTTTTAAAATGTAGTCTTTGCCTTTTTAAGCTTGGTGGTGTACAAAAAAGTTATCTCAAGGTGTCGAAGCCAGACAGGAAACAAGCTTCCATTGCACATCTGATTTCATTGTCTGATACATCTATGGAGAAAGTCAGTCTGTTGTCTCACTGAGTACAAATGTATATGGTTGTTTATGGGATTAATAAGAGCCTGTGTATCAAACAGAGCAATGTGATAATGTCGTATTTCAGGGTATTTCAGAAATTATTTCACTGAGGTCAATGAGCACATTACAAGATTTAGAATGACAAAACAAGCCAAACACGCATCATGTCAGCATAAAACTTTACTTCTCAATAAAAATGCACAAAACATGAAACTCATAAACATGTTTGGATCGCACCTTAAAAGAAAATATAAATGAAAAAACACAAAAATGTATTAAAAATTCATTCTAAGATGATGAAATGCATGAGACTAGTAGTAGTACTGACTTTCTTCCATCAATCTAAAGTTGGTAGAGGCAAAGCAAAACTGTGGTCACTAGAAGCAGGTATTGAATACAAAGACATACATGACATAGACTGAGCTAAGTGTTTCCACACTCTTGCTTCCCAAGCATTTCACTGTTCATATTCAAGGAGTGTTTTTGTTCCTTTCTCACAAGCAGTAGTAGTACTATCTACAAAATATAAGCATGCATCACTCACCCCGCCCTCCCAAATGTAATAGAAAAGCTTTTTATTTTGATGAAAACTGAAGAGTAATCACTTCCATGGTACCAGAGGTCAGTTCTGGAATGCACACAGAATACAATGTATTTTTTTCTATCAGTCCCTCTTGTCACACATTCATGGGTGCCAGCAATGGAGCCATCTGAAACCTGAAAATCACTTTGACCAAATCAGCCAAACCTGAAATCGCAGGCACTGAGCAACTTAGTGATAAGAGAACAGACCTAGCAACTAAATTACACTTAAATTGCATACATCAATGAGGTACAAAGGCAATTTTCAAATACATGTATCAGAGAACAAAACACTTTACAAGTGTAACATGTCACAATAACGTACCACACGGTTACTAAGTATTGGTGCACACCTATAACTTTCCTTGTTCATTTAAAATGTGTGACTGCAGTAGTTTTTTGTTCTATAAGATGAAGATTATTTTCTAGCTATATCTGAATGTGGGAAAAATTCTCCAAAAAGTTTGTAAAACATATCACAAACACCCAAAGGACAATACATGTAACCATGGCTTTTGTGCATGTTTAGTAATTATATTTGTGTCCCTTGAGCCAATAAAATAGATCCTGTTGTCTCCCTTTCAATTCAACACGGCTAAACTGGGTTTTTCTTTGTACGGAAATAGAAACGGCAACGGAAACGTCAAAAACCCATCAAGTAGTGAAACAGAACTACATGTACAGGTACCGGTACCGTACTTAATGGAGGTTTGACGTTTTCGTTTCCGTACACATGAAAACAAGGCTTAATTAAGCAATATGCCGTTGCTTGACTCGCACTGCTTACGACCCCTGTGGTTATAATAGAAACGTGACATCTATAGGCCTCACTCACGCTTGATGTAATAAGTACCGTTTATTGGACTGAATGAAGTGAAACCCGGCTATGCCGATGATTTTGATGCCGGTGTAACAGGCCAAAATATACCCCCCGCCCAGAATATACCCGGGGTTAAACTGGCCTAGCCCAGAATATCCCCCGGGGTATATTCTGGGCTAGGCCAGTTTATACCCCGGTGTTACTTTGGGCTAGGCCAGACTATACCCCCCCAGTCCAGATTATACCCCCTGCTTTTTCTTTAAAAACAAGTCAAGACCACAGTTTATTTCAGCCTGTTCTTCATCACTGTCATCAGATATCATATTAAGACATACATGAACACATTCTTGACACCAACAAGTCATAATGCAATTTAGAGAAAATAATAATAACAGTTTATTTCAGCCTTAGTTTACTTTGGTGTACATACATAGGCCTACATTGTCGACTCCTGTAAATCATGATACATTTTAGAAGGAACAAACATGCCTTAAAATGCATTGATATACAAAAGAGTTGAGTATCCATTCAAACTGACATGATTAGACTTCAGCATTAATTTCACTCGTGAGTGTTGATGATATTATTATTATTATTATTATTTTGATAGTTAGTTGGCCATGAGTAAAACATGCCTTGTATTTTTTGTTACAATGATGTAGGGAGAAAAGGCCAGAAAAGAACACACAAAAAAATAATAATGATAATCCAACTGACAGATAGTGCAATTCCATCATCCAGCAGATATAAAACTAAATAGGCACTTAATGTTTGCTACTGATGAACTCCACCTGTCCAGATCCACTTGAAACGTTACAGAATGCTAACCAGTAATAATGATAACAATAAGAACACGAAATCATTTAATTTACTCTTGAAAATATAGAGAAATATCAATATCAGAATCATCATCATCATCTTGGAAATTGCAAAGATATGAGAGGGAGTGTAAAAATGGCAGCGTATGCCTACAAATCATTCTAGAATTTATAAGCAGCAATGTATGTGTATCAACTATATATAAAAAAAGTGTTAAATCTTTTCAAATATTCAAGTAGAACTGGACTTTAGTGAAATACTAAATAGCCTTGACAGTTGTGTAGGCCGACAGAGTAAGTCCACTGAGACAAAAGTAGTGCATTATAAAAGGTACTTAGATCTATAGCATGTTGAGGCAAAATTCGATGGATCATGTTACATTAACAGTATTTCTTGTCAGTGAGTATCATTCTTTGATAGGTTATTTGTAGAAAGATATACATTTCATGTACATTACGGTTTAAGACACTGGATTAGTTTGCAAGGTATTTGAAAGACTGAACTTATGTGTTATAACTTATAGTGAGTAAGGGAATGTCACTCGCGAGTGAAATGAAATAAAAATAAAAAAAGAAAAGACCTTGTCTGTCTTTACCTTCCTGAGCTTAACACGTCCCTTGCCAAGGGATTTAACAACTGTATTTGTACACAAAAAAATATTTAAAATGGCTTCATTTTTATGAGTCCGTTAATTATTTCATCCATTGGGATGTGTATGTCAGTGCCAAACAAACAGTACCGTGCAAATTTTACTCAATGGCAATCAACTACAAAAACAACTACAACATGCCAACGAACGTGAGTGACACTAATCCAGTGCCTTAAACCATGAGCTACATAAAATGTATACATTTCTACAAATACGCTATCAAAGAATTTACTAACAAGACATGTTCATGCAACATGATCCATCGAATTTTTGCCATATCATACTATAATTACTTTCTGCAATGCACTGTTGTCTCAGTGGATTTAATCTGTCATTTTACATGACTATCAAAGCTACTTCGCTAAAGCTTTCAGTCCAGTTCTACTTGAATAGTTGAAAAGATTTAACACATTATTTTTTACATGTACTTGCACATATATTACATATATTATTGCTGCTTATAGATTCTAGAATGATGTGTAGGTCATATTTATATCCCCTCTTATCTTTGTATTATTCCAAGATGATGGTGATTCTGATATTGATTATATTCTCTTTATTTTCAAGAGTAAAAAAGATGATTTGGTTTTCTTATTGTTATTATTGTATATTACTGGTTAGCTTTCTGTAACGTTTCAAGTGGATCTGGACAGGTTAAATTCATTATGTGAAACAATTTTAGTATGTATTTAGTTTTGTGTGAAATATTTAATGTTTGCTGGATGATGGAATTGCACCATCTGCCAGTTCAGCTGTTAAAATGTTGTTGTTGTTTTTTTCTCTATGTATTATTTTCTGGCCTTTCTCTCTGCATCAGTGTAACTTTGTATGTAGATCTAATTGTTCCGACATATCAAGCACATTTCTTATTTTCAAAAATTATAATAAGATTCAGATAACTTTACACTTATGAGTCTTATAATTAGTTCATACCTTGCCACTAAGTATATGTTAGTGGTGCCAAACAAAAAATACAAGACATGTTTAACTCATGGTCAACTAATTATAAAAAAACCAGAACAATAATAATACCAACGGACACAAGTAAAATTAGTGTTAAAGTTTAATCATATCAGTTTCAATGGATTTTCAATCCTTTTGTAAATCAATGCTTTTTAAGCATGTTTATGTCCTTTTAAATGTATCATAATTTACAAGAGTCAAAAATGTATGCTTCAATATGATATCTGATGACAGTGATAATGAACAATTCAAACTAAAGTTGAAATAAACTACGGTCTTGACTTGTTTTTAAAAAAAAGTAGGGGGTATAATCTGGGCTGGGGGGGTATAGTCTGGCCTAGCCCAAAGTAAACCCCGGGGTATAAACTGGCCTAGCCCAGAATATACCCCGGGGGATATTCTGGGCTAGGCCAGTTTAACCCCGGGTATAGTCTGGCGGGGGTATAATCTGGCCTGCTACACCGGAAAACTAAAAAAAAGTAGAACAATCTGAGACGGGCCCCTTCAGGCCGTTATAAACTAAAGCATCCGTTATTGGGTTGATCTAGTAGGCCTACAATGATTATTAGTAGCCGTCCAACATGTAGGCCTGTATGGTACAAATCTATGGGGCATGCGCGACCTTGACCCAGATTCTAGGCTTTTGCGTAACAGTAGTAATACGTCCAATCAGTCCACACAACAAGTTCAGAGAACACACGGAGGCAAGCAACCGTGTATTCCAAACGAAAGCGTCCATCGTCAATCGATAATAAAAGTTCGTAGATCTACCACTGCCGGCTTCTAAAGAACTAATTCTGGCGTAGGCCTGACACACGAGATGAAGTCAGTGCAACACATAATAGTTAATACACGTTCACTCAAACGGTACGCGGAACAAGCGGGTCTTGACCGGACACAATGGGTGACCCTGTGACCCTTCGGTCACTTTTAAGTTCGCGTTATTGTCAGCTCGATGAAGAGCAGCCATACAAGTAGGAAGTACACTATGATGAGAGCAGCTGATGCATGTAAACTGCGAATCAGCAAGAACACGACGGTAGCAATGTGCTGTTGATACGCCTTCGGACACAGTGAATGCTAAATATGGGCGCAAAGTAGCCTAGGATGATACCTCGAACGCGCACTTGCTCTTTTGTGTTATGAATAACTAGGTGTTGTTTTTTTTCAGTTCTTCACATCGCGAAACCGGAAAAAAAATTCTGGAGACATAGCGAAACCGGAAATCCGGTATATACCGGAGGTCTGGCACCCATGCTGAGTGACATTTGAAGTACAATACAGTTCAGCCTGTAACACTAACAGAATACACATGTAGGTGTCCCTGGCCCTGTGCAAAAGAAAAATTGTACCATCAATAATCTGAGTAATCAGCTTCAAAAATGCAGTCATGGACTGACAGGTACAAAAAATTGAACAAGAAAGAAGCATGGTACTACTATTGGTAGTAATGGTAGTCAACATTAAGTATGTTTACCTGCAGGCCTTTTTATATTTCACCTAACAGAGTTATGACTTGGAATTACACTTCAGTGCCTCTAATTTACTCTAAAGCAAATCTGAGATAAGAAAACAATAGGATAGTGCACTTGACTTTTTTTTGTAACATCTGCTCCTTGCAATGACAAATACATGTACAATACTTTAAATTTATAAATGAATGAGAGAAATGAGGAGAGCTAGAGTTCTCTATAGAATTTTTTATTTTCCAACAGAGTCAGGACACACTGTCCTGTTAAGTTTTTCTGAGCCTGTCTCACTCTGTGTCAACTGAAACCATTTGATTCCTGCCATCATTTAAGAAACCACTGTTTATTTATTGCCCATCAGAACAACCAATGTTTCCTCTAAGGTGAATGGGTGCGCCGCTGCACTGTCAGTAGTCACTGTATTTGTGCCATGCAAATCAAAATGTTGCCTCTCATTTTAATTTACAAAATGCAGTTGTTTTGGCCACTATTTAAAATCAAAAATGTTTTTGCTCAAAGCATCAAAAGTTCCGCTCAGTGGTTTGGAAAAATTAGAGGGAACGTTGGTTACAACACATATTTGTGGTGTAACACATATTTGTGGTGTAACGTGACAGTTTGGTCCGGAAAGTACAGGAATAGTTATTGAGTAATTGCCCAAACAAACTTTTCTCAAAACCTAAAACAAAAGTGATAGTTATCAACTTCAGTTGCTTATAACACAGTCTAAAAATGTTCAGAATTCAGTGAATTAGCATCAGATCCAAGGGAAAAGAGTTCTCTTTCACTTGATATCAATAACTCAGTTTACCTAAAATGTACCTTCGGGACCGAACCGTCGCACTACGTCACATTTAAGAAACTGAATCAGTGCCATTATGTTTCAAAACTACACTCTTCTACCACCTCATTCTGCGAACTTAAAACATATTCAACATCTCCCACTGGGCTAAAACAAAAACCATCTAAGAATAACATTGACAAATCAATATTCTCACCTTACAAACCTAAGCACACACTACTTCAAATCTCAAAAAGAAAATGTTTTGTGTCAGTATAATTATAAAATGTGTAATGTTGTTGCAACATTACTACTAATACTAGAATAATGCAAATAAATTATTTAGGAAGTTGCAATAGACAAATAGAACAGCCGCACATCATTATGTTATGTAAATTAAAATTACAATTTACATTACAGAAACGTTTAAAATTCATATTAACCAAAAAGTTATATTAAAAACGGCTAGATCTAGTTCAATGAAGTGGTAAGACTTTCAAACACGTCTCATGCCCGTATTGCCACATTGCAACTTTTAATGTTCTCAGCAGTTAATCTCTGAGCGGTGCGTTAACTATAAAAACATCCCAATAAAGGACAAATTGCAAGGGTGGGGGCTGCAAATCCCCTCCCACGGCCAATCCTGAAGCCAAGTCCTTGTAAGGATCTGCACACCTTGCAGTTTGGAATATTTCAATGGTGTACAAGAAAATCTGGCCATTAAGATGCATTCAGAAGTCCTCCCAATTCCCAAGAATGCATTGTTTCTCCTGCAAACTTTCAAAAACTGTATAACCTGGTGGTGCCTCTTTGCATACCGGTATATGTACCAGTATTACATGGACATCACAAACATCTGGCTTGTATAATAATAATAATAATGGATGGCATTTATATAGCGCATCCATTAAAATGCTCTGTGCGCTTTACAGAAGCAACATGTCAACCACAGAGCAGAATGGAGCACCTGCGAAGCGCTCAACACACTACACTGCTTCTTTCTCTCTCCCTATCTCGCTCTATCTCAGAGCAAATTGTAACGCAGCCTGTTAGGTGCAGTTCACAACTCACAACTCAAATAATATTTGAATATTTATAAATAACAATATATATTTAATAATGAATAATAAATTTGTTGTTGCTGGTGGGGGGGGGATGATAAGGATAAATTTTAATCTGATAATTTCAATTTTGCCCGGGCAGCGGCTTGTTCGGCCTGCTCTTTACGATTTCCAAGTGCCAAGGTATCTTTAACGTGCGCAACCTGCACACGGGCCCTCCGAATTTTTTGTCCTTAACTGAGAAGGCTAGGTACTCGATCCTACCCCCCAAGAGGATCAGGGACTTGAAAATATGAGAAAAATCCCAATTTCCAACATGCCTGCACTGCCAGCGGGTTTGAACCCGGGACCCTTGGCATGAGAGGCGAGCACCTTGCCTCTAGACCATCTTGTCCCCTTGTATACCACAACTAGTGAAAGCTTAATTCCTCCCAAACACTGACATTGGAAATCTTCAATGTCCAATTCCAAAGCCTCATCAAATCAAGTTCAATGATGGTCAAGCTCCTTTTTCCTGTGTGTGTTAATCTTTTCCCAACTTTCGAGTCACAAGCTTCATGATACATGTACATTTGTATTTCATTGTCTTTTATATAAAATGATGCAATAAATGTGAACATTAGGTGAATTATTGAACTTTTTAAAGAAAACTTGATAGTCTAATGATAACTGCAATACCTCAAATTTGAAGTTCACTATTTGTCATACAGGTGCAGCGGGATAATTTGTAATTCCATAAATTATTTCCTATTTCATTTGCTGCTTTCAATCTCATAAGTAAAAAATACTTGTTTATACATAACAATGGCAATAAAGAACACCTCTGGTACTACAGCATTTCTTGTTCAAATATGATTTAATACATCGAATACAATGATGCACGGCTAAGAGATTGGAAGGGGAGTATGGGTGGGGCATGGCAGTGGTGTGAAAAATCACAAGGCGCCAATTGAGTCTATTGTGTGAGTGCATAGCCAGTGTAATTGAGGGGTTAGGATGGTGCAGAGGGATGGCCACAAGACTGCATGGATATGTGATGACCCGCAATGATGCAAAGACAAGGCGCATGTGTTATCAGTCCTATGTCTGAACATTATCTATCCAGTGGCTTCCAGGTAAATAGGACTTATGGCAGGTTCACATGAATGTAAATCTTATATCTTTTCCGTACGCCGCTATTTTCCCTGCGGTCCCTACGTCGTGGTAAATTTTGTTACCACACTGTCCCGTATAGAGAATAATGCAGGTTATGCCTATCCGTACGTCCTGGGAATAATTGTTACCACACTGAGACAAGTGCAGAATAACACACTTCCAGTCGGTCTATCCAATGCAGCTTCCATGGGGGGTCGGGGGACCACTTTTGGTCAAAAAAAACGTTATGTGGGATGTTTATTCTCTGTTTATAATAAATAATATTGTATCACTCACAGTGGACCAACCACTGTGATTCTTAGCCAGGGCGCTAGAATAAGGTGCTCGCCTATAGTTTTCTTTCGGGTTCTACCTGAATGGAAACAAGATGTGCATGTGTAATTGTAGTACATGTACATGTATGCAATTACAAAAACATGATTATACTCCAGTGAATTTCAAACGATGTTCCGTTATGCCCCCCACCCCACCTCCACCTGCAACAATCAGGTAAGTTTTATTATCTAACTAAGGCAGCTTTCTGCCAGTACAGGAAAAGCCTCGGTGATGCTTATTTTTTCAATATAATAGGCCTACATGTACTATAATATTATACCCGGTGTAGCAGGCCAGATTATACTCCCGCCAGACTATACCCGGGGTTAAACTGGCCTAGCCCAGTATAACCCCAGTCCAGATTATACCCCCTACTTTTTTTAAAAAACAAGTCAAGACCGCAGTTTATTTCAACTTTAGTTTGAATTGTCCATTATCACTGTCATCAGATATCATATTGAAGCATACTCAAATTGTAAATTATGATACATTTAAAAGCATTGATATACAAAAGGACTGAAAATCCATTCAAACTGATATGATTAAACTTTAACACTAATTTTACTTGTGTCATTTGGCATTGTTATTGTTGTTTTTTTTTTATAATTAGTTGTCCATGACTTAAACATGTATAGTATTTTTTTGTTTGGCACCACTGACATATATACTTAGTGGCAAGGCGTGAACTAATAATAAGACTCATAAGTGTAAAATCATCAGAATCTTATTTTAATTTTTGAAAATCAGAAATGTGCTTGATATGTCAGAACAATTAGATCTACATACAAAGTTACACTGATGCAGAGAGAAAAGGCCGGGAAAGAACACATTGAGAAAAAAAACAACATTTTAATAACCGAACTGGCAGATGGTGCAATTCCATCATCCAGCAGGCATTAAATACTTCACACAAAATACTAAAATTGTTTCATATAATGGACTTAACTGTCCAGATCCACTTGAAACGTTACAGAATGCTAACCAGTAATATACAGTGATAACAATAAGAACACCAAATCATCTTATTTACTCTTGAAAATAAAGATATTATAATCAATATCAGAATCATCATCTTGGACTAATACAAAGATAAGAGGGAATATAAAAGTGATCTACACATCATTCCAGAATCTATAAGTAGGTACCCCAGACTGCACGCCGCGGATGGCAGAAAATATCCCGTAGTGCTTACGGTGGCCGATTTTCGTCAATTTCACATCGCTCGTACTCAAAATCGTTTTGAGAATCAATAATAAAAATGGTACCACTGTTTAGCTTGATCTTTCTTCTTTCCATCGGTGTATAATTTTGTGCAGTGCAAAATAAACAAATTGCCGTAATTTTAGCCTAGAAAAGGCCCCCATCACGCAATTACGGACTGCCCGCTCGGCCCCGGGCAAGCAAAATTTTTGATACGCTTCATAAATCGCGCTGTACTTTGGCCCAGACAATCGTAATGTGTAGTTTCGCACATCATACGAAACCAGGGCATGCGTAGCTTTCCATGGATACCAAGCACATCCGGATGTTGTTGGAAGAAAGGCATCGAAAGTTAAAGTGAAGTCTTTGGATCAAGAAATTCGCTATGATTTGACTACTTTTTTCGACGTGACGGGTATCAGAATACGCGTTTTGGAATTCTCCATGTGTTTGTGATAATTTTACAATCCTGCGTGGTTCCTGGACGAAAGTATCGAGCGTCAAAGTCAACGTGTGTCAACACCTTTCACTTGCCCAGAGGCAAGACAAAGACTAATGGCGGAACCGCTGGGACTAGCTCCCGTCAACACTGAATCCGGTTTTCTACATTTTGCCGTTTTTGCACATTGAAGCATATAGACTGGAACATAAAGTTGCCATTTTTCATTCATTTGAGCTAAGAAAAATTGAGCTTATAATTTGGCAGTATCAGATTGTATTATTAAAGTTCTAGCTTAATTATGGATCAAATTTTCTTAATACAAGGCATCAAACTTGGCATATTGGACGATTTGCTATATTTTTGATGTGAAATTAAACTTTTCGCCTGTGTTTGAGCCCCCATGAGATCCAAAAATTTGATGTTATCCAGAATGTTTTCTGTGTTTACCACTGTCTATATGACATTAATTTGATTATTTATATTAGTTTGTGTTAATGGAGTACTAGAAATTTTGTTGTAATGTTCAAAAACCCTAAAATACCATTTTTTACAAAATGTCCATAAATTTTCTAAGTCCGAAAAAATTGATGTAACCATAACTTTTTTATTTGTTGACGGATTTTGATGAAATTTGTTGCATTGTTCATGGTTTCAAAAGTACAATGAAAATAAACACAAATATCACCCATTTATTCAAATCTCATTTTTAGTTTGTGGTACCTACTATAAGCAGCAATAATATATGTTTGTGCCAAGTACATGTAAAAAAAAAAATGTGTTAAATCTGTTCAACTATTCAAGTAGAACTGGACAGAAAGCTTTAGTGAAGTAGCTTTGATAGTCGTGTAAACTGACAGATTAAATCCACTGAGACAACAGTGCATTGTAGAAAGTAATAGTATGTTATGGCAAAAATTCGATGGATCATGTTGCGTGAACATTTCTTGTTAGTAAATTCTTTGATAGCTCATTTGTAGAAAGGTATACATTTCATGTAGCTCATGGTTTAAGGCACTGGATTAGTTTCACTCATGTTCGTTGACATGTTGTAGTTGTTTTTGTAGTTGGTTACCCATCAGTAAAATGTGCACTGTATTGTTTGTTTGGCACTGACATACACTTAGTCGCAATGGATGAAATTAATAATTAACGGACTCATAAAAATGAAGTCAGTTTAAAGATTTTTTGTGTGCAAATACACGGTTGTTAAATTCCCTGGCACGGGAGTGTCAAGCTTAGGAAGGTAAAGACGGACAAGGTCTTTTTTTTTATTTTTTATTTCACTCGCGAGTGACATAACCCTTATTCACTATAACACATAGGTTCAATCTTTCAAAAGCCTTGCAAACTAATCTAGTGTCTTAAACCATAATGTACATGAAATGTATATCTTTCTACAAATAACCTATCAAAGAATAATTTACTCACTAACAAGAAATACTGTTAATGCAACATGATCCATCGAATTTTGCCTCAACATGCTATAGATCTAATTACCTTTTACAATGCACTACTTTTGTCTCAGTGGACTTACTCTGTCGGTCTACACAACTGTCAACACAAGGCTATTTCACTAAAGCTTTCTGTCCAGTTTTACTTGAATATTTGAAAAGATTTAACACGTTTTTTATATTTAGTTGATACACATTATATTGCTGCTTATAAATTCTAGAATGATTTGTAGGCCTACACTGCCATTTTTACACTCCCTCTCATATCTTTGTAATTTCCAAGATGATGATGATGATTCTGATTGACATTGATATTTCTCTATATTTTCAAGAGTAAATGAGATGATTTCGTGTTCTTATTGTTAATATTGTATATTACTGGTTAGCATTTTGTAACGTTTCAAAAGGATCTGGACAGGTGTTCATCAGTCGAAAACATTTAGTGCCTAGGGCCTATTTAGTTTTATGTCTGCTGGATGATGGAATTGCACCATCTGTCAGTTGGGTTATTATTATGTGTGTGTGTGTGTGTTTTTTCTTTGTTCTTTTCTGGCCTTTTCTCTCTCTGCATCATTGTAACAAAAAAATATAATGCGTGTTTTACTCATGTCCAACCAATTATCAAAATAATAATAATAATAATATAATAATAATAATATCAACAGACCCGAGTGAAATTAATGCTGAAATCTAATCATATCAGTTTCAATGGATACTCAACCCTTTTGTATATCAATGCACTTTAATGCATATTTCTTTCCTCTAAAATGTATCATGATTGACAGGAGTCAAGATTGTATGGTGGAGAATATTGAGACATTATGGAATCCCAGAGAAGATGGTGAATCTTATCAAGAGCATGTACGAGGGGACAAGTTGCAGAGTCGTACATGATGGTGAGCTTACTGACAGCTTTGATATCAAGACTGGTGTTAGGCAGGGTTGTTTGCTGTCCCCATTTCTGTTTATCCTGGTGATTGATTGGCTTATGAAAGAAACCACCAGTGGAGGAAGAAATGGCATACAATGGACCCCATGGACACAGCTGGACGATCTAGATTTTGCAGATGACTTGGCACTATTGTCGCACACACACGACCAGATGCAAGCAAAGACTACAGCTCTAAACAAAATTTCAGAATCTATTGGATTGAGGATACATCCCGCGAAGTCGAAGGTCCTAAAAATTGTTGCACCCCTAAGCGAACAAGTCACAGTAGGAGATCAACCACTGGAAGATGTAGAGTCCTTCTGCTATCTTGGTAGTATCATTGACAATAAGGGAGGAACAGAGGCAGAAGTCAAAGCACGAATTGGAAAGGCACAGGCAGCTTTCACATCCTTAAGCAAGATTTGGAGAACCAAGGATATATCTCTAAAAACAAAGCTGAGGATATTCAACTCGAACGTGAAGTCAGTCCTGTTGTATGGATGTGAGACTTGGAATGCGTCCCAGGCCTGCATAAAGAGAATCCAAGTTTTCATCAACAGATGTTTGAGGAAGCTACTTAAGATCAGATGGACAGACAAGGTCAGCAATGAAATTGTATGGAAAAGAACAAGACAGAACCCAGTCAGAGAGGAAATTGGCAGGAGGCGATGGAGATGGATCGGCCACACTCTCAGGAGGCCAGGAAACAGCATCACGAAGAAGGTATTGGACTGGAATCCCCAGGGCAAGAGATCAAGAGGAAGGCCGCGCGGAACGTGGAGAAGAGCCAGAGAAAATGATGTGCAACGAAGCGGAAAGACTTGGAATTATGTAAAGAGGCTGGCCCATGATAGAGAGGGATGGAAGGTGTTTGTTGGTGGCCTATACCCTGATCCAGGGTGAGAAAGGCAATGATGATGATGATGAAGATTGTATGCATGAATGTATGTCACCTCACCTGTCACCTGTCGGCTTCATCGACAAAATCTCCTCCACTCACTCCTGTCCTGAGCTTTCCTAGTTAGTTCACTTATTTCCAGCTGACTGACTTTCTTGATGTTATCGTGATATGTAATGGGTGGTCTTCCTTGTTTTCTCTTTGTTTCTGTCTTTCCTTGCAGGATTGATATCATAAGGGCTTTTGTTTCGGGCTGCGTGGCCGATGTATGCGAGCCTTCTTTTGTTTATTTCAGGTGTTATTCTTCTGGTGGTGCCAAGCTGTTCTAAGATGCTTGTATTTGTTCTCCTTTCTGTCCAACTTATTCTGAGTAGCCTTCTGTAAAGCCACATTTCAGCTGCCTCCAATCTTGTTATGTCTGCCTTTTTGAGTGTCCAGGCTTCACAACCGTATAGTAGGACTGGCCAGATCAAGCACTTAAGTATGTTCACTTTGAGGTCCGTTGGTATGCCTCTATCCTTCCAAATGTTTAGTTGAACCATTTTGTGTTTTGCCATTCCTATCCTTGTTTTTGTGTCCTTTGAGCAGCTTCCATCTTGCGATTTATATGATCCTAGGTATTTGAAATCAGTCACTTTTTCTAGTGCTGTTTTGTTTACTAGTATCTCCTGATGTTCATGGTGCCCTGTTCCAGTATGCATGACTTTCGTTTTCTTAGCATTTAGGTGTAGGCCTGTTGTCCTGCCCGCTTCATCCACTCTGTGCAACACTTTTCATGCTGGTGATGTTATCTGACATAAGAGCTGTGTCGTCAGCGTAGCGAAGGTTTGTGATGTTTCGGCCTCCGATCTTTATTCCCATATCTTCTATGTCTGCGTTTCTCATGATCTGCTCAGTATAAATATTGAAAAGAGGTGAAAGTATGCAACCTTGTCTGACTCCTTTCTCGATGTTAAAATATGGACAGTTCTCATTGTTCCATCTGATCGTTGCCTTTTGTTCATGGTATAGTGCAGCGATGAGGGTCACAAGGTGTTTCGGGAATCCCATCTTGATCATTATATCGAGCAGGTGGTGTACATCAATTTAAACTAAGGCTGAAATAAACTGTTATTATTATTTCCTCTAAATTGTATTATGATTAATGGGTGTCAAGAATGTGTTCATGTATGTATTAATATGATATCTGACGACAGTGATACAGAACAGGCTGAAATAAACTGTGGTCTTGACTTGTTTTTAAAAAAAAGTAGGGGGTATAATCTGGACTGGGGGGGGGGGGTATATTCTGGCCTAGCCAAAAGTATACCCCGGGGTATAAACTGGCCTAGCCCAGAATATACCCCGGGTATATTCTGGCCTAGCCCAAAGTATACCCCGGGGTATAAACTGGCCTAGCCCAGAATATACCCCACCCCCCCACCCTCTGGGCTAGGCCAGTTTATACCCCGGGGTATACTTTGGGCTAGGCCAGAATATACCGGGGTATATTCTGGGCTAGGCCAGTCTAACCCCGGCTATAGTCTGGGCGGGGGGTATAGTTTGGCCCGTTACACCGGCCCTCGCCCTGCCCTTATTGTTTTTAATTTATTGGGGGGGGGGGGGTCCTAACAAATTGCTAAGTACTGTATTATTTAGTTCTAAATCATGTTGTGGGTTGAGACCTATCGTTGTCATATTGCTCATTAGCACAGCATAGTAGGAAAGCCACATTATTTTTTTCACCTCTAGTTACGTGCTGCAACAAGGAGTCAAGGTCAGTTGAACGACATTATTACGGTGCCGTCCAAAAAGTAAAGTCTGAGAAAACACAGTATAACCACAATGCGGTAAACGGTCTTTTGGGGGCAAAGAATGACGTAAGGTGGGTCCAATATATCTATATAACAGTTAACACTGCCTCATCAAACCCTACCGCACTGGAAGATAAGGCGAGAGTGATAATGAGAAGGACACGAACATAAATCAATGTCAGTTTATCATATATTCCTAATCCTATCCGCATAATAAATTGAACAAAATGAACTTCAAAGGCGGTAAAGGGGCTGTGTGGTCCACGAGAAAGACAATCACTTATCAGAAGCTCACCAATACCAGTAATGACAATGAAGGAAGCAAACAGTTGAAACACCCACTAAACTTTACAGAACTTTTTTTGTTGCAAATATTTCTTCCTGCACATTAGTTTCAAGAAATTCTGATTTCAAGGACACAGATTCAGTTTTCCTTTGTTCCAATTGTTAGTTAAAGATTTCTCAAACCCAATACTGCCTAAAGCGTCTTGAAGTGTCACCAAACTTTAAAACTGCTGGGGTGCAGGCCTGCCTAACACACCACATTTGACATAGTTTTCAAGCATTACTGATATCTAGCTTTTTCAGTACCAGAAATAATATGATATCCATGACTTTAGACAATATTTTGACCTTCTTCCTTGCGAAAACACAAACATTCTATGTGCTTTGTACATGTGCTTTTTTTGACAAGTTTATGTTTGTAAACTTGGCAATTTGAGCACTTTACAATTTATCTGGGAAATAACTAATAAGGGATGAAACAAGGATTTTAAATGATATAGAGTTACATGAAGATGGTGACAAAGATGCAGTAATAAAAAACTAAAACTCAAAATCCACACCATATTTTATTTTTTAAAACAAATATTGTCAAAATAAGAGTAATGCCCCTTTGTGTAGACAGAAGGGGGTTGGACTCGTGAAAATAGGTTAGGCAGTATTGGGTTAAAATCAGACTTGTAGGTAGGTGGTACTAAAGCACTAACATTCATATTCATTTTGCTCTTTCCCTACGGGCCAGCATTCTAGTTTATATGGACGGAGCACCTCCTGGGTTATACGCCATACTGTACCGTGCATTTGTAAACAAAGATCGCCTTACCATACAACAGCTGTCCAAACTAGACACTTATCGCATGAGTGGTATTGCTGGACACGCTAAGACAAAGAAAGCTTTACCAAGAATTCTATTTTTAAGGTTCAATGTTACGGAATGTTAATTTTCAATATAGTGGTCATGGAATACCTTTACAACGTCATAACGCAGGCTGTGTTGTACCGGCTGCTGCTAGGGAAGCATGTGACATGGTGTGTTTTGTACCATAGGCAAAGAGTTAAACTCACTTTATACAAAATGCCATCACAAACAATTCTTTTTTTATTTTCCATATTTCACTGCTGTACCAGAAGTGTATAACTTCTCATGATTCTCAATTTTATTGCAAATGAACTAAAAATCAATTTCAAATATTTTTTGCTCCTACTTTAATCATAAGCATTGATAAATTAATTTGCTGTAAATATTTTTTCCTGATATTTACTGCAAATTGTAATAGTATGGCAGTCTGAAAAATGCATCACTGACAGCCCATCCTGATTTTAAAAAATGCATCACTTGTGATCCAGAAAAGACAACATATGAAATTGAGTTCATATGCACATTATATAAATGGTCTCTATTATTATTATTATTACTGGTGGACAAGGGCCATAAAAAAATATATCACTATACGGGTTAAATATTCACTCTTGTGTGAGCATGGTTTTGTACATCCGTTTCCTCTTTCTACAACTTTTCCTGCTTCTTTTTTGACTAAAAACCTGAGTGAAAAAATAGGCCCGTTTGATCCTACTTCAGTTATAATTATTTATACAGTACTGAAAACAAAAACAGCTGCCACCAAGACAGAAATTGTGCATTCAGGATGTTAAACTTCATGTAACAATTGACACCAATGAAAAGACATAACAGTACTAGTATGATATATTTTTTTTTTCTATTTTTTTTGGTCTGTCCATAGATTTGGGACAATTCTCATGCTCTTTTCTTTTATTTCCGACACAAATCACAAAGTTGTTACCTATGGAATAGCAACAATTCTGCATAATAACATTCAACAGGCAACTTTATTAGCTTTAATGTAGGTATGTGACAATCAAATAAAATTTGCCTAACCAAAACTGTTCCAATATTTGCAATGCTTTGGTAACACTAATTAAAATTTCTGAACTCTCTTATTGCATCATCATCTTCCACTCCTCATATATTTCATACTGACTCCCACTGAATCATTCATCTTTGGTGGCTGCAGACTTTTTCTTCAGTGCTTTGCTTCTTGCCTGGTACAGGAAGTTTGTCATCACAAAAGTTGGAATAAATCTCATATAGAAATCCTGAAATGACAAGGGAAGACTGATATAAAACAATGTCATTCTAGGCTATCAGGTGACATTTTACACAAGCTATTGCAGGTCCTGAAAATGCATGTATTAGAAATGATAAGGTTCTGCCCATTTATGTCTTAAAAATTTGAAATAGTTTTTGAAGCAGTTTGAAAATATGACACTCTTTATAATTTTTTCATGTGAAATTGGGTGCTCTAAAAACTTAAGCCTATAGCACTTGACAGACACAACAGGCAGATACACAACCAACTCAAAACCGTCCAGCTCAGTGTAAATCTCGAGAGTCGTTTATTTCTGTTTATTACCCGAAGTCCTTCTTGGGTTGACTCCGTTCAACACCTCTGCGCACCACATATCTCCCCCTAGCACAGACATCTCACAGAGTTATTGGTAGCGCCTAGGTGATCGCACTGGTCGTCCTGAACGGGAAGTGAGCTGTCTGTGGTCAAATACAGTTGTGGGTGGATCATTATTGTTTCTAGTTCTTTTGTTAAGTTGTGGCTCTTGTGAGACAGGAGGACGGCCTCTGCGCACCGGCTGCTGAAGTTGTACCGGTTTTGATGAGTCCACTCGTGCAGGCTTAAGGCGGTCTACTGAGATGCGTTCGACACGACCACCTCTGTCTATGAGAAATGTTTTATCTCCAGGAGTTAGCACCTTATAAGGACCGGTGTAAGGCCTTTGTAATGGACTTTTCACTGTATCTGTGCGTATGTAGACATATTTGGATGATAACAAGAGCGGTGGTAAGTGCGTAGATGGGTTACTATGGTGGATGGCTGGCCTAGGTACACGTAGACCGTTTTTGTCTCGGAGAGCTGTTAAAAAATCTAATGCGACGGAATTAACTCACCGGGGATAGTCAACGGTTCCCCATAGACAAGTTCTGCCGAAGAAGTTCCCAGGTCCTCCTTTGGAGTTGTTCTGAGTCCGAGGAGTACCCAAGGTATCTCTTCTGCCCAATTGTTCCCTGTTAGTCGTGCCTTCAAAGCTGATTTGAGTGTGCGATGAAACCTTTCCACCATCCCATTGGCTTGGGGGTGAAATGATGTTGTCCGATGGAGTCTGACCCTTAGGCGTCTTGCAATTTCAGCCCACAAGGAAGATGTGAATTGTGAACCACGATCCGACGATATGTCCGCGGGAACCCCGAAGCGAGAGATCCAGCCTCCAAGGAGAGCCCGAACACATTCTGGTGCTGTAATGTTTGTCATAGGAATTGCCTCTGGCCATCGTGTATTACGGTCAATGATGGTTAGGAGGTAACGGTAACCACATGACTGGGGTAATGGACCAACAATATCGATGTTGATATGGGAAAATCTTTTGTCAGGTACAGTATATGTCTGAAGGGGCGCCTTGGTATGTTTCTGAATTTTTGATGCCTGGCAATTGTGACACTCCTTTACCCAATCGCTAATTTGGCGGCTGAGGCCATGCCACACGTATTTCTCTGCAATGAGTTTAACAGTAGCCTTAACTCCTGGGTGAGCAAGGTTATGGACAGCCTCGAACAGCGGGCGTCGATAATCTGGAGGAACGATAGGGCGGGCTCTACCAGTTGAAATGTCGCAGAGAAGCTCTGGTCCTTCATCAGTCAGCTTTGTCGTAGCAATTTTCATGTTTGTGATGGCAGTTTTGTACGCTTGTATGTCTGGACTCAAAATTTGCGCCTTGGCCATAGCTGTAAAGTCAATGCCTAACGAGACCGCGTTTGTGGAAGTGGAAGCGCGAGAAAGGCCATCGGCAACCTTCAAGCATATAACGAAAATGGCGTATTGCCAAATGGGCGCCCAGAAGCTCTCTGTCAAAAGTACTGTACTTGATCTCCGGACTACGTAGCTGGCGACTAAAAAAGGCAAGTGGCTCCCAGCGACCATGGTTGTACTGCTCAAGGACTGCGCCGACGGCCACATCAGATGCGTCACATGTCAAAGCTAATGGACAATCTGTACATGGATGTACCAGCATGGTTGTATCTGCCAATGCTTGTTTACCGGCAAGGAAGGATTGTTTCATTTCCTGGGACCAAATGAGATCTTGGCGTGGTTTGGATATTTTCAGAGCTTGATAAAGGGGACGCAACATCAAAGCTATGTTTGGAATGAAACGGTGATAAAAGTTTATTATCCCAAGGTACTCTTGGAGTGCCTTTACAGTTCTTGGTTGTGGTAACTTCTTTACTGCCTCAATACGAGACGACATTGGTGCTGAGCCTGACGCAGACACTCGATGTCCCAAAAAATCAAGCGATGCCACTCCAAAGAGACATTTTTCAAGCTTGATTACCAGTCCGTGGTGTTTTAGTCGCCGGAAAACTGCATTGAGGTCCTCTACGTGAGACTTGGCTGAGGAGCTAGCCACTAAAATATCAAGGTAGACAAATGCGCTGTCTAAATCTTGGAGCACAGAGTCCATGAGCCGTTGAAACGTCTGCGCTGCATTTTTAAGGCCAAATGGCATACGTAAAAATTCCCATAAACCAAAAGGCGTGATAACAGCTGTTTTAGGTATATCTTCGGGAGTTACAGGAATCTGATGATATCCCCTCACAAGGTCAATCTTGGAGAAATATTTTTTTCCAGCCAGGCGAGCCGAAAAGTCTTGAATATGGGGTATCGGATAGCGATCAGGAACTGTGGCATCATTCAGTCTGCGGTAGTCGCCGCAAGGACGTGAGTCTCCATTACTTTTAGGTACCATGTGTAGTGGGGATGCCCAGGGGCTGTTGGATTTCTGTACAATACCCATCTTTTCCATTTCCAAAAATTCCTTCTTTGCAGAGGCCAGCTTGTCTGGTGCTAGACGACATGCACGAGCGAAGACTGGCCTGTCTTTAGTTGGGATAAAATGTTTCACCCCGTGCTTGACTTCAGCAGTGGAGAAGGTTGGCTGTAACAGTTCCGGATAGTCACTGAGAATTTTACGGAACTTATTGCTCGTGGGTTCTATGAGAGCAAGAGCCGAGTTATCTAAAACTGAACTGACAGTGCAGTGAATGTGAGCAAAAGATTCTGCTTCTATCAAGCGACGTCCTCGAATGTCGACCAACAGGTTGTGCTGACGGAGAAAATCAGCCCCTAAGAGAGGTCGTTTGACATTAGCTGATATAAGATATGCTTTGAACATCCGGTTGCCAAAATGCAAAGGTAAAATTCGTGAACCATAGGTGGCTATGGAGGTTCCGTTGGCGACTTGCAAAGGTGTTCTTGTAGCACCTGACGCTCTTTCTGCCCATGTTGCTGGCATTACAGAGACTTGTGCGCCTGTATCCACCAAGAAGCGTCTTTTAGACTGTGCGTCGGTCACAAATAGTTGAGTTACCTTTGTTTAGTACCTGGTGTAGTGGGCGAACATGGCGGACCAGCAAGTAAAGTTTCTACCGCTGGCCCGCTCTCCCGTTTCCCTGGTTCTTTTTAGTCTTGAGGTTGCTGAAATATTTACATGGGCTGGAACATCGCCTGGCATTTGAACCAAACTTTCGATGAAACCAACAAATCGTGTCAATCTCAGACAAACCTGCATCATGTGCTACGGTTGGTGTTGGTTTAGGTGGTTGAACCGCAGTGCAGATTGTCGCGTTTGTTGTCAGAGAGTTAAATAGGTTATCAGCCTCTTTCGCCAGTGCTCGGTAGTCAGTGATATTGGGGGAATTAGCAAGTGGAGCACGAATAGATTCAGGTAACAGTCTGAGAAACAGGTGGCGGAAAAGGAAGCATGGCTTGTGGTCTCCCAAAAGAGCTAGCATTCTGTCCATTATTTCTGACGGTTTGCTGTCACCTAGTACTTTAATGTTTAGCAAAGTGTCTGCTTTCTCTGCTTCTGATAACCCGTAAGCATCCGTAAGGAACGATTTAAGTGTGTCGTACTTACAGGTTGGAGGAGGTGAGGATATGATTGATAAAGATCTTGAAGCTGTGTTAGCGTCGAGTGCTGCTGCTACATAGTAGTACTTCGTTTCGTCTGTTGTGATTCCACGCAGCACGAACTGAGCCTCAGTTTGAGTGAACCACGCTGAAGGACAAGTGGTCCAAAACGTTGGTAATTTAAGTACTACTGTTTCTATGTCAGGCCAGAGTTTTCTGCTATTGTATGACAGTACACAATACAGCCTGCTACTGTCACCCCCACTGTCTTGTGGGTCATCTCGGGAGAGAGGAAGACTAGGGGAAGGTAACCCTGAATACAAATACCACACTGCCTTGTGTGTTGCTATGATAGCAAAGGCTATGGGAGTAAACCCAGACAGAAAATCAGGAGTGGAGACCCGAAGGTGGTTGTCAGGGAGAACTGCATCAAACTGGCTTCCAGCATCTCCTGCAGCCGGACTAGTTCCAAATGTATTGACCTGGTCTCTCCCTTGGGTTTAACTAGAATGGCAGAGAGAGGGGTGGTGCCTCTGGGCAAAGCACCATCTCTTAAAAATAGCCCAGGCAAGGCAGCAAAACGAGGAGGCGTTTGCTCGGGCTTGGCAAGCGTCTGTCTCTCCTCTATAAGCCCACCCATTTCCGATTTGGAGAGGACACTCCAGCCATCCGTTACGGATGGGCACAACACGGGAGGTGGCAGTTACCGGTGATAAGCTCAATCCATTTGGCGTACGGATGAGCGCCAGGGGTCCCCTCTGTCGGTGGGAGCGGCTTTTCAGCTGCATTGATCAACTACCGCCCGCCGTAACCTGGGCAGCCCCCAGGCAGTTGGGTGTTGTTCCGCCACGTCAGCCTGCTTCAAAAGGTGGTTGGAGCTAGACCAAAAGTCAAAAAGCTGACGTAAAGTGTGCACCTGGCAAAAACAGAAAAATACTAAAACTTGGTACCTGGAACGTCAGAACAATGCGCCCAGGCTTGCAACAGCAAGATCTCACTGATATTGACCCCATCAGGAAATCCCAAATTATTGATCGAGAACTTCAGCTACTAAACATCGACATCGCTGCCCTTCAAGAAACTCGACTTCCCGACTCCGGGTCAGTCAAAGAAGAAAACTACACCTTCTTCTGGCAGGGCCTTAGCAGCGAACAGCCGAGAATCCACGGCGTGGGCTTCGCCGTAAAAAACTCCCTTATCAATTCGATCGCAACTCCAATTGGAGTGTCAGAACGCATCATGACACTCAGACTGAACACCCGGTCTGGTTTTACCAACATTATCTGTGTCTATGCCCCAACACTTACCTCCTCTGACGAAACCAAAGACATTTTCTACGAGGCATTGCAGAGGACTCTCCACAACATCCCTCTCACCGAAGGCCTGCTAATTCTGGGTGACTTTAACGCTCGAGTGGGAGCAGATCACTCCGCATGGCCAAAGTGCATTGGGCACTTCGGCATTGGCAACATCAACGAAAACGGGCAGCGCCTTCTGGAGCTATGCTCCGTAAACTCATTATGTGTTACAAACACGTACTTTGACCTCAAGAGATGCCAAAGAACATCATGGCGCCATCCCAGGTCTGGCCATTGGCATCAATTAGATCTTATTCTCTCAAGGAGGAAGAGTTTGGGCTGTATAAAAATAACTCGTTCCCTCCACAGTGCTGACTGTGACACCGACCATGCACTGGTAGTCAGCAAAATCAAAATTTCGGCCAAGAAAATATACAGATCAAAAGCCCCTTCAATCCCTAAGATCAATGTAACAGCAATCAGAGATGAATCAAATAGAAAGTCATTTGAAAAGTTATTTGCTGAAAGCATGGATAATGTCACCCAATGTGACTCGGTAGATGAAACATGGAACACTCTCAGTTCAAAAATTCATGACTGTGCCATCAAGTCTTTTGGACAGCATAAAGTTTCAAACAACGACTGGGTAGCCCAGAACAGCAAAATTCTCCTACCTCTCATTGAGCAAAAGAAATCTGCTTTCAATGAGTATAACAAAAATTGCAATCAGAGTACAAAAACTTGTTTGAAAAATGCAAAAGCTAAACTTCAGCTGGAGGTAAGACGTTGCGCCAACAAATACTGGACAGACTTGTGTAACAGCATACAAGAGGCAAATGAAAAGGGAGATATGAAAACCGCCTTTAGTCAGATGAAAGTAGCTCTTGGGCCAATCATCACCAAGAGCGCCCCACTTAAGTCTGTAAATGGTGAACCCATCACAGATAAAAATGAACAACTGAATAGGTGGGTAGAGCATTACTCTCTGTTGTATTCAACTGAGAAAAATATTCCACCAGATTTTGAGGAACACCTCCAAAAACTGCCAATAATGGCCGAACTTGACGCTGAACCTTCCTTAGTCGAGCTTTCCAATGCAATCGACCACCTGTCTGCTGGAAAAGCCACAGGAAGTGACAACATTCCTGCAGAGGTATTAAAAGACCTAAAAGGCCCACTATTACCACACCTGTATAATCTGTTACTGCAGTGTTGGAAAGAAGGCGTGATACCACATGATATGAGAGACGCCAAAATTGTCACACTTTACAAGAACAAAGGAGACAAAGGCGACTGCAACAACTATCGAGGCATATCCCTCCTCAGCATTACTGGAAAGGCTTTTGCTCGCGTCATCCTCTGCCGCCTTCAACAACTGGCGGAAAAAGTCTTACCAGAAACACAATGTGGCTTTCGAAGCAAACGATCAACTATTGACATGATATTTGCACTTCGGCAAATCCAAGAAAAATGTAAAGAACAAAACAGGCCGCTTATAACATGCTTTGTGGACCTAACAAAGGCTTTCGACACCGTAAGCCGATCTGGCCTGTATGCAGTCCTTAGATCCATAGGCTGTCCACCAACATTGCTAAAACTTATTGCATCCTTCCACACTGACATGAGGGCATGTGTCAACTTTGAGGGCTGCACATCCAATTCATTTGCTGTAAACAGCGGTGTGAAGCAGGGATGTGTTCTTGCTCCTACCTTATTTGGTATATATTTTGCAGCCCTACTCAAGAATGCCTTTGGTCAATGTTCAGGTGGAGTACTTATTAACACCAGAGTGGACGGCTCCATTTTTAATGTTGCCAGACTAAAAGCAAAATCTCGTACAGAGCATATTATGTTACAAGAGCTCCTCTTCGCAGATGATGCTGCAATCGTGGCCCACGATGAAACCACGCTCCAGGCTCTCATCAATAGCCTTGCCAAAGCCTGTGACAAATTCATGCTAAAGATCAGTGTCTCAAAAACTGTAGTTTTGACACAAGGCTTGAGAAACCCCAACCCAATCATGCTGAATGGCTCTCCTCTGGAGCAAGTGGGAAAATTCTGCTACCTAGGCTCAACCATCAGTGGTAGCACAGACATAACAACTGAAATAAATGCCAGAATAGGAAAGGCGGCCACAGCTTTTGGCAAACTCTCAAAAAGGGTGTGGAACAATAGCAAGCTGACCATCAAAACAAAGGTACTCGTGTACCAAACTTGCGTCCTAAGCACCCTGCTGTATGGCTCAGAGACATGGACCACCTACTCCAAACATGAAAGATCCCTCAACTCCTTCCACCTGCGCTGCCTACGCAAAATTCTCAAGATCAAGTGGCAAGACAGGATCTCAAATATCGAAGTTCTGAGCCGAGCCAACATTCCATCAACTCAGGCTCTCCTAGGCAAAAAAAGACTGCGGTGGCTTGGACATCTCCACCGTATGGAAAATGATCGCATCCCCAGACAAATTCTCTACGGGGAACTTGCTACTGGCAACCGACCCAGAGGTAGGCCACATCTGCGATTCAAAGACACTTGCAAGGTCACGATGAAAGCATTCAACATCGACCCCAATGAATGGGAGAACCTTGCAAATGATCGAAGCAGATGGAGACAAAAATTGCGCAGTGGCACGCTCGCAATAGACTTCAAGGCAAAAGAAACATACCTGACAAAACGACAGAGGCGGAATGAAAACACTCGCCAAAGTGAACCCAAAAGACTGACCTGCAATCACTGCCATCGCACTCTCGGGTCAAACATTGGTAGAATAAGCCACGAGAGAAGCTGTCAGTCAAAGTGAAAGTGAATATTCTAGCTGCTAAGACCGTCTGTAAAGACGCTAAAGGCCATATACTGTTTCTATTGACATCGTGGACGAATCGTCGTTGAAAGATTAAGAATAGGAATATTCTGTCTAGATCTAAAGATCACGTCGGGGACACCACTATAGCACTTAACAGACACAACAGGCAGATACACAACCAACTCAAAACCGTCCAGCTCAGTGTAAATCTCGAGAGTCGTTTATTTCTGTTTATTACCCGAAGTCCTTCTTGGGTTGACTCCGTTCAACACCTCTGCGCACCACAAGCCCAAACTTGACAATGGACAACAAACTGTGAATACTGAAATGGCTATAGTTCACTTGTCTTTCAGTTCTGCAGTATGTATGGATAACCCGCATATCCGAGGAAGGCATTATACATGCAGATCCATGAAAGAATTGTTTTTTGACGTGGACCCACAGTGCATCTTGTTGTTTCTGAAGGAGGCTGAATCTATACATTGATTTAACAGATTTTTATCATATATTGACATTCATGTAGGCATACTTTACAGTATTGGCACAAAGTGGCTGTTAATGTGCCGATACGCCGTTAAACCTAAATCCAAACTCTTCCATTTCTAGCATTTGGCACTGACCATTTTAGTAGCTATTTTGTGCTTGTCCATTTGAAAACATTTTCTTATATATAAAACACAAGAACTCATTACTGAAAGGGGAGTTTAGCACTTGCTTTGGTCGTACGCTGTGGCTACAGGTTTCCGCTTGAGTAATGAGCTACCTTTATGACTGAGTTGCTTCCACATTTCAAAGCTTGGAACATGATTTTTTATTTTTACTCTTCAATGAAATTTAAGTATTTGATTGATATGTCTCATGTTGAAAGATCAAGTGATGTTGAAGGGGTAGATTGAACTACTATAATTTAACACTCACCCTGCGCGTTACCCGTAAAGACCGCTGCACCGTCAGTGACCTTACTCACGGAGAATCTTATCTGGGGTCACTGACCCGTGCCCCTAGACGATGACCACATACGCTGTCCACGTGGTTCGGTTTTTATTGATCGGTATGAAAACATTCGCTGCTATGCCTTATCACGCTTGATAATGAATTAACCAGCAAAACCTTAGTCTGTCAGTCTCTAACCAATGATCTGACTTATGATTCCAAACTGACAGCTGTAGTTTTCGTGAGAACGAAGCATGATAACTAGCCACGCCCTCCCATGCCCTACACAAATGGTTTCATCCTGATTGACACATACTAATAAACCAATGTGGGCATTTGGGGCAAAGATTATTTCAGAGCTTGTTTCTGATTGGTTCTTAGATACAGACAACTCCAGATGGTGGTCAGCTTGTGAGAAAATGAGATAATATTGCAAATTTGTTGAGCAACAGTTTGCATGTCGATGTTACATCTTTTGAAAGTGTGGGGAGAGTCTTTGTGATTCCGACCAGTGGTTCACTGGTTAACATGTCCATGTCACAATGTCTTTGATTTAGAAGAGATACAGTGAACAATAACACGGTGGTTGCGTCTCAAAAAGGTCAGTGACCCGACGCCTGAAAATAGGGCTTGCGCGTGGCATGGTCAGCTTGACCTGGGCGACTTGCCGCCCGTGCGGCGTGAGCGCTTGCAAGTCAATACCGACTATTGCCGACCCGCGCAGGGTGAGGGTTAATGTTGGCCACAAATTTACAGGCTGATACACTAATTGACTGGTACTCTTCATTCAGCAACACTTTAAAAAATATTACATTACACATACGTCACGTAAACAGGATATAAATATATCCTTTAGAATGATTAAATGTTTCTTTCCTCTGGATTTTGGATAAGCTTTTCAACTTGGCTGGTCATCAGTAAGTGATCAAAGCTGACAACAAAAACAAAACTGACCGCTGTTATCTTAGTCTACATTATGGCAATCTTTTAGACCTCACTAACAGAAAGCAAATGATTTATGAACCTGTCTTAAGATTTTGCATTAGCTTTATAATTAGGCCTACATGGGAAATACCTATGCATTTCATGTATAAAAAAAAAATTCCTGTCAAGGAAGATCACATGACAAATATACCAAAAGTAATTTTAAATCAACCCTACTTTGACAGACTGATCACTGACCACTACATTAATGGAAGGGTGAATAAAGTACTGGTATGTCATGTGATTCTCCCCACAGAGAACACCAAAATGTGGGAAGGGTCGGAGATGCACTTAATACAAAGAGATATTTAGCATTTCATCTGAGCAGAAGATGGAATTCCTTGCCTACTGTCTGGAGACTTTGGGATAATGGATACATTACAAGGGCAATGATGAGAACTGGTTAAAGTTAACCCTTTTAGCACGTGACATCCGATATATCGGATATCTTGTTTCGAGAATATGTGTGCAGCTCCAACGTTTTAAACTACCTTTTACTTCAAGGGAAGCTACTCCCACACTCTTTCTGGGCTGAACATAGTGAACAGAGTTGTTCCAAGACGAGTTTTGTAATGTTTTGAGAATTTTTTCTGAGGCTGGATCTAGATCTAGTGACTTTTTTTAATTATGGCATCAAGTGATGAATCTGATCTAGATATTACTGCAGTTAGCTCTAATGAAAGGGGCCTCCATGGAGTTTGTGTGACAAAACACGTGTGTAAAAAGGCCAGGACTGCATAAACATGTGAGTTACTGCATGCACAGTTTCTCTAAGTTGGTTTTCTTGCTTCAATTGTTGACTTTTTGTTGTTGACAATTACGTTCTGAATTGCAAATGAGCTAATTTACATACTTCAGACTAAATATTTCCCCGGTTTCAAATTCATATTCTCTGTTCTCTTCCATACCCATCAAAAAACTGTAATGGGATCTGACAACTTCTTCCATGTGAAAAGTTTGATTTTCTGTGACTAGTCACTTTCTTTCCCATGTCTCTACAAAACAGGGACCTGATATAACAGGGATTTTGCTCTGGTCCCACAATCCCTGTTATATCAGGTATCAACTGCATGTTAATGTAGCAGTGGAGGCAAAAATACAAACCACAATTAGTCAATAAGGATCTTGTCTGAATTTTAAAAAATCTAGATTTTTTTTATTTGTTGTAATTGTTGCCATATTGACCTCACATTATGGGACATTAATCTGGTTCACTCTGGTCTAAATGGTACAGCATTTTTTGCTATAATGCAACTTCTAACAATATGAACATTCCAACAGACAGCCACTGTCACAAGTGGCCATATTCACTGATTTTATTGTGCTGTCCACACTGTTCCTGATCCAACCACTACACCTTGTCTACCTACAAATGCACAATAACTGACTTCTATCTAACCTGGATGTCATGTGCCCAGTACCCAGTGGTGAGCGACTGAAGACCAACTGTGTTCAAGGCATTCTTCACAAATATACTGGGCAAGGGGACAAATGCAGTCGGCTTGCGAAATTTGCTCAGCTTACTGACCACAAAGTATGGCCTCACAGACTGAAATAGAAAAGCAAACGTTTGTTCACATTGAAGAGTGGACATCATCTTTTCTGATGTACACAATGTACCCCGTCATTACTTCATTATTCAAACACCAAGATAATCCCTTAAAACTAGACCTATAGTACTTAGTAGTGATTAACAATTTGTACTGCCATAATTTCAATGATTTCCTGGCACACTGTGCTTCCATAAAAAAAGAATTATGCCAATCTCTCAAATTGGATTCACATTTATTTTGTGTATATGAGCTGGTTATTCAAAGTCTGATGCAACTCATATTATGCTTGTAACAAAATGTACTTGGCAACAACATGAAAGCATGTACTGTATTAAAACTTTGTTTCCAGACTGTATAATATTAGCCTTTTCCACAGCTCCATGACAGATTCAATATGAACTGATGATCGTCACTTATAATATGTATCTTGACTTTTGATTAAATGGAAAGAATCAATGAACTAAAGAACCTGCATCATAATTTACACATGACCAACACTGAGACACTACTATGATAGACCATGGTATTATAACTGCACAACAACTATTAAATCACTTACTTAGACTGTGACACCGAGGATGAATTGTAACATCAGACAGTGCCTAGCCTGAATGATATTTTAAGTTTTGCAAGCTGCATCGGGATTTTCTGTGCAGGTCATGCCAGACATAACTTTATACTACAGTCACCAGTTCAATATGGCTTGTGCCCACTGCATTGTTCTCTCTCACTGATTGGATTGGACTGATGGACAATTCTAAGGGCTACATTTGTTGTTTTTTTTAAACTCTTAAATTTAAAAGAAATTTTGATGTGTTATTATGACTATGAGTATGAGTCGTGAAGAAATTTGAGAAAATAATTTCCACTACACTACACACTTTACCACAATCGTTCCTTAAATTTCATGGATGTTTTCCTTACAATGTGCTATGATTCAAAAGGAATGAACTAGGAAATTTGATTTCCTGAAGCAACAATCACCATTCTCATTGTGGACTGAAAAACAGCTCCTTCTCCTACTCTTGACCCTTGCATAGCAGATCTGACATAAGACCTACTGAATGTTACATACTTAGCAGGCCTACCCTAAATGTAAGCTGATCTTTGAAAAGTCTCATATAAAGAGTCCAAAAGCTTAACATCTACCTGGTCAGGGATGACTTTCACAAAAATGACAGAGCTTGCAATTATTTATGATTAAATTTCGTGGTTATAGCTATGACACAATTTCAACATCCATACACTGATAGAGGTAATTCTAACTAAGTGTAAGATGGCACCAACCTGAATGGTCACACCTTTACTTGCATACTCATAGTTGATAGACTGACTGAAGAAGTCAACAAATGCCTGTAGAAAAACAGATAAATGGAGAATGTTACTGTATTGAAATGGACAGGACATGAATGACGAAAGAGAGACACAGCAGGGGGGGGGGGGGGGGGGGGGCGCAGGAGAAGACGGCATGGCAATGAGGAATAGGCTAGGTTGAGTTTTACGTCACGTCTGCGCAATAAGAACCACTTTTTTTGCGCCCTTGATGGTCCACCTGTGTACTGGTACACTTTACTTAATATTTATATTTCGTATTCAGAGGTGTCGCATGTCAAGTTAAACACAGAATTAAATATGTTCATATAATTTTAACATATTGGTAAAATTCTAAAAAAAAAACGTTTTGTATAGATCTGTAAAAAGTTTTGTAAACGAGTATGAAAGTTATTACATCAAGTTGTAGATCTCAGCTTCTCTCAGAAAAGTCAGGATGCGCTGCGGGCCCACGTCAGAAAATAATTCTTTCATGGATCCATAGGTATAGTGCTTTCTTCGGATATGCATAAAGTCAACACATTCAGTTAAAATATGTTCTACTGATAGTTGGCAATTGCATGCCACACAATCGGGGGGATCTTCCCCCTTGAGTAAAAAAAATGGTGTATGAGGTGGATATGACCCAGACAGAGTCTACTTAGTAGAACAATTTCATCACTAATTTTGTTGAGAGGCATGGGTCCACTGTCCAAGTTGATCTTGGATAAAGTGGACTTCATTTGCTGTTTGTTCATCCCATCTTTCCTGCCATCTCGATTTAATGAAGTTATTAATAGTGGTTTTAAAGCGTTTATACTAAAGTCAGCGTGTGGTGTTTTGTTTTAAGGTGTTGTGGTGGACGTTTCAATGTTTCTTTGGCCTGCGTGTCTGCTAATGCCAATTTGGCCGCGGATCCAACAGAGAACAATTTCATACTTTCTGTTGGACAGTGTATGAAGACATTGTAACAGATCATTGATTTCATGGGTCTTCATATTTGGGTTTTTTAAAGCCTGGAGGCATGACAGCAAATCAGAAAAGATAACGAAGCTTCCTGGTCGGGAATCGGATATAAGATTTAAAGCCAAGTTGATTGCATGAATTTTGGTGGTGAAGACAGAAGCATTTGGGGTTGAGACTGAGGCATTTGGATTTGCCATCTGCACTTGAGAATGAGACGAGTCCTACCGTAGGTAGTTGTTCAATAAGATCTGTAAGATCAGTTTCAGAGAAGGGAAGAGATGGCGGAAGATATATATGGAGCACAGGGTTAAGAGGTTTGCCAGCTGTGAGCCTTATGGCCACAGCCCGAAGGGTAGTATTTAACTGAATATGTCAATGTAGGATCTTCTGATTTAGAATAATGGATGTCCCACCGCTTAGCTGTCAGTACCACTGGCAAAGCCATGGTAGGCTATACTGTTTCTGATTGTGAGTGGGGTATTGGGTGATACCGGTAATTTAGTTTCTTGAAGGCAGACTGCAGCAGGCTGATGTCTGGCAATCAGTAGCTGCAGTTCTAGTAAGTTCGCCCACAGGCCTCTGCAGTTCCACTGAAGAAATATACCATGTGTATCTATTATTCTGTTGGATTTAGGTTCTGAGGTAGGTGTCACCCCTACCCTGCAGCCTTAAAATTTTATTTTTTTTGTGGTTTTACTTTGTCGGGTGAGAGAAGGGGACTAAATTTTTTTTGTGTCTATGAATGCATCCCTGTCTCCCAATTTTGCCGGGACTGAAAATTTGTTCGTGGTTCCTGACACTGAGGAACCACTTCTGGTGTCTCGGCTGGTCTTTATTTTCTCTTTCAAAGTTTTCTTTTATGCCACTGCAGCTTTGACAGTGGAGTTCTAAAGCTGTTGTGGCAGTTCTGCTGCTCTTTGTGTCTGTGGACACTTGAGCTGCTGGTTTCTTCACTGCTGAAGATTTCCCAGCAGCAGCAGCTTATGTTACTGGCATCGGTGTCCTTGGTATCAGTGCAATGACTGCTCCTCTCCCTTGGGCAAAAGTACCTCCATTTTCGACCTTGTACTTTTAAATGGCCTTTTCTTCTAGCCATTTCGAGCAGCTTTTGTTGAAGGCGCTGTGGTTGCCGTGAAAATTTGGACACTTCTGCTCGGCTGTACAAGCCTTGTCATCTGCATGGCCCCTGCTACCGCAGCAAGCGCAAACTGTTAATTTCCACCTCAACCACCAGATTCCCATTTTTCCCCCATCACTGGTTGCACCTCACGGTCAACAAGGCGCCCATGATGTGGGGAGGTACCAAGGCGGTTCTGTTCTTTGCCAGGCCGGGAATCACACACGGCATGAAAAAAAAAGGATGAAAGAAAAGCGGGACAGGAGACAAACGAAGGGAGGAAAACAATTGCCACCCAAAGGCTATCAAGATGTGGTGGTCTGTGAGGGACAGCCCACCATTTGGTGGGGTTTTACCACTCTGCAGGTGTGGCAGTGGGACAATTTCTAACTCTCTGGACCCACTCAGGGAGGCTAGATTTAGCAATAAGCACCAAGGGACTGCACCACATATGATGAAGCCTGACAAGGCCTTATCCAGATAGTCACAAATACAGGCCTGATTCGCATACTGTGATTGTACTTAATCTCATCTGTCATAGGAGACTTGGCTCTACAATAACCAACTCTCTGACCAAGAGGGACTAAGAAAGTAGAATAAAATCGGAACCACGCCCGTTTTTCAAGAAAAAATTGGAATGATTCAGATCAAATTGGAATGGGTAGCATCTCTGCATTTTAAGCCACTCCCATCCCTCATTCAGGACAGGAAGATGAATTACAGAGTTAGAGGAGAAGGTAATCAAAAAGCTGACACTGTGACTGACCTTGGTGGCAGAGTAGAGACCCAGTAAAGGTGTAGGCTGTGCAGCTGCACTAGATCCAATATTGATGATGTAACCACGTCGCTTTTGTGTCATGTCTGGTAGGACTATTTCTGTCATCTGAAACATCCAGGAAACAATACCTCAACTAAGTTCTCAAAATAGTTATCTGAAAAAAATTTGAAAGGAAATGGCCTCATTTGGCCAGAGATGCCAACCTAAAAATTGTATTTTCCTTATTTTACAAAGTAAAAATGTGTATTTTTCTACAAAAATTCGTATTTTTGCTGGAATGTATGTGATTAAAAACAAAACTGCCAATGCAACGCCCCCAAAGCAAAGAGTTGTATTTTAAACAAAAGAAAACAAAAATAGTTTTCCAGCACATGCTGAATCAAGTTTCCTCTTCTTGGTCACCATTTTGAAACTGCCGCATGAAATGGGTGAGATTACGTATGTCTTCAATACTTCATTTCATTCAAATACATGTAGTTCTGAGCATCGCTTCTATACAGACCTAGTTAGGTATTGTTTGGTGTGAGCAGTATCAATGTTAAAGTATCATGTTCATATAAAAAATTGCTAATACTTGTTTGCGATTCCGTATACAGTGGTCACCGCCTAACAGCATGCCGGCTACCAGCACGATCCTTCTAACAGCACGCTCTTTAACCCTCAATCTTCTTTGGTTTTTATGGCATATTTATGGAAACTGAATGTTGTCGACAGATAAAGAGCCCTATTTCTTTTTCTATTTAAGATAGACTAGCAAGTTATATATCAATGGATTCAGAATTGAATTAGCTGCCATTTGATGATAGTTTTGACTAATTATAATGACAATAAAAAGATCTGGGGTCCAAATTTTATGGAAAAAAAAATTTGAAAAGTACATAAATTTACAACCACAATGGACACTGTGATAGAAGAAAAAAAAAGTATTTGAAGGAAACTGAAAAACTTTATTATCTTAACAAACTACATCCAATTTTACAACATATATCCAAATTTCAAGACATTCTGTCGGTAAATGACTGAAATATTTAAAAAATTGAAATGCATATATGTGAACTATTTGTGCCGAGAACTGCCACAAACCACAACGGAAAAAGTACAACTTGTCATGTTATATAAATATTTTGTTATTCATTTGAATTTTATACAGGGAAACAACCTTAATTTTAAACAGAATCAGGATTAACTTCATCATGTACAGACAAACTGAGGCTTATATTCAATGATGAATATGTATAAAATTATATTTTGTGGTAGTCTACAAGACAGTTCCGTGTGTCATGCAGACACAGAAAAACATTACAAGTTCTGCAGAAGTATCTGCTTTTCTGTTCAACATGTAATTTATCATAACATAGCTTACAGTTCTTTCTCTGAGAAGTTGGAACAATACCAGGAATAATTGGGTGATTAGTAAAAAATTTTGGTTTTGAGGCTGTTGGAACATCTGCAAAGTCGTCAATTTTCCCGAGTTGCCTGATTAGTTCTGTAAATGCAAGCTGATTAAACTTGTTACTTCTATCTAGTTCTTTCAAATCAGGGTTTTGCTTTCTCCAGTCCTGAAACAAAATATAACTATTTACTCTGGCAATATCTAGAAAATGAAAAAACAATGTCTTCCAATATTTATTTGTCTAACGCAACATGTTGTATTTGGTTAGTAATTGGTCACTTTTATCAACTCCACCCATATGCATATTATAATCTGTTATGACTTTAGGTTGTCTAAGTTCCAAAGTTTGAAAAGCTCCATTTGTTTTAGTTCTCCTATTAGCCATACAAAATTCATTTGCCCCATGCATGGTAGAAATCACAGACACAGTTTTATTGTCCTTCCACTAAAGTGCTAAAAAAGTAAAATATTCCCTTGTCTACACCATCTCATTCTGTTTCTCCCACTGTTTCACATTTTTCAATTCTGCTGGAAATCCCCTCCTATTGGAAATAATAGTACCACAAGCTAAAATCCCTTTCTTCAACAGATCAAGAAACAAATGAATGCTTGAATAAAAATTATCAACAAAAACACGGTAACCCTTATTGCCACGAGCTAAAAGAAATTTCAAGAGATCCATAACAACTTCATAGGCTAAACCATTTCCACTAACTTTCCCAGACCCTGTCTTTCCCAAATAAACCTCAAAATTGTAAGTGTAACGAGACAAAGAATCTGCTAAAACCCAAAGCTTCATGCCCCACTTAGTATGCTTGTCACGTATATATTGCCTAAATGAAAACCTTCCTTTATTTTTTACCATCCTCTCATCAACAGAAATATTCAAACCTGGCTGATAAAGATTCATGCATTTTCTCCTCATAATATCAAACAAAAAACAAACTTTACATAACTTGTCTCCTTGTTTCTCAGTTTTTCTGTCGGATACTTTCAAAAAACACATAATTTGTTGAAATCGAAATCTTGTCATAAATGATCGCGCCCAAAGGCCATTGAATAGACTCTTTTTACTCCAATACATTTCTACTCCTGGTACTTGAATCATTCCCATGTACATAAGCAGTCCAATAAAACGATAAAACTCTTCTTCTTCTAGAGGAACCCAGCCTTTGTACATGCTGACTTTTGTCGGTCCCACCTCCCTGGCGTTCTCATTTGTCCATGAACATAATTGCTGCACAACACATGATGAAAAAAACAGCTGGAAAATAGTGAATGGTGTCAGGTACTTTCTTCTGGACCCTCTTGTCATGGAATCGGGGAAGTGGGCTCCGGGTGGTCGTTCAGGGTTAAAGTTTGGGACGGACGTCCTAGACCAGTTGTCATAGTCTCCAAAGCATGAGGAATAGAATTAGAAAAAGAAACAAAAATGTGTTACAAGAATCATTTATACCCAAACCTAATAAAAAATTAATAGAAATAATGTGTAGCAATATAATACAATATACCTAAAATTATGTTGAAATATAGCTCTAGAAGATCATAATAGTATATACAAGAAGCCACCGACAAGAGGATCTATGGTAACCACAGTAAACAAAACATAGGCCTTGGATATTAGGTGCAGTACGTGGAAAGTTGTAATCAGCCTGAACAAATAAAAAAGCAGATCAAAGCCTAAATCCTGACTGACTGGTGCTCAGCAATGATTGAAGGAGCCAACTACAATAAATATAATTACCTGTGATACCTGTAATTAGATCTAGATCCAAAATGTTTGTGTTATGATTACATAGGCTAAAGAAGAAAAAACCTTCACCTTCGTTCTCGTATGTTCCGGCCGGTTGATGGGGCTTCATTCTCATCAGAGCTGGAATCTGAGACGTCTTCTTCATCCTCGCTTGACTCATATTCAATTTCTTCATCAGAAAGATTGTTTGAAGCCATTTTATTGCGCTTTGTTGACAATGATGGTAACTCAGCAGTAGATAAAAATCCAAGATGGCGGCGGAACCGAAGAGACGCGATCGTCTTATTTCTCTTTCTTTCTATTCACTTAAAAGGCTTCGTTTTATAATTTTTTCACCTGTTTTCGTTAAAAACCAGTTTCGCCTTTCAAAACAAACGATTTTCAAGCAGTTTTGAACAGTTTTTCATTAAAATAATGAGGGATACAAGCGCCGATCACCGGTGATCGAAATCTTTGGTAAAAGAAGATTGAGAGTTAAAAAAAACATAATCTTTTCTATATAAAAGGTCCCCTCTAACAGCATGCTTTTTCAGTACCATTTGCCTACGTAAGAGCTTTTTCATATCAGAGAGATGAAAATTTTTTACAAACATGTACTTGACCACCAGACAGGCAGGCACTATTTGCAATGAACCTGTGACGGCGCCGCTAGTTTAATCAGTTACATATAGGTAGATCAAGCTGGCATGTGAGGGTGCGGTTGGAGTCAACAGAGGGTATGGGACCGCCTTTATCTCTTGCCAGACAGACATTGCGCTATTTACAATGGACACATGGCGGTGGCGCTGCTTTGATCAGTTGAGTATGTAGATCAAACTGACTGTATGGGTGGGGGGCGGGAACAACAGAAGGTTTGTGACCACCCTAATCAGTTGCAAAGGTTTGAGTGGGCGGATAGGAAAGAACAGAGAAAACATTCGTTGCACTTGATTGGTGATCTGATCGGCTTTTGCATTTGATTGGTCGGATTCTTTCCAATTTTGACATGATTAGGCCTTAATTTACCACAAGGCATAAGGCCTCAGTCTACATTGATGAGTGTGTTAATTACACAGTGCACATGCCTGCATGGTTCCCTCCCCTATACGCCTAACAGCACGTTCGCCTACCAGCACGCTAAACACTGTCTCCCAGGTACCGTGCTGTCAGGTGGTGACCACTGTAATTAAAATGTATATGAAACTATATTCACGAAAAATTTTGCGTATTCAAGGCGCCATTTTATGTAGCTGCGTATTTGGGCAAAAAATTTGTACAAAATACGTATTTTGCTTACTGGTTGGCATCTCTACATTTGGCTTTCACAGCAAGACAAACAGGCTACCCCTACCTGAAGATAACTTTATACAAGATGCTACCCAACACAGGTCCAGATATAGTTACACGTCCAAGTCTGTTACTATTATTATTAAGTATTTTGAAAGCCTCATAATTTCCTTCTCATGCAGCATTTTTTTTTCCAGCAAATAAGTGAGAATTCTGACCAAAGCTAAAATTGTCAAGAAATGTTTGTGTTATTACATAAGCCACAGACCATTTACACAAATAAAAACTTTGCTTACCTTAGCAACTGATAAACAGTTCATGTTGATCATATTTTGAGCAAACTGGAAAAAAAAAAAAGAACTGCTAATTGTGCATTGATACATTCATGAGGGAGATAGTTTCTAAACTTCTTCACTTATTACCATCTGATCTATATTACTACATGAATATAATAACTTATTCAGTGCACAGATTGCCTAGCGTGATAATACATTGCTGGTGACACTCCTCTTGACAAGTTACATTTTACCTTTGCTCTGACATTTTGCCATCTGACAATTATTAAGCATGGAAATACGGTACATATTATTAATATTAGCTGATAGACTGGTTATAGCAATGGCCAAAGTAGAGTTTGCTGAAATGAAAGTGACTAGCAAAATCTTCCTCACACTGGCCAATGTGGTTCAACAAGCCGTAAGAACATGAACAATGGCAACTGACAACTTAAAACCTTTTCTGATTGTAACACAATGGGCCCAGGGGATGTTTTAGATCACAATGAACAGCTTCAACTTAATACTGTGTCCATGTTGTATGAACTATGATGTACATGGCCTGGGGTTTGTTTCAATCATAATGAGGAATCTACTCAAGAAATCCCAACTAAATGCACACTTCAGTAAGGGATACCTCAAGGGACATGCGAGCCCATGTCCTCTAAAGGCAAAATATCATTTATATAAAAATGATGTAGATAATAGAAAGGAGAACACAAATTAAAACAGTGTAACACACTCCACAGACCACATAATATACTCTATTATGCTAATTACTATTACATGCACCATTATTTTGTGCTTCACTGGACTTGATCCTAAAACTGGCAGGGATTTTTGGGTTCCTAATTATTTCTCATGTTCCTCCAACACCCTAAAGACAGGACTGTCCTGTAAAATAAGGACAGTTGGCAGATGTGCTACTCAGTTCACCATCCAAACTCTGGTTATTGAATGTGACACATGTGCCATAAAGAACGATGAATGGTTAAACTAATGGGTAGAAAATACCTGAATGGACTGTTTGGCATTTTTCCTTCCATTATCTGTGACCTAGAAATGGACAATCCTTATCATGTCGAAAGCATCACTTTTCGTAAGAGTGAGAGGCTACTGGAAGAAATACCACAACAGAAAAACGGAGACTATGACTAGTATGATGACCATCAAACTGATCCTTTTTCCCAGTACAAAGGAGGAAAATGCCAGTAGACAAAAGCCTTGGCAACGACATGTCATCTACAATACTGTAGTAACATCTATGACACTGTCACCTGATATTTTTCACTGGAAATTGCATTGGCCTAAAACAAAGCTTACAACTGTCGCTCTGTGAATTTGAATTATTGTAAAAGTCTGCATCTTACTGGTTCCCATCAAAAGTCTGCCCCCACAGTTATATGTAAAGAAATTGGTTGTATTGTTCTTCATGAAGTACAATGTACTAACATACTATAGCAATTGTTTTGTATAATAAAAAGCCAAATATTTTATTTGATATCACAGGTTTGGCAAGAGGCTCTTTCAAGAGGATCAGCATATTCCTTAACAGCAAACAGTAACTGTTGTTAACAATTCACTATTTTTTAAGTAGACATCTTGTGAAGTGAAAATGATGCCTTGGACATTCTCTTGCTTCAGACTGAGGGTAAAGATGTGTGCAAAATTTATCCGTTCTGGAGTGCTGGTTACTTTCACAATGCTGTTAGCAGTGATAATTCCACCTGTACGAAACCTGATCCTGTATCCAGTTTGGCCTCAGACCTGGAGAACCCTCAGCTCTAGTCAAGTCTTCAAGCTGTGGTTCATGACTGATTTGCCTAACAATGTCACAGGGGAAACTAACTGTGCATACAATATCTCACCACCTTCATTTTCACTTCATGTCACTACTGAGTTTCAACTGAAGTCAAAAATTTACAATTCCAATGACGAATATTTCCTGCCCCTGTTAACTGCTTCTGAAAAGACAGATCTTTTGGTTCTATTCAAAGTAGTTCAAGAGGTATTACATCATGCAAGCATCCAGTTTTACATCGTCTTTGGCTCCCTACTGGGTGTCTATCGCCATGATGGGATTATTCCCTGGGATGATGACATTGACATAGCTATCAGTGGCTCTGACTGGCAGAAAGTCCGAAACACTCTTTCTTGCATAACCAATCACCAACTCCATGTCAAGTCCAATATGCACTGGAAATTCACACGTGCTGATAAATATTTCCCATTTATTGATATCTTTTTCATGGCTGAAGATGAGTATTATGAGTGGCCCATGACGCAATATGCCAGAAGTGATGTCTATCCTAAAAAGCACATCTACCCTCTCAAATCTGGAATTTTTGAAGGCTTCAAAGTGCCTGTGCCACATGACATGAAAAAACTGCTCAACATTGCGGGTGATGTGAAAAACTGTCAGTCCCCAAGCATAAAACATAAAACACATACACCTATACCAAAAATTGTCACTGTGCCATGTTCAACCTTAACTTATCTGTATGACATGAATATCTAATAGACAGACAATCAGTTCAGATTCTTTGTCGTTCCTGACAATGTGCTTGTATTCAATGTCTGACTTTAAAAAAAGGAAAAAACATACCAGCCACAACTCCTGTTACTGTTAGCACGACAACAGGTTCAGCCTAGCCGCTGGAAATTATTGGTAATTATCACATCACTTTCTAGTCCTCATTACTTTCAGTTTCAATTCCAAAACCTAAACACAATCATGAGGTGTAAAAATTAAGGATGGAGTTGGTTTTCCCTTATCCACAGATCTATAGTGGTCCAAACTGGACCACTAAAGGGGGTGAAATTCCATTTTTGGCATAATTTTAGGCCAACATTACAAGGCTGTTACTGCTGTGGATTTATGTGAAACGCCATGTATCCTACATTAAAATATAGTTCAATCCTTCCTCTGACAAAATATACTTCCTTTTGCATTGTTTCATGTGTTTAACCGTGTTTTTATACCTTGAACAGGACATAGTCTTGCCGTTTTTGCTCCGAGCTGCGCGTACTGAATTGACCCTCTCATAACAAAGTGTCGCGGCGAGTTGCTCTGATGTAGCGCATATGTTTGAAAATAACTCACAGAAAGCCAGATAAATGTGACGCGTTCCGACGGTTCGGGGCATAAAGTACCCCAGACTGTTTTGAGAAAATTCGCTGAACACATTGCAATCATTTTTTTTTTACCAAATTTTTTTCCGTAATTTGTAAATTTATTTATTAAACTTTAGTTTTAACCTTTAGAAAATAGAAAATTATGCTTTAAAATATTTATTTATAATTATTTACGAAAGTATATCACTTTTCTTCAATGGTTTCCGTAACAAAATAGCACATTACTCCCTTTACGATTTCTTCAATAACACTACAGCTTGCCGACCTGGCAGTGTTTGGTATCGTTTTAAACGGGAAAACCTATCTAGTTCTAAATAAAGAACCAGTTTTAGTTTGTTTTTAAAGAGTTGTTGCGCTATTCTTGAATAAAAACAGGTAAAAGCAGTATACAAAACGACCCTGAGGCTGGCAACACAAGGGAAATCCCTTAAATTTTGATAGTTGATTGGTCGAGAACAGTCACATGACATCATGCTGGTTAAAATGGCATCTAGAGAAACCGTCATTCGAGATTGCTTAAACTCAGAAAGAAGCTCGAATTTGCAGAATGTTGTCCATGAAAAGGATCTGAGCGATTTGATAGAAGATTATTTCATGGAAGATGATGACGAAGAAGATTTAGAATCGGAGAATGATGAGATGGAAGAGAGTTTTGAAGATAGGTCTAGGTTAGGACAGCCAGAAGTTGAGACAGCAGTTGGAGGTGCTTCAATATCGGGAGCTTTAGGTTTAGAAGAGGAAGACAGCAGTGATGATGATGAGGTAGATTGGGACGATTCAGATTTGGTAGTAAACATTGGAGTTAATATAGAATTAGACTAGGGGTAGATGGAAAAGGTCAGAAATTTACGTGTGGGTGTAAGCTTAATCTGGCGTCAGGGAAAACTGGCTGTGTCCGACAGTTTACGGCCGAATGGGTCTACAATATACGACTCTCTATGTATGAGAGAGTATGAACTGATGGCAGTCTATTCAACCTCAGGAGACTTCAGGCAAAAACCAAAACCAAAAGTACTCAAGTCTGTGACCTACTATTTGCTGATGATTGTGCACTTCTGGCACACGATGAGGATAGCATGCAAAACTGTGTTGATAAGTTCTCTAGTGCCTGTGACAACTTTGGCCTCACAATAAGCACAAAGAAGACGGAAGTGCTCCATCAGCCTACTCCAGACGACAAGTATCTTGTGACCCCAAATATCAAAGTCCATGACAGTCTTCTGAAGGTGTCGGAGAACTTCACCTATCTTGGCAGTACACTGTCTTCCGCGGCTCGTGTTGATACTGAAATTCTCTCAAGAATCAGCAAAGCCAGCTCTGCATTTGGCAGGCTTCGAAAGAGAGTATGGGATGTTGCCGGCATTCGCACAGACACTAAGCTGAAAGTGTACAATGCTGTGATCCTTCCCACCCTACTCTATGGGGCTGAAACCTGGACAGTGTACCAATCGCATGCCAGAAAGCTAAATCACTTTCATCTGGCCTGCCTTAGAAAGATCCTAAGGATCAAATGGCAGGATAAAATTCCAGACACTGAGGTCCTCAATCGTGCCAAGGAATTGAGCATCTTCTGCCACCTGAAAAAAATTCAGCTGCGTTGGGCAGGACATGTCAGAATGCCCGACTCCAGACTCCCTAAGCAAATCTTCTTCTCTGAGCTCTCCAATGGAACAAGGAATGTTGGGGCCCCAAAGAGACGTTACAAAGACACTCTCAAGCAATCACTGAAGGCCTTTGCCATTGATGTGAGTGAGTGGGAAAAGCTCTCGCTTGATCGTGCCAATTGGAGGGCGGCCCTTACCAGAGGCAGCAAAGCATGGGAAGCTGACAGAGTCCAGCAGGCTATCAAAAAAAGAGAACGGCGCAAGAAAAGGCCCAGTGGTACTGAACCAACGGAGCACTCTTGTCATTTATGCGGAAGGGTCTGCAGGGCAAAAATAGGACTTATCAGTCACATGAGAAGCCATAAGTCATGAAAGAACAGTCTTTCCATTCTGTCCTCTGTGTCCTTTAGTTCTCTTTATTGTCCATGTGTTGAAATTCTCAACAATTTCTGTTCTTTATTCCTCTGGTGTTGTTAAGGTCATCATCATACCTGATGGACGAACTATTATTATTATTATTATTATGTATGAGATGTCAAACAGTGAGTCAATTCTTGTAATAATCGTTGTCTTATTTATTCAAATCATTAATCAATTGAAGACTAAATCTTACAACTAGGTAGTCCAAACCACATTTAATATTTAACCCAATAACTTAGGTGCTATCACCATATTAATTATTATAGAGCTTGCAATTCTGGTCACAACACTTTTTATTTCGTGAAAATCCATTTGTAAACAAAAAAGTTATGGCAATTTGAAAATTGCAAAAATACGTACAAATTCGCCACATTTTCAAATTTGACAAACGCTTGAATTCGAAGTGCAACTATTGCCCCATTAATACTCGAAACAGCGATAAACTCATTCATATCAACTGGAAAGTTTCCTTAATATTGGCTTTTTTTTTTTTCAAACACTCACGCCATATACTTTTTTAAAAAAATAGGGCTCAATTTTGGCGATAATGATTAAGGTAAATTTCGCTCGATTTCACAACGAGCGTGAAAATCAGGACTTTTGGCATGTTTACAAAACCATAACTTTTGATCTAATTGAGATAGAAAGACATATCATACATCAAATTAATCAGAATTTCAAGCTCTACAATGTGGTATTAGTTTCAAGATAGCTGTGATAAATAGGTTTATTCTGATCTTCTCCAAAGTTGAAAATTATGAGCCGATAGCCGGAGCGCGGCGCGGCCCAACTAGGCAGGCCATCATGCCTTGCTCAGCATGTGTGTTGTGTGTTGTCTAAAATTTGGTGACCTTTGTTTGGAGTCTCGCAAAGCAATCAGGGAGCTAGTTTCGTATGAGAACAGTTGATTTTTAAAAGAAAAAAGGTCTGTCTTTATTATGATCAATTTTTGAAAGCTGAGTTTTTTTGCGATCATGCAGAAAAATACGTTTAGATTATTTACCTGAATTTTTCAACGGAAAGCCGGCATCGTACTGCCGTCAAAAATATACGAAAATAAATGTCTACTTTTGCTTTTTCAGAATAAGGCCACTTCACTGGTGTGCCCAATGCGTGATTAGTTTGCGAAGCGTTTGAAGAACGTCGGTTCGAAAATCTTGTTCTGGTTCGAGCAGATTTCACGCAAAACGGCCGTGATGGTGGGGTTTATAGCCAGCGCATAGAAATTGCTACTGGCTATCATTCATTAAATTAATAACACTGTTTGAAAGAAGAAAAGTTGATCTTTTCAATGATACCAAACACATTTATGATTGAGTTACAGTTATCGTGATACTAGCGTGGGAAAGATCGATGTTTTTACAAAATCGCCCGTTGAGAGTACGCTCGGCAGGCGGATTTGGACTACCTATTACACCTATCGGATAGCTTTCAGATTGGCCCAGCACAAGCTTTGACTAACCTCAACAAAGTAGAGATCTACACTAGATTAGATTTGCACCTCAATTTTACTCAAAATAATAAATATAATTGTGTGATACAATGAGAAGAACAATTAAAATAATGTCACTAAGATATAAGAAGTTTATTAATGCTTCTTGTTTTCTGTGGTGTAATTAAGTGATGCAAGACTAGCCCAGACACCCACCTGTTTTGTCATGAACTTTTTGCACACTCTCAACGGTAGATTATTTGTACAATAATGTTTATTTCTAATAGTAATACCCACTTAATGATTTTGGCCTTGTATTATCATGCAGGTAAATACCACAACAACAGTCGCCCTACGGTTACTTAATTCTCCCAACACTGCCTGCAGCGTTTTGTAAGAGACAATTCAATAGGCTCGACTCCCCCTAGGGAGTGGGTTTCATGATGGGCTAACAATTCAGTTCAGTATAAACACGATTGTTAAAGAAACAAAAAATCTGACCTATTTTAAATAAGAATAACTGAGTTTTCTAATACTCTTTGCTTTTTTAATTATGTTTAAAACTAATAATTATACATTTTTTTGTTTTACGAGATTGCAAATTTTGTGTTATTGCTGGTGATATACACATAAAAAAAACATGCTGGTTTATTTGTGTGCTTGGTACTTTATATATTTTTTTTTTATTGATTTATACTTTTTGGCCAGAAATCATAAGAACTGCAACTGGTTGCCGTAACAGGGGAGCGAAACTCCTTATTCTCATCCTGTAAACTTTACACCTACTGTGAGAGAGAAAAGTTGAAAGATTCTGGCTATGTGAGATACAAATGTAACATCATTTTGAAGCAGGAAAGAACCCATACCCTTAAATAAAATAAATTAACTTATTGTAACATTTTGCGCCCAGGGCATAAACATAAAAAAAAAGCTGTAAAACTTTAAAAACTTAACCCCTCTACCCCCTAAGAAGAACCCCACTGCCATTCTATTCCATTTCCCTACAACATGGGGGTTAACTCCTTATATTTTGCACCTATTTATTTTGAAAAATCATTGTGGCAAAACTATCAATCAGAATTTTATGAAATTTGAAGAGGACATGCACAAATGGACAAAGTTTGATATAAGAAACAAAATAAGTAGGTCAGATCACTGAAATTTATGTGACATCAATTTCATAGCTGAGGGAAATGGAAGTGAAAATTACTGCCGGAGTGTCGCAGATCTTCATGAAATCTAGCGAAGCAGTGGCCTTTGCAGAGGTGGACACAACATAAAAAACACAACCCCAAACAGTCTCTGGTGTCCTGCAGCACCTCAACTTCAACATCAGATTCATTACCATCTTCTAATACAATATCTTTTTTCCATCATTGTTGCAATTTGTGGACTGCAAACCATACAAATCTCCGCTCCCCATCATATTGTATTCCAGTTGCTTCTCGGAACAACCTGAGTATATCATACATCTCAAATCATGGTAAAAAAAATCGTCTACCTTCAAACAAGCACAAAAAATCTAAAAATCAACATAAAAACATCCGGTTTTCACTGAAACATGCCTTATTGTTTACACTATAGTGGAAGTATCAGCAAATATCGCCAGGCGCGGGAACACGGCTGGCTAGATTTTTTTAAAGACGCATGTTAAATCGGCGCGCGGCGCATTTCGGCATATTTAGGGATATGATCAGGGTCCCAAATCGACGTATTTAGGGGGTAGAGGGTTAATGAAACGGTTTGAAATTTTCTGTGTACCTAGAAAGCAATGAGTATAAAACCATGCCAAATTCGATTTGTCTAACACTATTAGAACATACCCGTTGCTATGGAGACAAATCTCAACTATTACGCTCAATTTTCTCAAAATTATGGATTTGAGCCATCATCGAAGTTCAAATTTTTAATGAGCCTATCTCAGCCAAATTTCAACCGATTGTCTTAAACTTGGTATCAAATGAAAGCTTAAGACAATACCCCAGGGGTACATTATGCCCCAAAATGTGGGAACGCATCACAAATGAAGTTTAATTCAATGTATTTTTCATTGTGTTTAAAGTTGAAATTCTTTTGAAAATCATTTGTTGAAAAGTTTGTACTCCGAGGAACTAGCAGAAACTTTTATTGATCAGGAGCAAAATAATACACAAAATAAATCTCAACCTTTGTATTATGGGGGATGCCAAGATGAGACATTCGGCACGTTTCGGAGCAAACCGCCGACTGTTTTTAGAGACCCACCCAATGCTTGAGTTTGTCACCTTTGTCCGACACTCAGTGCTACTGCTAAGTCAATGGCGACACAGTTGACTTCCTTTTCAATTAAAAAAAAAAAACAAACATTATTTTTGTCTCGCCTGTGAGAGTTCACTAAAAAATGACGTCGGATGAAGTTTGCTGACTAAAAAAAAAGTAAAATGAGACACTTGTATTTTGTTTGTACCCCTCGAAATTCGGCATAGTGTACACCGCCTTGACTTGGATACTGAGAATTTTTAATGCCGTGGCTCAATAAACCGTCATTTTATGGAAGGTCAAAGTTGGTTTCACGGTTGATAGTTGATGACACAACTACCACAAATTTTTTAAAATTCAAAATGTCACAACTTTCTTAAATATGGAGATACAGAGACGAATCTGGTACCAAAATTCTTAGAATACTGAGATCTATCCATTGGAAAACAAAACTTATTGATATAGCCACTTTCCAAAATCAGTTTGGGGTACCTACTATAAGAATTGAAGAATGTTTGCCAGAGAAGCTGAGATGATTGAGTCAGTAAAGCAAGTGTACAAGGAGTAAGATCTTTTGTTTTCATAACAACCTATAATAAAAACATGATTTGCAGTGAATTTAGTAATAAAGGTCTTTAAGAAAAAAACAAAAAGGCAATTTGAACACTGTTTACGATATTTTGCTGTGCAAGCCTAAGATTAGACTCTTCTCTTGTCAATGTCAGTGATTTATTTTCAGCATTTCATTCCTTAACTTCTGAAACTAAAATGAGGTTTCGGTAATGACATGCAAATTCATTTTGTCTAATCTGTAATCTTTGTTTCAAGCATGCTTATTGTGTCACTAAACAAAGATTGCCTTCCACACATCAGCATTGTGTACTGTGTATATTACTTTGTTTCCACTGGATGTGGATTGTTTTTTTCTGAAAATGAGATTTACCGGTAATAAAAAAAAAAAGCCAAATTTTCATCTAAATCATAAGGACAATGTCACAAAGGGATATTGGCCACGTTTTATCTCCTCATTCATTTCAGTGTTTATTCTGGACTGTTCAATAGTTCAAATAAATGTCTAATTAAAAAAGTAATCAGATGCCTTCTAGTTCCTTGTCTCTGTTGTTGAAGAAAACAGTACAAATGGCAATTTTATTCAGACTTATATACTGTAAGCGCTGAAGTTGCTGATTAAGGATTTTCATCTCTCACAGTCACAGATTTCATCATAATCATGAACCCAGAATAAGACAAACTTTATTCACAAAGAAATCGGTTGAGGAGCTCTCCTCCAGACTTCAAGTAAAGCATTTCACTCTCAGCCATTGGCAGCACTGGGGGTCGGCTGTAACTTGGAACTGTACAGCCACAACCCTGGTTAATGTAAGCCAAAACTCAAAATTACAACAGACAAGCTTACACAATATTAACCACTTCAGTACTCACATTTGGCGTGTCGACATCGCCAAAGAGCTCAGGGTAATCATAGGACATTCCCACATTATTGACCAGGACACCAATATCCAAACCTGTCAGTTTGTCTTTGATCTCATCATAGATATCAGCCCTGGTAAAGTCTGCAGCAATGACTTTTGTCTCTACTTTGTACTTGTCCTCTGAAGTGAAATAAGGAAAGTATCATATTTTATATCATTTTAACCCAATACCACCAAACATACAGTGAAGCGCTGCCAAAACTACAAAGAGGGGATGGTAGTTCCTGTCTAATGTGGTATAAAGTGCCTCGACATAGTGTTTTCAAGCTTTGTAGGCAACTAGACTTCTCTATACTGTAAAGAAACAATTTATTTGACTTAAGATGATTCTTTGATCTTCTACCTTGTGAAAACAGAAAAATTATATCTGCTTCCTGCAACGATTTTTGAAAGTTTGCGAACTTCAAGACAAATGATACAGATTTATAGCATGAAAGTAATGACATTGATACAGCAACAAAAAAACAAAACTCCAAATTTCATGTTCTAAATACATGTACTTTCTTTTCAATAAAGTAAATATTTTGAAAATAGAGTACTGGTAGTCCCCATTTTGTTAGACAGTATTGGGTTAAGGTGAGAAATGAGAAATATCGGCCTACTCTAAATTTGCCATGACCAGTGGTGCAAACTAGCCAGAATTAATAAACTACAATTAACAGTTTAACACATACCTTTTCCAAATGCCTGAAACTAAAAGTAGCTAGCCCAAAATGCCCGCCGTGAGTGCCGCGGCAGAGAATTTCAGCTAACCAAACTTTGTAACGCAAGCCGCAGATCAGTGCATGAGGGAGTGAAGTAGGTCTAGATCTAGTACAGCTCGAAGGACCAGTTGACCGTTTTATTGAATATTATATGTTCCCCTGGCCATGGATTTGGAGGCCATAGTTGATAAGTTGACTGTCTATACTTTCTACTGACAACACATTTGTGTATCAGAATGCATATTTAGATCATGTAGGTTAATTCCGATTGCATTGTCACGATCGGGTAAGTTTGAGATCCAAAAGCCCGATTCGACTGAGGCCAATGTAGGGTTGTCGCTTCAAGATCGTCTGTATAATATATTACCTTCTTTCAAATTGTAGACATTTAATGAATTTGTATGGCAAATAGATTGCTCTAAATCAATAGAACTCTTCTTTCTGAGCACAGGGATGTATTTAGTTCTTGTGTGGGGTCATTAGTTTTTTTTAATGAATTTTTGAAGATGGCAAAATTGTGGGACGTGATGGAATTTTTATGCTGCTTGTTAGTAGATCAAAATGATTAACATTTTGCGAGTAATTAAAGTTTTAATACATAGAATGAATGTGCCATTGATTTCTTAGCACATACGTGCAATTTTGACAGCTCTGCATGGGTTTGCACTGATTTTATATGATTTTTCGAAGTTCATCTGAATTTTTGTTTTTATACTACTCATTGTAATTGTCACTTTGTAAAATCAGCTTTTTTTTTCAGTTTAGACATATTAGCTTGCTCTAAATCAATAGAACTCATCTTTCTGAGCACAGTGATGTATTTGTTTCTTGTGCGAGGTCAGTGGTTGATTTTTTTATGAATATATGAAGATTGCAAAAATTTCACCTTTTTACCTCTGCTGTAAAAATGTGTGAAATGTGATTGCATGGCACATTTGATGTTTTAAACAACACTTTTGCAATTACCTGAAGTCCCTGAAAAAAATTGAGGTTGTTATCTATGTGCATGGCTCTGTGTTTACCAAGTTTGGATGATTAGTGATGATAACTTCTAGAGATATGATGCCATAAACATGCCCATTTTCTCAAAATTTCAGAGTGGCATAACTTCTGTAAATATTGCTAGAGTCAAAAGTTTGGTATTAAACTTCTTGGTATTAAAAGTTCTACTCATTTAAACAGTGAAAGAATGGATTTTTGACATTCAAAATTTATTTTGGACTAGCTACTAAAAATTATAAATACAAAGTATAACAGATTTTTACTTTGGAGCAACTTTAACCCTATCCGCGTATCGGGGGTAGAACATCCTCACCGCATATCGTGGGGTAGTTTCCTTACCCCACATTTTATATAGTAGAATAACACAAACTGCTTAACCGCGTATCGTGGGGTAGTTTCCCTACCCCACATTTTATATTAATAGAAAAACACGAAATACTTAACCGCGTATCGTGGGGTAGTTTCCCTACCCCACGCGATTAGCGATTACAACTACCGTTACCAATACTACGTTCTACACATTCCTAACAAGATGGAGAAGCTGAGAGAAACGTTCGCCTCGAAGGGGTAAGTTGTGTGTAATTTAGCTACTACCATAATTGGGCACAGGTCTACTAAGCCTTATTTGCTTTTCTTTCCAACCATTTACACAATACACTGTGTTCATTGCAATGAAATGCTGCTTCGGCCTAGATCTAGCATATTTTTTGTAAAACTTTGGCGCGCATTACTTCCTTGTTTATAGTCCTGGGCAATATTCGATATTCGTATCCGATAGTCAATAATTGAATTGCAATGAGTGAGATGGTCTATCATGCATAGCTTTGTGTGTGTGTGTGCGTGTGTTGTTGTTCATCCATCATTATCATCATCATCATCATCATCATCAGCATTACCATCATCTAAAGTCCCAGCCCGTCAGCCTCACCATAATGCTCTTTTTTTTCTTGTATTTTGTTTCAGACTTGAATTTCCAAAAGGATTGGAAATGGTGTTGGAAGCTGATGGGCTGACCGGGGCGGAGGGGAGGCGGGCCATTTATGGTCGGTTATACTTCTGCTTCAAGGCCGCTGGGAAGTTGGAGGCAGGGAAGAGAAGGGTTGTATGGCCACAAGAGATCAGAGATGCAGTGAGGGCCGTTGTGGAGGTGGAGGAGGAGGAAAAGGCGGCTGGAGCATATGATAGCCAGTACGAGGACGTGGTGAATGTAAGTGACCATTCAGTCAATTTTATTTAGAGTGCACCATTCAGTTGATATGTTCATGTGTAGATCTAGCGCAAAAAGATTCTGGATCTAGATGAACACAGATCCACTGAATGGTGCACTGTAATGGAAAGAAAAAGATGTGTAGTGAAACACAAGCAAATCTGACATCAAATGATTACCAGTATTCAAAATATCCATTTATTAGGCCATTAAAAAAAGAAGAGAATAAATAAAGAAGAAAATAAATGCATAACAACAATAAAATGGATAAAATGTAATGAATAGTCCTGTTTCTTCTCTTTTTGTTTCAGGTGCACTATGTCAAGCTCAAAGAGCTGTGTGAAGTTTCCTGGGATGCCTGGCCTGCAGGAGGGGGAAAGACAAAAAGGCGAAGGGATCAAAAGAAACCATTTTGATTGTTTGAAATAAAATCAACAACTTGATACACATGTACTTCCTGTTCATATTTTTCAAAATGTATTTTTGTATGGTACCTTTCCTGATTTAATTCTGTTTTGTTTGTATTGTGCTTGTGTGATGGTATTGTGCTCATTGTTTGTTCTGGTAATTTTGAGCTGAAAAATTTGCAATTACAAGTTCAGAGTGATTGACGGTTGGTTTGGTTTGGTGTCAACACAATAATGGAAACACAAAATATAGATCCAACTTGATCATTTCAATGAAAACACTAATGATGATGGTGATGACAATGTTGCTGCTGATGATGATGATGATGAATGAACGACAAACATGCATTATACACACACAAAAAAACAACTCATTCAAATTCAAGCACCGTATTGACAATTGATATCGTCGATATCAGTACACTGGAGACTGAATGCTTGGACCTCTGTGTGAATATTTATGATGAAGATGTTGACTATGTAGGCTTTTGTGTTGTTACTAACATGATAATGGTGGTGGTGGTCGTGGTGGTAATGATGGCAATGATGATTCTAGGGGTTGGTGGTTATGGTGATTACCTGGATTTATTCTTGACAATCCTCACAAACGATTCGTTTCTTTGAGTGAACACTGCATACTGACTTCTGGCAAAGGTTGCAGTCGAAGGGTGTCTTCTTGTCTTTCTTTCTAGGGCAAATGTGACACCTCCCGGTCTTACGTTTGGTGCCTGGTGTTGCCATCGAGGTTTCTCCAGTGTTGTTGCTGGGTGGTTGGAAGTGTTGTAGGGCTGCACTAATAGTAAATTTCAGGTGTCTGGACAGGTTTTTTAGGAGGCTGCGCCTTTCCAGTTGCGATTGAGTCAGTTCTTTGCCAATGGCAATATTGAAAAGAACCCTGTTGTCACTGTGTGACAAACGATCCATAGGGAAAACTTTTCTCCAAAGCACGAGTGATGCCACAGATGACAAATCCAGCATGTTGTAGAACATTACCATTGGCCATCTGTTTGTTTTTCTTTTTGTAGTCAGAGCATGGCACATCTTGTCCATTGAATCTACTCCCCCTTTAGTGGCATTATAGGACATGACTATTTCTGGTTTCCTTTCCTCATAGTCGAAAGTGTCGTCGTGATGCATGGTGCTCAAGAGGACGACATGTTTTTTTGCCCCAGAGCGGTAAGCTGTTATGGTGGTGTTTTTTTTAAATCCAAAGATTGCTTCACCTTTTTTCAGTTTTGCCATTTTGAAATTCAGGAGGTAGGCATCTTTTGTTTTTCCGTATGGTTCCAACAAGAGTTAAATTGTTTGCGAGTAATGTTTTGGCTAACACATCATCAGTGAAAAAATTGTCTGTTGTTATGTTTCGACCACTCCGAAAGAACGGCCTTGCCAGTTCAAGTGCAGTATTTCTACCAAGATTGACCTGCCTGTTCTTCCCCCTGCCTTTGCTTCCCAAATAAGGGTCACCGTTTAGAGGATAGCTATTTTCAGAGTCACATATCCAAAATATTTTGAGTCCGTATTTGTCGGGCTTCGATGGGAGATATTGAAGAAACCCACAGCGGCCCCTCCATGGCATGAGCTGTTCGTCAATGGTAAGGGTAGGGCCAGGGACATACTCTCGTGCAAGGTTGGAGTTGAAGTCGTCCCATATTTCTCTAAATGGAGCAAATTTGTCTCTGGCTCGTCTGGTTGACCTTGTCTCCTTGTCGTCAAACCTCAGGTGGTTAGACAATTGTTGAAAGCGGTGTTGGCTGAAGCATGCTTGGAGAAGATGATTTCCATCCACTCTATCCCATAAAACTTTCCCTGGGGAAGCATTGCCTCTCAACGCTCCAATGTGAAGGATGCAGCCAATAAGTCCTTCGACTTCTGTTGTATCAGTAGGCTTCCATTTGTTCCCTAACACTCTCCGGCCCTCCTTGTTGGTGTTGGTGGTGATGTTCTGTATCATCCTCGCATTGATAAAACGCTTGAAAGTCTCGCCAACAGAATACAACGATCTTGCGTTTACCACCTGTCTTGCGGGCTGACGAAAAATGTTGCTAGATGGGGTGCGAGTTGGTGGGGGTGGCATTTTAGACCAAGCGTTCCCATCTTTATCTTTGTACATTCCTGGGACTAAATCCACTGGCAATGAGGGATCATCATTGGAAATTTCACTTTCACTCGCCTCCAAAAATGAATCCGTGTCTGGTGACGATCCTGCAGCAAGATCATCGTTGGCCCTGCCCTCTTCTTCGGTGCACACACTCATGTATGCTCGGTCGACTGGCTGGAGCTCAGCAAAACGTTCAGGCTCTGACTCATCACCAGTGGTCTCATCATCAGTGGACTCTTCATCGGATGCAGACATCATGATGTTTTCGTCTCCGTCACTTGCCTCATCTTCCTCATCTTCTAGCAAGCAATCATCTTCAGGTTCATCTTCTTCAGGTGTCAGAAGTGTATGTCCAGGTGCAAAACGTTCAAAAAGATTGTCTCTATCCAGTGCTGTAAAAAAAAAAAGTATACATTATACTTATAATCAGAAGGAAAAAAAATATCTTCTCCCTCATTCTTGCTCCATCTCCATCATTTCTCCGTCTCAAAAACACATTATGGAAAGATGTTATGTGAGGTGATTTGCCTCCAAAAGTTGAGGTTTTTTTTTTTGCTCTTTGTTTTAATAATTTGGCCTCCAAAATTTGGAGATTTGGCCTCCAGTTAAAAATATTTCTGGCAACCCTGGCAAGGCCATGATTTTTCGTGCTCTCCAACCCTCTCTCAGGGGGCCAAATAACAGAAATTTGACCTCATTGTAGAAATTTTGACACATGAAAATGAAAGAAAGATAATCGGAGGAATAAATGGGAGCACTTACCTTGTGATCTTTCCATTATTATCGCTTATTGAAAATATCTATTCTCTGTGTGAAAACCAAGTTCAAACAGTTTCAGCGCCCGAAAGCGGAAGTGGATTGCCAGGTGCTCCTTTTACCAGGACTTGCCAGTGCCGGTAAACAAAATAAAATGTGGGCTGAGAGAGTAATTTGCACCCCACAAAACGCTGTTAGGACTACGTAGGCGTAGGCCCTATGTTGTTTTTCTTCTCTGCGACATGGGGTATAATTTCTACCCCGCGATACGCAGTTAGGACTACGTTGGTTTATTCATCTTTGCGACGTGGGGTATAATTTCTACCCCGCGAAACGCCGTTAGAAATAAGTACGTTTTTTACTCTTTATAATGTGGGGTAGAAAATCTACCCCACCTACCTCCAAAATGCATGAAAAAAGCAGTGACCGCTGGTCAGCCTGTTTGGGCAGTTTTTGTCAAATCGATACTGGGAAACGGTTGGAGACAAATATTTTGAGGAATACACGAAGTTTCAGATTTTTATTCCGACTTTTAGTATTAGAAACACATTAAAATTAGGGTGCTGGGGTAGATTTCTACCCCCGATACGCGGATAGAGTTAAACTGAAATTAACTTTTTTTTTTTACAAGACCCTCTTTTTCTCACACTCACAGCTGTGAATTTAATTGTTATTTTGCCCTAAAAGCCTCAAATTATTCAATTTGCCTCTTTTTCTTCATCGTTGACAATTGATTATTGATAGTGATTTATCTCATCATACAGCTTAACATTGCTATAGATGCTATGTCATCTCAACTGAGGGTACCAGTGCTGTCTTTGTTTCATATTTACATAGCTGCCAACTTTCAAAAACCTAAAAGGCCACGCTTATTCGCAGACGTCTGCGAGTAAGATCAGAATCTTATTCGCAGATGGATTTTCTGTTTGTGATTTTTATTTAGGAAGAGCTCCTTAGGCGTCACCTGACAACCTCCTCGGCGTAAAATAGCGTTCAATTGAGTTAGATCTATCGATGAAACTTTCACCAAAACAATTTTGATGGTGAGAGCAGTCTATGGGATACAAAATCGCCTAAGTACCATAACAAGCGGGCGAGAACCAAAGCCCTCTGAATTTTAGCGAGTGATAAAAGTCTAGAAAAAAAAATTGTTTTTCTTAAAAATGAGCAATCCTAGGTTAAAAATAAAAAAATATGCTCCGCCGTGGGTTTGAACCCAGGACCGGACTCATAGTCTCTGACTGACAACCGCAGATGCTAGCCATTGCGCCATCGCAGACTGCAGAATACAGGAGAACTTTCCCATAGTAGACATCACAAAATCAAGAAACCCCCATCTGCGAATAAGATTGGGATCTTATTCGCAGACGTCTGCAGTTAAGATGAGGATCTTATTCGCAGACGTCTGCGAATAAGCACTTCGAACCTAGAAACAGACTCCTGATATCGGACCAGACACCGACCCCCCCCCCCACAAAACATTGAAAAATCATCATTTCCTCACTTTGTTACATGATGGAATATTATTCTCTTTACATAGGCCCAATGTAATACAGTATAAGATTTTAAGAAGCAGAAAAATATTTTGCTTCAAATGCTCATACATGTGTTGTTATCACCACTGTTTCTGTTTCTAAAGAAAGAACTGACTATTATGATATGAACTGTCCTCAGAATTGTATAACTCTTTCATACTAACTTGTTCTGGCAGTATTGAACAATGCCAGACTTGCCTCCATGTGACTAGTGAAACTGGTGAAGTTGGAAGTCACGATAACGTGACTCACAATGCATTTATTGGACAAGTTTGATGTTGATGCAAAAGGAAATTCCTTTGAATATTTTGCACTAAATGTCGACCCACGGCTTCATGACTCTTGAGTTGGATAGAAAAGACTTCCGATTAAAAATAAAATAATAAATCCATCCATTATCGCAAATCATGTTAGGCATAAAAGATGACAGATGTAACTAATAGATCTAGAACTGAAGCCACTTCACAAGCCATGTCCATATTGTTCTAGAACTTTTTCTATTGTTTTACCAGCTCACGGGCTCTTGATTTCGATTTCTTACGTCACTGACACACCCGTACGCCTGAGCCTAGGCCTAGTTTATCGGTGATCACCAATTACGTTCAAGATTCTAAAAGACGGCCGACCTAGATATCTAGATCTACCGGGAATTGCCACCGCCAAAGATGATTGTAAGCTATGTAGGGAGGAATTCCTTACGAGATCCGCACTTTTTGATAAAAAACCCTATATATTTTTTCGGTACTTATTAATTTTGTTAGTTTATCCAATTGTCATTGGAAAAAAAGCAATGTTGGGGGCGTGAGGGTCTAGTCAGTTTGTATCAATGGGCGGTAGTCAGATTGACTACTCAGGCGAAAAGGGGCTGGGGTGGTTGTGTTAGTTTCTGGTCTTTGGCGCTTTGTCGGCAACAGTGCGGATCTCGTACGGAATTCCTTCGCTATGTAAAACTGAAAAAAAAAACAAAAACAAAAAAGTCGTAAGGGCGAAATAAAACGAAGCCTCTTCACAAAAATAATGTGTCCACTGTTCTTACTCACTGACCGCCATCGTTTACGATACGAGTGACTTACACGACGTGCTTACGTACTCGAGCCCGATGAACGGCCGAAGCGCGCGGACACGTGCGAAGGTGTATGCCGTGGTAACTTATCATGCAACATTACTGTTGCTTGGTTGAGTGGGGCCGTGGCGGGGATACAAAAGTTGTCGCGAGTTCGGGCATACGCAGCACGGCAGGACACGGTACGGTAGGGCTGTGTTTACGGTTGCGCCCTGTTGAAATAGCGCTAATATTGTTTTCTCCTCTGGAGTTATATATCGTCGGTTGGCTGTTGGAACCTCGTTAACTCCATTTTTGGGCAAATTCACTTTTTTTAAAAAATGGAATCTATAGCACGAGACGCATCGGTTGCACTTGAAAAAACGGAAAAATTCTGCTTAGTAGTGGAGAAAAGCGATGTTGTAATTCCGTGTTATAACCTCGTTAACGTACAGCTGGCGGAATGTCGGCGCTTGAACCTGGCTAAAATCGTTTGCCAGGTTATGCACCGCTGGCCACGGCCAATTGTTGGCATTTGAACCTCACTAAACGTTTAATTTAGTAGCGTTTAATACTAAACGTTTAGTAAACGTTTAATAGTTCGTCCATCAGGTATGATGATGACCTTAACAACACCAGAGGAATAAAGAACAGAAATTGTTGAGAATTTCAACACATGGACAATAAAGAGAACTAAAGGACACAGAGGACAGAATGGAAAGACTGTTCTTTCATGACTTATGGCTTCTCATGTGACTGATAAGTCCTATTTTTGCCCTGCAGACCCTTCCGCATAAATGACAAGAGTGCTCCGTTGGTTCAGTACCACTGGGCCTTTTCTTGCGCCGTTCTCTTTTTTTGATAGCCTGCTAGACTGTCAGCTTCCCATGCTTTGCTGCCTCTGGTAAGGGCCGCCCTCCAATTTGCACGATCAAGCGAGAGCTTTTCCCACTCACTCACATCAATGGCAAAGGCCTTCAGTGATTGCTTGAGAGTGTCTTTGTAACGTCTCTTTGGGGCCCCAACATTCCTCGTTCCATTGGAGAGCTCAGAGAAGAAGATTTGCTTAGGGAGTCTGGAGTCGGGCATTCTGACAACATGTCCTGCCCAACGTAGCTGAATTTTTTTCAGGTGGCAGAAGATGCTCAATTCCTTGGCACGATTGAGGACCTCAGTGTCTGGAATTTTATCCTGCCATTTGATCCTTAGGATCTTTCTAAGGCAGGCCAGATGAAAGTGATTTAGCTTTCTGGCATGCGATTGGTACACTGTCCAGGTTTCAGCCCCATAGAGTAGGGTGGGAAGGACCACAGCATTGTACATTTTCAGCTTAGTGTCTGTGCGAATGCCGGCAACATCCCATACTCTCTTTCGAAGCCTGCCAAATGCAGAGCTGGCTTTGCTGATTCTTGAGAGAATATCAGTATCAACACGAGCCGCGGAAGACAGTGTACTGCCAAGATAGGTGAAGTTCTCCGACACCTTCAGAAGACTGTCATGGACTTTGATATTTGGGGTCACAGGATACTTGTCGTCTGGAGTAGGCTGATGGAGCACTTCCGTCTTCTTTGTGCTTATTGTGAGGCCAAAGTTGTCACAGGCACTAGAAAACTTAACAGTTTTGCATGCTATCCTCATCGTGTGCCAGAAGTGCACAATCATCAGCAAATAGTAGGTCACAGACTTGAGTACTTTTGGTTTTGGTTTTTGCCTGAAGTCTCCTGAGGTTGAATCGACTGCCATCAGTTCGGTACTTGATGCTTACCCCTTGAGGAGGAGAGCTAAAGGCTTCTTGTAGCATTGCAGAGAACATGATGCTGAACAGAGTTGGGGCTAAGACACAACCCTGTTTTACCCCATTTGTGACAGCAAAGGGCTCTGAAACACTGCCGTTGCTTTTGACTGCAGCTTGCATGCCATCATGAAACTGGCGCACTATTGTGATGAATTCGGGTGGACACCCAAACTTCGCCAAGATTTTCCAGAGGCCTTCACGACACACTGTGTCAAATGCTTTTGTGAGGTCAACAAATGTGATATACAGCGCTTTATTTTGTTCCATGCATTTTTCCTGAATCTGTCTGGCAGCAAAAATCATATCCGCCGTTCCCCTCTCTTTACGAAAGCCACATTGGCTCTCGGGAAGCAAGTCATTTGACGAGAGGTGATCAAGAAGGCGATTCAGAAGCATTCTTGCCAATATTTTGCCAGCAATTGAAAGTAGAGAGATTCCCCGATGGTTGTCACAGACTTGGCTGTCCCCTTTGTTTTTGTACAGATGGATGATTGAAGCATCTTTGAAGCCCTGTGGCAGCTTCCCTGCTTTCAACATATGATTGAACAACTCGGTCAACCTTTCAATAAGCTTTTCTCCACCGAAGGCATACACCTCAGCAGGAATTGAATCCACGCCTGGTGATTTGTTAAAGGACATCTGATTTGTGGCAGTTCGAGTCTCATTTGCTGTGAATGGCTTGGCAAGAGCTGCATTAATAGGAGTCTGAGGGAGGCGGTCAATGGACTCAGTATTTATATTTGATGGCCGATTTAGCACACCTCCAAAATGTTCTGCCCAACGCTGAACTATGGCATTCAATTCAACAAGGCGTGTTGAACCATCTGACGCAAGAAGTGGCGTAGTGCCAGAGCGGGATGGTCCAAACACAGCTCGGAGGCTCTCAAAGAACTTTCTAGTGTTGTTTGTGTCGGCATATTTCTGAGTTTCTCTTACTCGCTCTTCAAGCCAGTCATTTTTCATTTTCCTCAGCTTCTTCTGGAGTACACCCTTACATGCACGCAGTGCATCAGCTTTTGCTGTGGAAGAGGGGTCACTGCAGTGAGCTTGGATGAGACTATTTTTTTCTTTGATGAGCACTTTGATTTCATTATCATTATCATTGAACCAGTTCTGGTGCTTGCGGACAGGAAAACCAACTGTGCTGCTGGCGCAAGAGTGTACAGTCGTATTTAGGTCAGTCCAGCTCTGTTCAATGTTCTCAGGGTCAAAAGTCACGCAATCCAATTTTGAGGAGAGTTCTGATGAGAGCTCGCTCTGTTTCTCAGCTGAGCAGAATTTTGAAACATTTAGGCGTTTAGGTGGCGCTTTCCCTTGAGGGCGTCTATTGCGCCTCAATGTTAGTCTGAGCTTGCAAACAATGAGTCTGTGGTCAGTTCCACACTCGGCACCACACATCGCCTTTGTTACAAGGACATCCTTTCTGTCAGTCTTCCTCACAATGACATAGTCTATGAGATGCCAATGCTTTGAGCGGGGATGCATCCATGACGTTCTGTTTCTCACGGGGAGACTAAAATTTGTGTTGGTAATGAACAGGCCAAATTCAGCGCACAAAGTAAGTAAGCGCAACCCATTGTTATTGCATGAACCAACTCCATGAGGGCCCAAAACATTTGGCCACGCTGAGATTTCGGAGCCAACCCTAGCATTGAAGTCCCCCAAGAGAATCAGCTTATCAGCTGCCGGGACAGAGCATATGACAGATTCTAGATCAGAATAGAACTTGTCTTTGGCTTCATCTGGGTTTGTCATGGTGGGCGCATATGCGCTAATGAGGGTGGCTGACTGGCTTTTCCCAACTGGGATCCTGAGTGTCATTAGCCTGTCATTTATTTCAATTGGCATGGACTGCAAGTTTCTGACAAGGTCATTTTTAATTGCAAACCCAACACCATGCTGTCTCGGTTCGACTGCACCCTTGCCTTTCCAGAAGAAGGTGTATCCACCACTGAGCTCTTTGAGTTGGCCACTATCAGGGAGTCTGGTCTCACTGAGTGCCACTATGTCCAGGTTGTACCTGCTGAGCTCAATGGCAATAAGTGCAGTGCGTCTTTCCGGGTTGTTTGAGTTGTCCTGTAGTGTGCGTATATTCCAGGCTCCTAGCCTGAGTAAGCTGAATTTCTTTTTGTTTCGACCGCAAAAAGGGATCCCCACTGGTCGCGGTATACCAGTCAGGGTGATGTGAAGTGGGCTTTCTTTAGGGCACCTTTTCTAGCCCCTTCCTCAGTTGGGGTGAGCAGTGCTATCCTTAAGGTCAGCTTAAACCCCTAAATGGATTCTTAAAGGAAATTGATTCCACAACCTTTTCTTAATATTAGTATGGGATCAAAACAGCTGAGAAACATGCATCAACACCTCTTTCATTTCAAATTTGGGCAAAATGGGCAGGAAAGGGGCCCGACGTGCATGAAAATTAGTGAAATCGAAGGGGGCACTTGTACCATGATATCTTAATAATGGATCATGTTACACCCTTGAAACTCTCTGAGAACATTAATGACATCCAAGCAAGTGTATTGAACCTCAGAAATTTATGGTAGGGTATAAATACTTATGTAGTGATATTTTAAAACATATTTTTGGAAAAATAATTGTTTTTGATAGGGGTAGGGGTAAGCGAAATGACTTTATCCTGAATATTAATGAGTTTAGTTTCCATCTTTTAGGTTTAGTTGCTGCAGTATACTTAAGGTAAGCTGCATGCAAAGTTTGATTGAATTCTGTCCATAACTTTTTGAGATATCATGGTACAACTGCCAACAAATGAACGAAAATGCAGTTCTGAGAAAAACGTGAAAATGTTAATAAATCCTGTGTAACTTTTTCTTTTCTTACCCTAATGGCCCCCAGCTACATATGAATCATCATCAGCATGTTCTGCAGCAGCCTGAATCCTTTTCTCAGCTCTCTTTTCCTTTTTGTCCTTTGCTTGGTTGGTCTCTGAAGCCTTCACACGTTTACTGTCAATCGCTCGTAATCCCTCAGAACAATATGATCCAAATTTCAACCCGAGGTCTTCAAACACTGCTTTCCTTCTCGACTCTCCATCATTAAACACAATAGTGGCCTCATTCACAGCTATTTCCAGTCTATTTCTTCCCACAAATGTGGTTTTGGGGCACCTGTCCCAAATCAGATGGTGGAATGCTTCATTCGCATTTTGTGTCCCTCCGTGAACGCACTTCTTCAACAAGTCCTCTCCTCCCAGAAAGCTGAATACCGGTTTGATGGCCTCAGTAACAAAGTCTGGTAACCTATTCTTTTCTTTGTTATCTTCTCTGCACCATGTCCCACAGTCTTCATGTTCTCCTTTCCTGTGCTTCCATATGGCCCACACTGATTTCTTCATCTGTTCTAGGTTCCCGGCATTCTTCCGAATCGCACCACCGTAATGTCCTTGGATCCTCTTTATTGCATTCTTTGTCAACCGACCTGCGCCACCTATCCCTTTGTATTTCTTTCCTTTCACCATAAATGTCTTGCTCTTGTTTTCATCAACCTTGTCCATCAATCTCTTGCCCATACGCTTCTGTATGTGCCCGCAGCATTCCAATTTGGTAATTTCCTTGTTTGAATAGATTGGAGGATCTGACACTGCCACATACTTATAGCTCTTGGAATCACCATCTCCAAGATATCCAGTGAACCGTAGGCCATGTACTCGCTCACTCCGTTGAAAAATTCTCTTCATGCCGATTGGCTCCATTTGACCAGCCGAGCCCTCGTGATTCTGATTGCAGGACACCTTATGGTTCTCTCCCCACTCAGCAAATTCCTCGGCAGACTTTTTTACTTTCATTTTCTTACACGAGTCACAGTGGTTGCTCATTGTCTCAGTGTCTACAACCTTTGACGGTATCTCCTTGTGCACAGATAGGCATGTTGCCACACCATTCTTGCTGCTAAAGCCCCGGCGCTGCCATGTGCCATCACACGAAACAGTAACATCTTTACCTCCAACAGCTTCTTTCAGTTGTTCCCCAGCTTTTGCTATCTTGCTCATTGAATCAGCAATTCTGTCTCGAAAAACTGAAGCTCTAACAGAGGAAACTGGTGGTGGCATGTCCATTGATGCTAAAAATCTCCTGCACTTTGTCTCATGGCAGCCTATTGAGAACATCGACATCAGCAAACGCAAATTCACATTTTCACTGTTGGTCAAAACCACAGTTTCTTTACACAAAGTGCAAGTTAAAGTCAGCCTACTGTTGATTCCACTTAGTGTCTCTGATACATGATAGGTGTCTCCTTTATGTGAACAATGAAAGCAAGCAGGACATGGGAATGCCTGAATAAAGTTGATAAGATCCTCGATATCGAACAGCCTTTTTCCGGACAACTTGACTGATTCATCATTAGATCTAGAAGTGCTGGCTGATAGATCTAGCTTCACAAAAGAAGATCCATGCTGGTGGTGTTCTTCATTTGATTCAGAATCCATTTAAATTTTGAAAATCGGGTAATTAGGAAACGAATTATGGCCTGTTGAAGTTCATGCATATTTAATGAGGTAAATAAACTTGGTTGTCATGGAAATTAAAATTGAAAATAAAATACTTAAAATGAAAATTTTGTAAGTTTGTATGAAAGAAAGGGTGCAGAATAGTTTGGTATTTAGTATGTAGTGGTTTTTAGAATTCGCAATTTTTCATCCTAATTCATTATATTATGGGGTTTAAGCTGACCTTAAATAAGGCTGCTCAGCTACTGTGGGTGCTGCCTCCCCACGCCTCCACTTCAATCGACGATGAAGCGACCATAGCCCACAGCCACCAACGTGTAGGTCTGTGCTAACAGCTTCCAGTCTATCCAAACCTGCTGCCACCGCACTCGCCCATCGCCGTTGGAATTTTGAGAGGAAAGAAGACGAGACAAAGATGAAAGAAGACGAGGTGAGTGTTAAGACTGGCGCAAAGAATTTGTTTTTAGTGAGAAAGAGCTGCGCAAACATCAGACTCACTCTCTCGCCTGGACACAACTTATCCAAGTGGCAAGACAGGGTCATGACGACTGGAAATGTATCCAGGTGCAGGAGGATGCCAGAGGGACAGTCATATTGCCTGACCGGCTGCCTGTAGGCTACTCCACAGCCTCGCAGTCCCAACTGACAAGGGTGAAAGACCCAAACCAAAGAACACCAATACTGGTGGATGCTCTGTGTCACGATATCCAGGCCAGAGTGACGGTATATTGCCGTCTGCCCTATCAATCAACCACTGGCCTGCTGCCGCCAGCTTCGAAGCTGCGTCCGGGAGGTTTGCTCAATTCTTCGTCTGTGATTTAGGCAAACAAGCCTATGACCACACTGCTACCGGGGGCCAATATGAAGGACTCAAATACTGAGGGTCACATTGTGCCCTAGCATGTGGCCGTTGGGTTAGATGAAACCTCCTCCGCCCTGGCCGTTTGCACCGACAGGTGCACGCCCACTGATACCATGCTAGCGTACCAGTTCATGAAACAGGTTGTACTGGATTACATGTTACCAGTAGCAGATTGTTCTGACCTGACATAAAAAAAAATCATTATTTCGTAGTAGTGCATGATTGTATCATGTTTACAAATAACGAGACTGAAGAAGGGCAGTCATGTACCATGCCCTGTAACTCATAATTATTTTAAAGGGTTTGGCGATACAGGGAATAGGTTATTGTGTACAAAATTCACACACGCATGCACACACACAGGCACACAGGGTAATTAGGTTTTTACTAAGTTCGAAATGACTTTAAACAAAAAAAAATTACTTTATATAATTATAGTTATGTGCCAGTAAAATCATTGAGTCTGGGGACGAATAAAAATTTGTCACTTTGAAATAGCCTAGATATCAACCGGCGTATATTTTGAATCCGAAGTCAGAGATCTATTGTCATTAACGTAATCACCGACGGTAGGGTAAACTTGAATGAATAGATCAAAGGAAGGGCGGCGGCGAGTTTACGGCCTTTGAAGTTGCCGCTCAATTTAGTGGACACCGTCTTTGAAGAAAGTAAGACAAGATCGGCGAATATGGGCGGATCAAATGTGATCAAATAAGGGAATGGTAAATACTTTTTTGGTATTTTGAGTTAATTGATCAATCTGCAATTAATCATGCGAATCTTCGCCCCACCCACACTTTAATAGCTATAAATACTGTCAGTCTCATATCAATCAGTGACCAGACAAAGTAAAGCGCCCCACTATCTGAATTTTTGAATCCAGTGCTTTCCAGTATGTAACACATAAGTCACTGTGCATTTCCAGTTTGTTATTTTCAACGTTTCCTCTGAGCAGAGGACAATGCATGGTGCAATAAGCACTATCAAAACCTGTTAGAGGGAGATGCCGATTGCAGGAGCCTTTAATTGACGTTGCACACAAACCTTACTGATGTGAAAGTAGATCTCTCAAAGAAACACAGAGCAGTTCTCTCAGTGCAACCCTCTCTCAAAGAACTATGCTGGAACTCTCTCACAGAACCAAGTGCACAGCTCTCAAAGACCCTATGTGGAACTCTCTCAAAGAACAAACAAGTAACTCTCAAAGAACAAAAATGAAAATTACCCAAGGAACTGAAATGCAGCCAGCTCAAGGAGCAAACGTACAAATCTCTTGCTCCCCCCCCCCCCCTCTCTCTCAGAACCAGAGCGCCACATTCTCAAAGTGCAAGATGCAGCTCTCTCAGGGGGCAGCTCTCTCAAAGACCAGATTGCTTCTCCCTTAATAAAGAACCAAAGTGCAGCGCTCACACCCCCCTCCTCTCTCTCTCTCTCTCTCCCCCCTCCTGAGTAGTTTCTCTCACAGCCCCAGAATGCAGATTTATACAAGAACCAGAGTGCACCTCTTTCAAGTTGGATCTCTCCCAAAGAACCAAAATGCAGCTGTCTCTCAAAGGACTGGAGTGCATCTCTTTCAAGTTGCATCCCTCCCAAAGAACAAAAATGCAGCTCTCTCTCAAAGGACTGGGGTGCACCTCTCCCAAAGAACCAAAATGCAGCTCTCTCTCAAAGGACTAGAGTGCATCTCTTTCAAGTTTCATCTCTCTCAAAGAACCAAAAATGCAGCTCTCTCTCAAAGGACTGGAGTGCACCTCTTTCAAGTTGCATCTCTCTTAAAGAACCAAAATGCAGCTCTCTCTCAAAGAGCTGGAATGCACCTCTTTCAAGTTGCATCTCTCTTAAAGAACCAAAATGCAGCTCTCTCTCAAAGAGCCGGAGTGCACCTCTTTCAAGTTGCATCTCTCCCAAAGAACCAAATTGCAGCTCTCTCTCAAAGGACTGGAGTGCATCTCTTTCAAATTGCATCTCTCTCAAAGAACCAAAATGCAGCCCTCTCTCAAAGAACTAGAGTGCACCTCTTTCAAGTTGCATTTCTCTCAAAGAACCAAAATGCAGCTCTCTCTGTCTAAGAACGTGAGAGCACCTCTTTCCAATTGCATTTCTCTCGAAGAACCAAAATGCAACTCTCTCTCAATGAACCAAAATGCAGCCCTCTCTCAAAGCACTGCAGTGCAACTCTCTCAAAGAGAGAAAGAAAGCGGCAGGGGCAGGTGGATGCGGATGGGGAGGGGGCAGTGAGCAAGGACATAACATAGACAAAGATAGACAGAGGGAGAGACGGGCACAGAGAGAGAGAGAGAGAGAGAGAGAGAGAGAGAGAGAGAGAGAGAGACAGAGAGACAGAGAGAGAGACAGAGAGACAGAGAGAGAGACAGAGAGAGAGAGAGAGAGAGAGAGAGAGAGAGAGAGAGAGAGATAAATAGTAGAAATAGTAGAAAGAGAGATTTAATGATGTATTTAATGTCTTTTGTAAACAAATGACATGTAATACTTTGTGTTACTAAAGAGTCAAGTGTGAATAAATAGTTTGGTTTAGGCTAGACAGTAAATCATACATTTATATTACATTAATTCGCTCGGTGATGGTGTGATACATAGGAAATAAACGAAGTGAAATACTAAGTTTCGAGGGATAAATGTAAAACAGAACTAAAACGGCAAAGACAACAATAAATGCCTCCGAGGCACTTTTAAACATATTTTTACTTGCCCAAAGAAAGGTAGCGAGGTTATACGATCAGCCAAGCGGCGCGATGTGTGCGCTTGAACCTCGCTAAAGCTTTAGGCAGGTTCCAACAGCCGACTTCGGCGTGTTATAACCTGCTTAACTCTGGTTACGTAATTACAGTAGGGTTGTCGTCAAAATGCAATACACGGCACAACTACTGGTCAAGAACATAGGCTAGATGCCAAGTTACAGCTCCCAATAATGAAAACTATTAAAGATAATCAGTTTTTTCCTTCTCCTGTAAAATTTTGATTTTGGACTTAACGAGGTTCCAACAGCCAACCGACGATATGTTTTCTCCGTATAAATGGGGAAATTCTTCAAAAACGTAATTTTCACCACAAAAACGTATTAACCTACTGGAATCAAAAATACGTAGTAAATGCGTAAATACGTACTGGTTGGCAGCTATGTAATTTAATATACTGGTAGCATCAAATTCTGATATTCCATTGTCTTTCTTTTTCCTAGCATGACGTGACCGCTATCATGCTGATATGCTTTCTCCAAACTCAAACTCAAAACTCAAAGATGTGCATACACTGGGCCATTGACTGCTATCCCTACTATATAGGCCTATTTATCGTACCAGGGTCAGCACTAGCAGCCTGCTTGGCTTAGCAAAGCTTTTTATATGGCCCACTGTTATACGGTTAATTATTTCCAAAGCGTCAATGCTTTATTCTTTCAATTGCAAAATTTAAACATTAGTCATTAGCCACCCAAACAAATAACTTTATTCATAGTTCCAGTAAAATAAGGTTGTTCGAAGTGAGGACCATACCTCATGCATCAAAACAGAGAACACTCAGAGCTTACAATGTGCCCAACCATACTCAAATTTAATTATAAAGATCTGGAAGTAGAAGAACCATAATGACCAAAAAATGTTTTTGTGTTTTAAACCAATTTCAAGCTTCTGTGAAATTCACATCACAAAATCCACACAAATCCATACTGTCAAGTTAATGGAAAGCTGCTACTTCCAGTGATCTGAATTCATAGCAGGCAGAATGCTCATCGACTGAAACTTACCTACATCTCGAGCCATGTCTGCCAGCTTTGACAGCGTGCGACTGATCAAGACTACATTGAGACCCTTTGCAGCAAGCTATAAATAGGACAAATAGGGAATAATGACTCTTAATAATAAATAAACAACCTGGATTATCAGTGGCCTTGTTAAAAACTATGCCTGCTTCCACAGATTCATCCAATACAAAACAAATGCCAATGCACGGAATTAATAAAAGCAACACTGGACTTCACTGTTGTCACTACAAGAGCATACATCATACAAGCATGATGATCTAGCCAATCACTTATGCATACAATACTAACAGTAATAGGCCTGCATGAATTTATCTGCTGGAACAAAGATTACAGAATATCATACTAATGATGAATGGAAGCAAATGATGTTATGCGAAAGTGTGTAATTCACCACAGATTTCTTCTTCCAGTCTTCAGAAAAAAATATGGAGCGCACCCCCCTCCTCCTCCCCCCAAATTGGAATACATTCCAGATTGCGGGTATAGAGCAAAATAATGGCAATACTGTAATAATGACAAACTGCTTCTTGCAAGTTTTTCATTATTCCGCTATCTTTAACCAATTGCAAGTTACAGAGAAGCAGTATTGTTGTATCTCCCTTAAAAATGAGATCACTGAGAGCAATACTGTGGTGTTTCCGAGACAGCTCCCATTATTCATAAACCTGGAGATACAACAATTTTGCTCTATACCCGCGAGATATGTTTTGTAATGACTGCTTTTCTTTTTCTACATCTTCATTACAATTTACATGCATGTACAAAATATTTGGTATGGAATTACATAACACTCCATTCCCTTCTTCCATAATTACTCTCTAAAGTTAAAAACGGCATGAGTACGGTATGTAACTTGCTATCGGTTCATGTAAAATCCAAATATAATATTATACAGAAATACCTGAAATTCACTGCTCACATCAGTGATTTCCAAATCTGGAATTACCACCGTATTTTCGTCCACAGAAAAAGATACTGGGCCATACAAAACGTGTTGCTAAGCCCAGTTGGCTACGAACTCTAGAGTACCCTAACAGCAAGATTTGCAGCTTCTACACTTCTAGATTTAGCGATGCTTCTTGTATATGAACCAAGGTCAAAAGGTTCTAGCAGAGGGTAATTTACAATTTACTCATACTACTGAATATCATAAAAACCACAGAAAAACATACAACCTTTTCTTTTTGCCCAATTCATACTACTGAAGCAAAAACCTTGTTTCTCATACTGTAATTTGCCATATTTTCATAATATGTACCGGTACACTGGAAGATAGTCTGCTCAGCAGAGTTTGCAGAAAAGATCTTTTCGTGATGTCAGTCATATTTGTGTCCCTTGTGACGTATTACATTATACAATTTACAAAAAAAAAAACGAACCTGAATTGGTATAAATCCTCTAAAGCCAGAATAATATACTTAGTGGAACACATAATTTCAATGTGATATTCACATTTCCCGTGAAAGGATGGTGGCCGGCTTTACAAATATACCGTACGTAAACTTTGTGCTATGCTGTCAATGTGTCATCACTTTAGTTTCAATTTAGTGGCCCGCTGTAATTAACATTTCAATTCAATTACAATACATGTTTAATTCTACAAATTCTTCATAATTTGAAAAATATCTCACTTTCTTTGAAAACTATGAGTGCTCCTTTTGGTTGCTACTGTTCGCAAGACCTATTTATTAGTTAGCTTCTTCACTTCAAATAGTGGGTAACTCTGTATGGCCATGGGAAAGAAAAACCCAGCATTTTATTAAGGACGTACAAATAAAAATTTGCTTCTTCTTATTTATATAAGGGAGTAAATGTACTGACTTCGATTTCACACATGGATGCTCTTCTTCAAATATTATTATTCTTTCTTTTGTTGTAACTGTAAATTTCAGGTTTTGTCGCTAATCAGTCTAATATCCCTATCTTGTGGCACCGGTTAGGGAAGGGGAAATAACACTCATGTGATCATTTCAATCTGACTTACCTATTTCTCTGGTTGATAAATGATAAACAGGACCGTATGTTATGAAATTGTGCACTTCAAAACTGGTCAATTATGCTGTTACTCTCCTTATATTGTTGCCCCACTACTGCTTTCATTCTATCTCTTTTTACAAAAATGAAGATAAGGTCATAATAATCAGAAATGGCATAACAAAGTGTATTCTAATTCTATCAAATCATTCCCACAAAAATTGTAAAGATATCTCACACCTGGGAGTAGATTTTAAAGTGTTGAAATATGACCCAAAATTGTGCCAAGTTTTGCTACAAAAGTTTACATGCAGTTTTCTTGAAACACGCTGAAATGGAGATGGATAAAGCAGTAGATCTACTAACTAAGGCAATATCGTGACTTGACAGCTGAGATTTCAAATAAAAAAGCCAATAGCCAACAAGGACACCAAATACAAGATAACTTACACGCTCTGCATATGCTTTGCCAATGCCATCTGTGCAGCCAGTAACAACTGGAAATGAAACAGAAAATAACAAAGTTACAGTCAACAAAACTTTACAATAAAATTAAAAACACACCTGCTCTTCCTTTACATTTCAGACCTAACAAACAAGGTAAAAATCAAATACGGTTCAACTTTATACCATAAATAAAAACATGCCTGCTTTTGCTGTAGCGCACACTTCAGACCTAACTTGTGAGACTGATTAATCTTGAAAGCCAGATAGATCTGTAACCCCTCCCCCCCCCCCCCCCCCCCCAACAGTTTTGGAATATCATTACGGTACTGTAAGAAAATCTGGCTGTAAGACACATTCGGAAGACCTCCCATTTTGAACTACTTCAACTACTTGTATTGAGCTCCAATGTCCCAACCCAATCACCCAGTCAATCCTTAACCCTAATCTTACTCTAAACCCTTTCAAACAGAAAACAAATATTAAGACAGTATGTACAGAATTGTAAGTGCCCAAAGAACTAGGGTCAGAACTTTTTCCCTTACTATTTACTATTTCCTTTGCCATGTATTTGGGGTACATGTAATTTGTTTATAAAGCTATCATAATAGGAGGCACTAGTACAGTAGTACTAGTAGTGTTTGGTGGTCCCGCTGCTTTGGTCTGCCATCTTGATGAGTCAATCTTCTATAGATGTTTTTTGGCCACACTTATTCACCTATGTCTGCGAATAAGAATAGATTCTGATGGATTTTTGGTGTGTATTTTATTTAGAAGAGCTCCTTCAGAGTACAATTCTGGCTTGTTTTTTGTTTTTTAAAATAATTAGGGTCGATTCGGAGTAACGCATGGTGTTTCTTACAGTAATGATGCATCAAGTTGTCTTTTTTTTAGCGATACTTATCGGTTATTGCATCCTCGGTAGCATTAGAGAGACCCTGCTTAGTAAGGCTTTTACCCAGATGCCCTTTGGCCTGCTAATATGTAAACTCGCCTGCCGAGTCCATTAGGGAGGTACAAATCTCTGCAAGACCTGACTTGTTTTCTGCTTTTTCCCCCACCGATCATCATTACTTTGCTCAGAGTATAAAATTATGACTAGGATTTTTTTTTTTAGATGCATCATTAGCAACTTTTTTTCCTGCTTTTCCCCCCATTGATCATCATTGCTTTGCTCCAGAGTACAAAATTTTAACCAGGATTTAAAAAAATTTTTTTTAATGAATTAGACTAGATGTATTACTAACAATAAAAATATTAGCCAATTTTGTCTGGCGTGAAATCAGAGAAAGTCAGACAAAGGAAATAAATAATAAAATATGAACTAAACTTCAATGCAAACAAAAAAATAATAAATTAATAAAACAAAACATGACAAACAGCTGACGCAGAAGACCCCCAAAATATATTTTCAGTAAATACAGGATTAATCAAAGTTACCGTAAAGAAAGACGAACTGCTCAGTTCACACCGACTAAAAGAAATCATTTACATGTTCAAAATTTGATTAACATACCAAGGCTTAAGCATTTTTATTAGTAACATTACTGAACAAGAGACATTTTCTTTGCATGGAATGAAAGCTTATCAAATTTGAAATGAGCCAGTTTTTGAAAATTTAAAATCAGATAAAAAATAAAGAAGTTATATACTGTCTTTTAAAGTCACGAAAATCAGCAAAATTCCTGACGAAAATTTGATAAATATGATTGCGCAAACATTTAGCAATGTATTTAGGTGGCCATGGAAAACATTTTTGGACAATTTTGCTTTAAAAAATTAAAAACACATTTATTTATGGGATTATGATTATGAAACTTTGCACTCTGAATTCAAGGAAATTTTATGGCAGATACCATGGCGAAGTCAAAACTGCAATTAGATTGATGGAAAATGTCGATATCATATTGTATCATATCGCGTAACACTAGCTGCACAATGCGCAATTACGAAACCTTTAAAGACTAAGAGTAGAGTCATAACTTTAGCATTCATCATCCAAGTTTAAAACTTCAAAAAAAAATTCAGCACAACCTGTACCATGTAAAGAACATCCAGAAACAGCATAAAAGAGGACTGACAATGTAATAGTGGGGACTGTGTTTAAAAGTATCACTATCAGTAATATACTAATAAGATATTTACCTACCGCATGTGATGTAGGCGCTCTTAAAAATGCTTATAATTAAAGGCCCATGATTTTTTGATTTCCACTCACTCCCAGAGGTGGTGAAAATTTCCGCATTTGTAGTTTTAATTTACAGGGATGGAACCAGGTCATCAAAAAAATATAGGATTAGGAACCTTTATGCAGTGGTCCAATGCGTGGGTCTGAACCTCCAAGTAATTCATATAAATTGAATAAATAAATATGAGGAAAACATAGACATGACAATATATGACTTTAATGAGATACTCTGTCTTTCAGAGGCACAATCTTTGGCTTGTCTGGCTCAGGCACCAAAACTTTTCGAGGCTGACCGTAAACAATTTCTTTTTCACATCCGTAGCTTTCACATTATCAGCTGCTTCCAGTTTCTTTATGTTGTGAAATACTGCTGACAATGTTTGAGCATTTTAGAGTCTTGCTCGCCTATCGCCATGCTTCTTGCTATCAGCATGAACCTTCAAAACTCTCTTACCATCACCAGCATTACATATTGGGGAGGAGTTCCGTACTCGAGCGCCACTTTTTGATAAAAAACCCTATATATTTTTTCGGTACTTATTAATTTTGTTAGTTTATCCAATTGTCATTGGAAAAAAAAGCAATGATTGATATGTAACGACGTGAGGGTCTAGTCAGTTTGTATCATCGAGGCCGTAGGCCGATGTTCGTCCGGGCAGTAGTCAGATTGACTTATCAGGGAAAGCCGCCGGGGTAGCTATATACTGGCGCTCGAGTACGGAACTCCTTCCCATATTGTGCAGCCTCTCCACTCACTTTACATTTCCTCATGTAGTCTGAAAGAAAATCGCCGTTTTTGTCCCTTTCCACAAGCCCGGTGTTAATCTCACCATCGCGAATGTCTCCACGATGCATTAGTTCTGGTTCTTTCAATCTGGATGTCATTTCACTTGTGAAATCAAAAAGAAATCCACAGATCTAGTCTTGATCTTGACAATTTACCCAATCCTTGAAATCTCTGCAATATTCCACGTGAAATGAAACATGAACACTGAAACGCAACACTCGAGGACAACCTAAGACGGTATGCCAGATCACGAGAACGTGCAGGCCAAATTCAAAAATGAAACTGGCGGAAGACGAAAACTACTAGTACTAAGCCAAAATTCAGAAGTTTGGCCTTACGACGGCTAACCACCACTACACTAGGCAACCGAGTTAAAAACCAATGGTCAGAAAAACTTTCCACTTATAAATTTATTAATTTCTTGTTCCGGCAAGCTGTCTATGCCTCTTGCCGCGGTAAAAGACGGTGCGACACAAAAATTTTTTACCAACCAAAAAAGAAGTTGGAATTCCGATAATATCGGAACAAGTTCCATCCCTGAATTTACCCTCTTCATGGGATATTCCCCCTTCCCCAACTATTTGCAGTTACATTTATAAAGTGTGCATAATATTGATTAAAAAAAACAAAAAAACTCCACTTATTAACACTTTGGATTGTGCTGACAGTGACATGTAACGTCTCATGTTATTTTACAACCTGTAATAAGAGGCCATGAGATGGAAGGGCAGAGAGAGAAAGACAGAGAATGAAAGTCAGTGCATAAAGTGCATTAACATTCTGAAGAATAGTAATACAAAAAATAAGAATTATCTTGCACTTGTGGCAAGGCCTATCAATTTTTATCATGTGGCAAACAGCATTAGCAATGACAGAACGAGCTGGTGAATGAACAGGGGAAATAGGGATTCCCTAGCGACATTTTTCTATTTAAAGTATCAGAATAATAACCTAAGAACCAATGAAATGTAACAAGTCGTCGTATTGATCGATAGAGTCAGGGGCTATAACCTACTTCGGGATCTCGATCCACAATGCATGTTTTTGCCACAGCTGCAAGGGAAGTGCCTTTTTCGACATAAAGTGACTTTTGAAAATCATTAAAAAATAGAAAATGCATTATAACCCCTGCATAAATTATGAGAGGAAAGTTTATCATGTTCAGGTTATTCCGCCCAGCTCAAAAGATGAAAAATATCGCTGGTTCCCGGAATTCATCTCTGACTTACCCCCATTGTCATTTGGCTATCCCCCGGTGTACGCTGATGAAAAGCTGCGTGGAGCAAAGGATATCCTAAATCTTTCCTGCTATGTAGTTTATTTTGTTGTTACTATGTCACTTAAGGGGTAAAATTAAACACGAAACATGGATACCCCCCCCAAAACCTATTATCGCCAGCTCAGCTTCCAGGGGCGAATCGCGTCGAACCAGAAAATCTCATTCCATTCGACAGGCATTTATGGCACATATCACAATCAAACAACCATGTATGACAGAAGTCTCCATTTCTGGTTATTTTGATTTGGTGTATAATGCAAAGAAGTTACGATTATTTGAAAGCAGAAGAACTAGACCAGCGTTGAATGCCATTATGTCAGGTCGGAAAGCGGCCCGATTAGCCTTGCTAATTTACATTTTTATTTCTAATTAGCAACCGTCCCGTTCAATTAACAGGAATAAATAAAATGAACAGGAATAGGCCTAGGCCCCTAAATAAAAGAAGTAAATCTGGAGCACACTAGTAGTAGTAGTAGCAATGATGAGTATCCCCATATGACATCAATTTTGCAAAATCCTTACGAAAAAAAATGATTCCTCCAATGTAATGATGAGCAGTAGGCTACTAGTTTTTAAACAAAAAAAAGCTCCGACATGGGCTTGAACCCATAGTCTCTGACTGATAACCGCAGATGCTAGTCATTGCCACTGCACTACCGCAGACCACGATGTCGATAGGTTGGAGGAACTGACCTCTTCCACAGTAGACATCACAAAACCAAGAAACCCCCATCTGAAAATAAGATCGGGATCTTATTCGCAGATGTCTGCGAATAAACACTTCGATGTTTTTTATTCTGTAGGCTAGTAAACGTGCAGCTTGGTGATTCCCTGCTGAGAATTGATCACAGCATCGAAAGTATCGAGTCCACTGGTACCGAATCTGCTGAAGTGTCAAGATGGCAGACTAAATCAGAGGGACCACCAAATGCTACTAGTGCTGAAAATTTGCCTCTCAAAATAGGCCTACTACTACTACTAGATTCTAGATCTGTTTGTGAAGCCCAACTGTGACGAGCAAGACATGAGAAAACTAAATCAGTAAAAATGTCACATGGAATTCTGCAGATTTCTGTAACTCTCAATTTTCTCTTCACTTACCAAACATTAGGGGACTTCACCACATCAATCTAGAATCTAGTCTTCTAGATTAGATCTAGATCTAGATCTGCCTCTAAGTCTAAAGGTGCAAGAAGTGTTTGGATACATCCTAACATGCATGCACATGATTGTCATGGTAATTGATATGGCTTAGATCTAGATCTAGATCTAGATCTAGTCTAGTGCCTAATTAGTGCTTAGACAAGCATTTACCAAGATATTAAAACATGTAGGGCTTTTCATTCTTCAAACAGATAGATCTATACTTCATGCTGACGGTGATAACATGCCAGTACATAATACATAATTTATTTAATGACAACTCGAAGACCGCACTTTACTTCCAGTTACAAATGTTGTGTGATTAGTCCTACCTGCCCATGCGCCGGCTTTCTTCAGGTTAGCTGACAGTCCAAGTGCTGGAGATACAAAGTGTGTGTTGATAAATCTTAAGATTCCCAGTGCAATTTTGAAAGCTATAACTCCTGTTGTTACAGCTCCGATTGCACTAAACACAGTAGATGCGTCACCCAAATATTCCTTAATCATCTTGTGATTTCTTCGTAGCAGGCGTTCTGCTCTAGAGCCGAGTGCAAGCGGTTTACCGTGGGTCAGCTTTGCTTTGTCACGTGATGTGGAAGTGGATACTAGGCTCTGCCTCGGGCCACAGAATCTGTACTACGTGTTGAACGATTTCCATACTATTATCACACATATCTACATGATCCAGCCGTGTCACATTGTGTTCAAAGTCCATGTCACTAATGTCATACCGGTGAGCATGGACAACAAATGAGTGGTATCAAAGATTCTCATTATCCGAGTTGGTAATGTGAGAATCATTACTGTGCGATGGGAAGAACAATAACATTAATTAACAGCAACTTTTTCCCTGAATTTTTTCCACACAAAAAAAGAAGAAAAAAATCGACGCGCATCATTTATTATGATGTTGGCTAGATGTCTTAAAAATTATTTTAAAACCGTAACGTTATATTTTGTCGCCTGAGCTACCGATGGAGGTAGGGTGGGAAGATTATCAGAATGGAGAGCCGATCAAACAGATCTTTGCGTCACGTAGGACCTTATACCTTCAGCTTCTTGTCAGCAACACCTAAAGCATCAGAGCAGATCTTTCCGTGTTTACGAAACTTTATATGTAACACCACACATGTATGCACGAACACATACACACATATCCACCCCTCAACCCATAATATGTTTCTTTAATGAACGTCTGTGAGTTTGGGTATCTAGATAGACTAAACGCGGCTTACGATGATAGAGGCCGAGGCCTATTTACTACTGTGTTGACTTGGAAATTCAGACCTGAAACGAGACTGGCGAGATGGAAAAGATTAGATTGTTAGACTATAGGCCTGTCTGTGTATTCGGTTCTCAGGCAGGTTATCAGATGATTCATCACAGCCACATATAAGTTCCTGTGGAAGTTTTAACAGTCCAGTCTTCATCTCCACTGTTGCATTATATAATATTGTAACGGTTGCAGCTTGTCAGCAGTTTGAATAAAACACGAGGTTATTCATAACTTTCATCATTATAGCTTCATGACCATCGCCATCTTAACCTTCTGCAGCACATCATTATCAATATTAACATTAGCATCTTTATTATCATCTCCATCATCGCCACTACCGACACAATCATCATCACCATCACCATCGTCTTCATCACACTATTACCGTCTCAGCAAAATCTAACGCATCAGAACAGATCTTCCCGCGTTTACGAAATTTATAATAATATAGCTGTAACACCGGAGATCATAACACACGCACATGCGCATACACCCACATACAGCCTCCCCCATCATCTTAATTATCTTCACCTCATCATTATCAGTATTACTTATCTTCATCAGCACCAGTCACCACTACCAACACCACCATCATCATCCTCATTAAACAGTGCCACAGGGGACAACCATTGTCTGAACAACCTCATAAAAAAGTCTATGAATTTAGTAAACTATTCAAAAGGCCAGTATTTCAGTTAAGTCCTCGTTGATTTAAAGAAAACGAATTTTTTATGAAATCCGATTTTCGCGAAGATATTTTTTTAGTATATATAATGGTCCTAGTGTGCCAGGAAAAAGCAAGACGACAGACAGAATGTAGCAAAACGACAGGACAGAAGGCGACACTACCAGAAACGCCCAGCAAGCAGCCATTCACTTTCTCGGAGGAGGACGTATTGCATTTGGGATTTTTTTTTTATTAGCTAGGCGATATTTGTATGTTATTGATGTGCGGATATTCAGGTAACTTGCAGAATTTCTTTCGTTTATAGAAGTGATCACCACCCATTACAAGTTGTTTTTTGAATATTTATTCGAACGGCGTTCATTGAAGACAATGTCCAAGATGGGTAAAATGCTCACTGTAGAGAAACTTAATGATTTTCTTTTCTTTCTGTTTGAATAATTTCAGCTGCTTAAACCGAAGGAGACTGCTGTTTTTTAGTTAATAGCAGGTCGATTCCGTGTTTCTGTTATGTCGGGATACCTGTGAGTGAGAGTGACCACTCCGAAGTTCTGACTGGCAACATAAACGTTCATTCTGACAGAGGTAGGCCTACTGTTTTCATCAACCACCAGTATTCTCACTCACCACGAAAGATCAGTGCCGGAGTTTCAGCCACACCAGAACCCACATAGATCTATCATTAATAATACCCTTTATTATAAATCATTTCACTTTTAAGCACTGCGCTAGGTAAGCAATGCGCGTACCGTATACTGGAAGAACAAACAATCCACACACGGCCACACATAAAGGAACGTACAAGTGCAACACTTGTACACATCTAGACCGACACGCAGACTCAAATAAAAACCGACAAGTGGACTGGTGTTAATACCATCCAAATTTTATTCTTTTGGGGGAAATGGGGGAGAAACAGAATTACCTGTAGAAGAAAGACTCATTAAAAAAAACAAAAAAAAACTGCATTCGTTTACTATTACTGATACTATTTCCCACGTGTCTTCATTGACCAGATTTTCCTTTTAGCATCTTCTGCACTATCGTACCCGCCTTTGTCTTAGTAGTATATACCATGACGTCTCCGATCGCCTCCATGATGACGTACCAAATGCAGGTTTTCCTAGCTCGTACACATTTGATTACACACTCAACTTTGTCCCCCATATCTTTAGACACCGTCTGAAATATAAAGCAGAAACCTTAGACTTTAGTTGAAGGCCCATAATGAGGATCAGACTATTCATGGGGGCAGATAGAACAACGTCTACAGAATACGCATTTATATATATCATCCAGGGTAAAAGTCAGTTGATATTTACTCGCAGGTCACAGTGAAGGTATAAGCACACCCACACACAGACATTCACACACATGCACATTCAAACACATCCTACACATACATAGGCCTACCTAGACCTGTAGGCATACACAACACACACATATACAGACAAAACATCTGGCTCATTCCTATCTCCATGCTCATTTAAAAAAGAAATGTGGACCAGGTGCATGAAATTAAATGATAATTTCTTGTTGTAATATAAAATCAATATACAGCAACAAAAACACGAATGGGGCGAAAACGAAGAAAGGGAGGCGATATGGGGGCAAATACATGACAGTCATCGATTTGTTGAATAGCACGTGTAGATAGACTTTATGAACAGAAAAGGCCTATTCGTTTTTAGTGCATTTGATAAAGAACGCATTCTCTTTTAATGTATTGTCAACATGCTTACTGTCATCAATAGATGAATAAAGCCCTAAGAAACTTAACATCGTAATTTGTGCGTAGTCTGTCTTCTTGTGAAATGCATCTGTTGGGTTTGATTTGGGACTACTTTTTTTTTTTTTTTTCGGTGGGGCCGAAGAGAAAGTTTGGAGCCAAAAGGGGCCGGGCGATTGCCTGGAAAAGGTTGAGAAGCAAAGCTCTACAGTAAACACTACAATAAATGAATTTACAAAAGCAGCTGTAAGAACAGGAACGTGGGGGGGGGGGGGGGAGGGGGGATCTTTCAAATTGCGACAACTGCTTCTCACACAAGGAAATTGTTTGTCGGTTGACCTGGAGGTAGTGAAGTGAAGTACACACAAGACACTGTATAATTATGCTGTCTTGGGAAGTACTGCAAAAATCTCGAAGATAGACCTGAAGGGCAAGGGATAAAAATGTAGCAGTGAAAATTTGATTCCTATACCCTCAGAAATTGAGATATCTCGGCTGATCTTACCGGTGTGATAAAATTATACGAAACTATTTAATTCTGAATGTAAAATTTGAGGAAGCGCATATCCGTACAACCCCCACAATTGAATGACGTAGAACACACACCGGAATACTATATTACTGACCTTGGTAATTTGCATAGTTTTTAAAAATATGAATCGGCTTAGTAGCAAAACAATCCGACTTCTGCTCGGAGATTGCGCTAATAATATACTTGAGTGTACGTCGATCACCAGTGGCTACCACAACCCCTTTTTGCCTGATTAGTCAATCTGACTACCGCCCATTGATACAAACTGACTAGACCCTCACGCCCCCAGGCCCACCCGACTATTCCATGTGTTGTCACTTTAAATTCGTGAACACCATACCAAGTTTTGTTTCAGCAAACCTTCACCAGTCGCGCTTTTTTGGTAAACATGTTGTACGGATATGCAGTCCATATCCATACAACATGTTGTACGGATATACACTTCCAAAATTTAAATTAAAAGCTCTGAATGCGAAACCTAAATAAAGTACGGAAACAGACCGTGATAGGTGCAAAGTGACCGATACCGTGCCGATGCGCCGTCAAACCCAAACTCAAATTCAAGCTATGGTGTGTAGAATGTAGGAATGTCTGTAACCTTTGACGGTGTGATATGATTTGAAATGATCATTGGTCAGGGGATCACTCAATTAAGTAAATCTTTATTCACCCATCTACCTAAAACCACAATTAATTATTATACCACCAATCTGTTGATCAGTTAGTTTAGGACTTTCTTCTCCTGATCGTCGGGCCCCATGCTATACCGTCGTGATTGCTGTCACAGGCCACGGATGTCACCTGTCGATCTGCATGTGCACAGGATCATTACAGGTCAAAGTCTATGTTTTGTCAGTGCCCATCGGTGACGTGATACTATTATCCACAGACACAGACACCGTACTGAATGCGAACTTTACAGGGGCAAAAAAAAACAACAACAACAGCAATTCTTTTTACCCCCTTACTCCCTTTCACCCCCCCCCCAAAAAAAAATGAGGCCGTATTATGAAGATCACATACCCAGTTTTATGCGACAGATGTAAGAGGCCAAGATCTCCTGTGTAATGTAGTGCGTGCGAAAGAATCTAGCAAGGCCGACTTATAACTTTGTTTCTCTCCCTTCCACTCAATGTTGCCGCTGCCCTGACCAACCAGAATTTTTGTTTTTAACCTCGCTAAGATATAATTATTACAATGAATGAAAACGACATGAACTTACCCAATGTGTTTGATTGGTGGGCCAGTTGAAGTGGTCAGTCTCCACACCAAGGGGAAAAGGCCCATTGGTGATATGCATGTCGCCGTCAGCTGCCTGGAAACAGAAAAATTTGGTGAATCTGAATGTCTTTTTGTACGTGCTTGGGTGTGTTCTTCGTTGGTAGTTTTCATGAAAATGAGAAAAGATCAGAAGAAAATTCTTTGAGGTACTAATGTTCCGGGTTATGTCTTTATTTTCATTTCTACGGCCATCCACTTAATCCTTCGTCAAAATCCATCACCAGCAATCCATCTTTAATCTTATAACGAAATGTTAAGGGGTGAAACAGAGCAAGGTTGGGGTAGGCACCAGTCTGGTGGCTCGCTGCCCATAAATTATGCATCACACTGACACAATAGGCACTGTCTACACCGACGCGGTGAGGTATTTTTGTGTTTGTATTTTTTGTGTGTATTTTTGTAGTTTGTATACTTCTTTACTCCCATTTGGGAAATCTGCCTCAGTGCCATTGCAGCCCAGTTACACTTGGAGCAGACACATCGTCCCCGCCGCAGTGCAGCGCCGGTCGGCGGTTTTTTTTTGGGGGGGGGGCAGGTATGGGCGGTGCCTAGCGTATTAATGTGATGCAGAATTTATGTGCGGCGAGCCACCTGCCTGGCGCCTACACTAGCCTTTGTCTGTTTCACCCCTAACTGTTCTCAGTATGTAATTATAATTCGTGACCAGTCTACATGTATGTTAATGCAATAAGCCACGTTGGAGGAGATGCTAATCTTCGCTGGATGCGTGACTCCGGAGGTGTATAGGGCGCCAATACTATGTAGACGACAATAAATTGATCAGTTTGACGGTAATTTGCGAGATCTTAGCTTAATCGTCGCTGAACAGTACACTAGCTAGACTAGCGGTTTGACTTAACTGGGGAGAATTTTGGGATTTCAGTTGGAGGGGGGGGGGGGGTGAATACCTAGATCATTATGACCGTGTGCACTGTAACTTTAATTTGTAATGTGGTAGCAGTGAGTAGCTTTTATCAGGTTGTTTTGTCTTATTTCAGATGGTACAAAATATTTTCTATTGACGATCAACTCAGTCTGCTCATTTAATTCAACTGGCCTGGGGTTGTTCCAACAGTTTTGTTAGAGCTGTGGAGTCTAACTTGATGTACACTGATCGAAAAAGAGCCAGGAGACACGAAAATGGGGGGACACAGAGTTTGATAGACTAAGAACCACTGTCCTATAATCATGGCCGTGTGAGATTAAATTTAGGCCTCCTGATTGTAAGCTGAAGTTCCCCCCTCCCTCCCCCCCCACCCCGGGTCCAAATATAATCTGATAAAAGGACTCCTCCACACCATTCTTGACCCTCCTTCCCCTCCTCCTCCCCCCCCCCCCCCATCCCCACACACACACACCCGCCGGCCTCATACTCGTATTCTATACATTTGTTCATGAGATATAAAAATAATAAGACTCTGACTATCCGAATCGTCAGTTTTACATACTGGCTAAGGGAACTATACAGTTGACAAAGCAATTGCCTTGAGAGCTCCAGTTCTCTGTTGCCAATTTTTCTATCAATTTCTACTTTAATTCATGTTTTAATTTTCGATTGCATTTTTGTTTACAGCCACTACCCTTTTCTTTCGTATCTTGTCATTTTACATTGGAGCCTCATGACGCCAGTATGCCTTTAATTTTGTATGAACAAACTGGCCTGTTTTCTGGGAGCATATAATTATGTAGAAAATGACTTCATGCAATTAAATGCTCTTTAGAATTACAAACTATCAGAATCCGCACAATACTAAATTAACATGACATATCAGTATAAATCATTCTTTCGCCTTCAAATAATCCCTTTATCATTATAAGACGTTATTTTTCACGATACTTAGCGCTTTTCATTCTGATCATATTATAAAAAAAAAAAACAAACCACCAGGAAGCGGCATAAATTTTCATTCAAGCAACCCTTTCTCCTCCCTTCCTCACACAGGAAACAGTTGCCTTTTGTTTCGATGATCAGTTTTAAGCACCCGATGCTCCCACCCAGGGTATTTAGGTACATTCTTCTTGGTAAATCAATGTATTTGCAAAGAAAATACTTGCCCATGTCTCATCTTCTTTCCGCTTTTCCCCCTAAGCATGTGTGTGTGTGTGTATGTGTGTGTGTGTGTTGTGCTTGCGATTTAGGATAGATATATACAAATCTTGTAAAACTCGTAGAGCCTGGTTGTTAACGAGATGGAGCGCTATGTAAATGCTGTGTACTATCATTATTATTATTATTTATTATTATTATAAACAAACAAACAAACATAGAGAACGAAAACAAACAAGCAAAATAGAATGTCAACTTGTGATACACAAACCATTATCAAATTAAAAGGTCGCAACACATGAGCATCACTGAGCATGTACTCACACTGTGAATAACGTATTCATATTTGTACATATTCTCTCCTTCCTTGATCACCTCCAGATCAAAAGGAGTTTGAGCTAAAACCTTCAGTCCATCTTGGGTGAAACCTGTTATATAATATTACATAGAAAAACGATTCGAGGTTAGTTCGAACATTGATATTGAACTCCACGACCTAACGTGATCAACCCCCCCCCCCCCCCCCGTTAATCTCCAACAGTGGCGTAGCATGGATTAACAACGCCTGGGGCACCTTCTGACCTGTGGGCCGCTGGCACACAGCAACGTTTATTTACCCGGTCATTTTGGAAAATTATGTAGAGCGTTCGAACATAGGGAGATTTTCTCTGTGTGTTTTGATGGGGAGAGGGGCCCTATTTTCTTTTGAGTATTACAACTTTATTTATTATACGTTTATTATTTTAAATTTTGTGCCTTAGGCAACCGCCCTTATGGCTCCACCCACGCCATGCCACCGATCTCCAGTAAAGTTATTATTGTTCTTAAATAGGTGATGATACTCTACATGTCGTATTATTTTCGTTTGTTTCTAGTTGAGAGTGGCTCAGACTTTGAAGTCAAATTTCTCAAAAGTAGAGTTATGGAAGACAGAACATTTTGCATACCAGGATGACGATATGTCTAGAAAATGAGTTTATTAATACAATGTTTAAAAATGAGGTTTGCCTGCTGTACCTGCGTCCGAGGGGACATATTTTGTAGGATTGAGTGTATTCTCGCCGTCCTGGGGGAAATGCCAGTGTCCGATTAGTGCTTCCATCTGGGGCAAAAGAGTAAGACAAAAACAATTGCCATTAGTTTGCAGAGTGAGGAGCGGAGGCAGGAGCAGTAGGAGGACAAGGACGCAAGAAGCAGTTGGCAGAAACAATCGCTGAGCCAAATGCGAAGACCTTCAGATACAGAAACTGTAACAGAGCCCGCGGCTCAAGGATCAGATTGTACATCCACAGTAAGCGTCGCAGCGACCCGAGCTGACTTACCATGAGCGCACAATCCATTGTCTCTAAGGACAGAAAGTGGCCAACAAGAAACATTCGCTCTTGATTCATTTATCGCCAAACTAGATCAAATGTTAATGACATTAAAAACAATGATAACAAATTCTGTTAACTTCTTTCTCCGAAGTCACAATGAATTAATTATGCATAAATCTGGATGTAAACGTATACATAAAAAACAAAAATTACAGAAAAGCTGTGGGGTCACAGCAGGGTTTGGCACAAAGCCAAATTATGGCAACAGGAACAAGATTTTATGTCACAAAACCCTATTACCATACAGTAAATTTTAAACTAAAAAAAAAAAAAAAGGAAAGATTATACAAGCCTTTGATCAACTAGAAACTATAAAATCTGAAGGAATGTTTGAAATAATGTGCTGAAATGAATTTATAAAGAATACAAATGGGCTTAGGCGACTTAACAATGGATGTGTACATTTTACGTTTTTGGCATAATGCATGTTGCGATAATATGTTGGCTTTCTATCAGCGTTATTGTCTGTAATATTGCAGCCCGCCGTATAATATATAATATAACTATATGTTTGTTATCATTTTGTCTGACATGGTATGTCATTCGCTGAGTTCCCTGCCAGTAGTGACATAGCAACAGCCAGCCGGACACAGCTATTCAGGGGAGGCGCCCGGAAAATTGGTTAACTACGCGTAATTGTTTAGTTAATTTTAACTCAAATTTCCACAGATTTAACGCCGCCCTCTCTTCTTCTCCCGTAATTTAGTTCTCATGTTGACTGAATGGGCTTTCTAATAGCGTATCAAATGATAATTCATTAATTTTTGTTACAACACACCTACATGTAAAGATCCTCCGAGGATCTCATGTGGTCTCGCCCTCCCGAGAGTTTAAGTTCTGCTATTCGGGATCTTCGTATCTAACAGCAGAAAGTCAAATTCTGGCCCTGAACTGCCTGACGGCAATGCAAAACTTGACCTAGTATGAGTCTAATATAAAAACGATACTGTAGTTGTACTTACCATAGATCTGTCTACCTCAACCCCTAAATGTGAAAAAAAACAACAACAACAACCTGCGTTTGATGATCCGCTGTGAGAAAATGAGAGACTACAGCTTTCCAGAACCGCACCTGACACGTGTGTAAAGTCCACAGAAAATATAATATTGCTAATTACTTGCCACACCAAAGTGTAATTAACTGTCAGTGACAGGCGGCAGCCCGTGTCCAGTCATGATCGTATTACTGGTGATATGGGACCGAAAGAGGAAGGATGGGCACGGGTGGGTAGTTACGGGTTTTCAAGTTGTGAACATGCCCAGGCAAAAACTCCATCTCCTTTACTTTTTCCTGTAATGAAAACTTATTAAGCTGGGTTTTCATGTGTACAGAAACGTGAACGGAAACGTCAGAAATTCACCAATAGTAAAAAGAAAGTGTTTCCATGTGTGAGGAAACGGGGTTCCGGTACACATGAAAACATTCTTTGTATTTCACTATTTTAAGGGGTTTTGACGTTTCCGTTGCCATTCCCGTTTCCATACACATGAAAACGCAGCTTTGAACTGTCCTTTTCAAAGGACGTCGTTGAAATAAAGTGCATATTAGTGTGTGTACGTATCTCTGTGTGTTTCGATGTTTATATGTAAACTGCACCCCTCATAAATGTAACTGTGTGGTGCCTAATAACGGGCATGTGGTGGGCGCGTATACAATGGCTCTCTGTGCTTCTACTCATGTCCACAAAGTTAGATCAATGTTTGTCAGTGTATATTTACATGTATGTCTACATCCGTAGCATTTGGTATGCCTGAGACACAGGATACCGAGACGAATCAATTTGTCATATCATTCCGTCCGTCGTCTTGCTCGCGTATCATCGATGTCAACAGTGCAACAATTTGCACCACACCCCTTCATCATTGAACGAAAAGAGTGGTACTCACAAGTAATTATACAGCGCAATTTGTGGACATAGAGACTATAGTGCGTGAAGGAATGGCTCGTCTCAGTATTCTGTGCCTTGGGTAGTACTATAACATTACAACCTAGTAACAAGACGTCCCCTTGAGTCACTGACACACGTTCATTACGCCCAGAGCAATGTTTTAGAACCGCTGAACAGACCCACACGTGAGAGCAGTAATAATTCAGCTCAACCGTGTAATTTATGCCCACGCGCAGAGCAAAGTTTGATTTAGGGTCACATAAAATAACAAACTTATTTAAATTCAGATACGTACGTAAAAATGTACGAGGGTGCATGTTGGACTCGTGTAATGATTTGTGGGGGGTGGGGGGGGGGGGTGGGAGACGAAAGAAAATTTGGGGCCTAGGGGGCCGGTTGCCTGAAAAAGGTTAGCAACCACAAGTGTAACAAACCCGGGACAGTCCATAGAATGATGTGAACTTTACGGTAGAGACTGCCAATGACGCATTTTCTGCTCAGCTCCGAACCAAGCTGCTCCAGCAAAATGCAATAAATTTTCATTATTTTTTTCTACTCATAAAGAGACAGGCAGACAGCTTGGCAGACAGGCAGACAGCCAGACAGACTAATAGACACACAGGCAGACTGGCAGATAAATAGACATACAAATAGATAGATAGACAAGTAGATAGATAGTTACATAGATAGATAAATAGACAGGCAGATAGATAGATGGATAGATAGATAGATAGATAGATAAATAGACAGGCAGATAGATAGATAGAATAGATAGATAGATAGATAGATAGATAGATAGATAGATAGATAGACAGATAGATAGATAGATAGATAGATAGATAGATAGATAGATAGATAGATAGATAAGTAGATAGATAGATAAGTAGATAGATAAGTAGATAGATAGATAGATAGATAGATAGATAGATAGATAGATAGATAGATAGATAGATAGATAGATAGATAGATAGATAGATAGATAGATAGATAGATAGATGGGCACACAGGCAGACAGATACAGAGACTGTAAAATGAGGGCTTGAGAAAAGAAAGTGAAAATGTAGTTTTCAGAAGACAGATAAAGACAGATGTTGACAAACGCTTCACAAAAATGTACATTGTCCAGGCTTACCGAAATGTCAATAAGGAAATGATACTCTTGGAATTAACATTTTTATGGTGAATAAATGCTAAACGGCCAGCCGTGCATGCCCAACTAGGTATCCAATATCAGAGAGTAGCACGCCATATTGAATCCCTGGTTCACCAGCGTTTTGAATAAATCAATACTTTTTTTTAAGCAGCTTACTTTTAATTCTGTACCCACCAGAGGAAGAACTGAGAATATAATAATAATTATTATAATATTTGCAGCGTTTGGAATACCAATAATGTTAACTAAATTCACCACCTAACTATTGCAGTTCACCTGTACTCGACATGCTCTAGGCATAGATCTATCAAATATCGTAATGAAAGGAATTTCTCTTTTCACGTCATATAGAAGCTTGATATCCTACAAAGCCCCACCCTGTCCTTCACACGGATATACTGCCCGGGCCTTGCTGGAGTAAGAGACAATGAGAGAGCCGATCTTCTTGCCGGCGAAGCTAGCTGCTGTCTCGGAGATATCTGCAGCACGACAGGATCATCCTCCCATTGAGAGGGAAAGAAGACACTGAGGTGCCCCCCCTCCCTCCCCAGAGTGATTGAGGCGGTATAAAGACAGGACGAGGGAAGAATGTGCGACGAGGCTGGACGAACCCGACAAATATAGGACCAACTAGCCACTGAGACCATAGTAAGAACACCTTCGAGCGGATTTTGGAGCGGGGCGAAGAGCACTTATATGTTGATGCCCGGTCCGCTAGGATTCTGTTTCCAGTTACCAGGCCAGACCCATAAAGAAACTTATTTTGCCTTCACAGAACTGTGTGCAGTTTGGCAAACTGATGGTGTCCAGGAAATAAAATGGTGGAGGTTCTGTGGGCCATGAAGACGAAATACTCCATTAGGGGTTTTGTTAACTTGTGGTTAATGTTCATTAATAGGGTTATGGTGGCCATGTTGCCAAATAAAAGGCTCTAATGGCCAGTGAGCTAAACTTAATCTTTACCCTTAACTTAACCCTAAAACGTATAAGACTATATTTACACAACAGAAAGAAGTACCCACCGCAGGGTTAAACATTTAAAAGTATAAAAATAATGACAAAATCAATTAACATCCCAACTTTTTGTTACAAATGCTCTTTACATTTCAAAATATGTAGTTATGATATTGAAAAGAATGTGTCTTCAATATGAAATGATTTGAAGACAAACAAAAATTCATGATGGCCGCCGTTACGTTTCTTTTTGAGTGTAGAAGAATGACAATAGAAACTGACTATTTATTATCTGTCACCGGAGGTTTTTGCCATTTTTAAGGCTAAATTTTGCCAGATTTTGCCATGGATTTGCCGAAAAACCAACAGTTTGCCCCAAACATTTGCCGCTCTGCACGCACCAGTAAACAAGTAATAGTACAAGGAATTTCCAACAACAAAATGAGCTTCCCTTTTATATCAATCATCAATATACACTCGGATATATTTATTTCATTACAAAAAACAACAATAATGTTAATAATAATATAATAATAATAATAATCATAATCATGGAACATAACCGTGAAAAGATGACTCTTCAGCTGATTATATTTAAGTCATAATCTTTTCAGTTCAGTCAAAGTCTCCACTGAATAGACTTCGATGGTCCTGAAGCAAAAATAAGGAAATAATTTATGATACTGTAAGTGTTGCATGTAAATGATTTTCACAAATCTGCAATGTCAACAAGTAATGTGTTACTGTCAGTTGTCAAAGGATGCCATCAGATCTGGGACAAATTGATTAAAAAATGATTTCCCAAAATGTCCTGTACCGTGTTTAGCTTGTGAATAATGTAGATCTAGTGTTTCTATGATTTTTAGTACTTTCAAAGCAGTTCCTGTAATAGGTTTTGCCACAGAAGGGTAAAAATGTCACTTCCTACAGCGCCTCGTACATAAACCATGACACTATGAAAGCTTATAAATGGCTAGGTACTGCAAAATGTTCCACTTCACTTGGCATTTAAAGTTCAATATTAGCATTATTTGCCATGTTCATCAATTAAATCATAATCGAAAATTCCTGTCATTTCTGTAAGATTCCATAACACTTTGGGTACCATGTCATGCTCGGAATAAAAAGATTGACCCCCCCCCCACACCAACCCCCACCTTCTCCTATACCTTTTATTCAGCTGTGGCTCCCACCCTTTTTATAAGATAAGATAAGAAAAGATATGATTTTATTATCCTGTTTCCAGGAAATTTGTTGTCACATCATCAGTGACAGTACAAATACAATATCTAAGACCTACATGTCTTTAATGCACACCGCACATTGCTCACACAGCATTACCAATACGTAAGAACATTGCTCACACACACACACTGTAAGAACAACCCATTAGGAAAAACTAACAACAGCATACTACATCAGGAAACACTGCTACATCGAATTGTGGATGGCAAACACGATCGTCTATATTATATCGCTCTCTGTTTGTTTTTAAATACAGTATTCTTCCACTTCTTTGGGATCGGGCTATCTGATGGAACAAGGGGTGGGAGCGATCAGTTAGAACTGATTTTAGTTTCTGTTTGCACGAATGCACAAATAACTCATCAAAGTTCACGTATTCACTGTTCACTCAAGCTTTCTTGAGTTGTTAATTTTGTCCTTGTCGTGCTCCTTTGCATTTCCTCCCCAGGCTGTAATACAAAATAGAATGATACTCTGGATAGTTGATTTATAAAACATCTGAATGAGTGTTTTATCTACATTAAATGATTTAAGTTTCCTCAAGAAATACATATGTTTGTTTGCTTTTGCGTGAATTGCGGTGCGGTGGTGGTATGGACGTGCCAGACGAGTTTGGAGTCGACATGTATTCCGAGACTCGACTCTATCAACATTTTGATTATAGATTTTAAGCGGTAGAAGTGATGTTACAGTTGTTCTGAAATCGATTACCATTTCCTTTGTTTTCTTTATATTTAATAATAAGAAGTGATCTTCACACCACTGGATAAACCATTGTATAGTATTTAGATAAGCGTCTTCATCAACAGGGGCAGAAATCAATCCTTGTATGGTGGTATGATCTGCAAACTTTATCAAGCGGAATATTTCATGCTTACTTCTGCACTGGCTTGTATAGGTAGTAAAAAGGGCAGGTGACAACATGCAGCCCTGGAGGGCGCCTGTATTGATGGAAATATTAGATGACATGTAATAATGTGGCCGTTACTTGCCTTTAATTTAACGTACTGGGGTCGATGGATGAGGAAGACTAAAATCCATGCCACAAGATTTTTGTTCATCCGCATGTTTAAAAGTTGTGAAACAAGTAAATGAGGTTGGATCGTATTGAAGGCACTTGAAAAATCAACGAATAGCACCCTGGCATAGTTCTTGGGTGAGTCAATATGTTTGTAAATATTGTCTAAAAAGTAAAGTATGGCATCATCAACACCTCTCTGTTCACGGTAGGCAAACTGCATTGGGTCTTGGAATGATTTAATAAGGGACAGCAGCCTAGACAGTACAATTTTCTCCAAACATTAAAATTTCATTAAAACTGAAGTGAGAGCGACAGGACGTAAGTCATTCATTTCGGACACTCTTTCCCTTTTTGGCACAGGTTATAATCTCTGATGTTTTCCAATAAATAGGAAATAAAATTTAACAGGAACAATCATGCTGAAGATAGGTGTAAACACCTTTGCTAACTGACATGAGCATATGTTAAGTATTTTACCTTTCATCCCATCAGGACCGCAAGTTTTGTTTACATTTAAGCTAGAAAAGACTCTAATTACCTCAAGCTCGCTCACAACAATGGGCTCCTCATTAAAAAAATTGTTAAATGATTTTGTTTTTATCTGCTCTATATTTTATGTGAAGTCATGGGTGTCAAAACGAGCATAGAATTTATTCAGTTCATTGACATATTCTTTTCCATTTTGAACATCAATACTTGTTTGTTATAGAGTGTCTGTGGGCCACAGTAACACGAAGTAGCGGCCTCCACAGCCCACACCAATTGTTCCTTACATGACGCAATGTTTTCTTGAGTGAAAAACGACCCGTTCTTCATTCCCTAGACCAAAAACAGTGTTGAAGTTAATAGTCATATGTTATTGTTAATAACCATTACAGATTACAGGCCCACAGTACCCCACAAAACCAATAACAATGCACGGACACCGTAATGACAACAATAAACTCGATCTAGCGCTGTTGGTGTCATGATACAACACGATCTACAAATTGATACTCGCACGTACAAATGGCGCATTGGAACGTAATTTGTATAGATAACAGGTCATCATGCTCGATAATAATGTGACAAATTACGGCTTCGGAATGAACGGTCTTGTGCCTTTGGTATCACACGATTCACGGGTGTGACTACGAAGACTGCGAATGTTAAGCGAGTGCAAGCCGTTGAAATTTCCGGTTCCTGTCGGGACTAGATCTATTCGTCGTTTTGAATCGTTCTTTTTGTAATTTTATGAAATTCATAAGCTATTGACCTTGAATTGGACAAAATCTTGCCAATATTTGAAAATTTTGCTGCCGCAATTGGCAAATCGCAATTGGCAAATTTTGCTGGCGCAAAAACCTCCCGGGACAGATACTGAAAGGAAAACATTTCGTACCTCTAAAAGCTATGATCACAAGAAACTTAAATCACCAAGTTCTCAAAAGTTGACGGAAGGGAGTTAAAACGTTGGATAGAGGTGCTATTTCTGTGCTTGCCATAGGCGTTATTTTCCCTAGCTAGACACCTTTATTTAATTTATACGCTTTAGGTATAGCTTTGCTTCATGTTTCGGTAGAGAAAAGCTTTAAGGACACTTTAAAGATGAACAAGGTAACAATGAGACGTCATGGGATCTGGGCAAGACTCAGCCAGCATCCCTACGTCAATCCGATGTGAATTTGTAAAGGATTTCCATAGGATTGGTAGGATGACCAGAAGGGCGGATTAGAGACATGAGACCGATTGCGGCGCGATGTCGTAACCAGCAGATATTGTTGTGAACAATGTCATTCCTATGTGCAGGCCTAATGTCAATTCCTTGTCAAGATTTTCGTAGGGCCTCATGCTTGGTGACAAGCCTGCCTTGTTGTATTCTTGAGCTGATATTATGGCAAAATTAAATCCCAAACATGAGTGTCTGATGTTTGGACAGTGATGCAATTTCAGCGTTTGTGTTTGCCATAGGAGCTTTTTTTCCCCATCTTTATTTTACAAGCTTTGGTAGTTTTGCTTGTTATGTTTCTCTATGGTCCAGTGAAATGATACATTTGCACAGCGCCCGATTTACCACGAGGCTGGATAGGCTGAAGCCTGGCGGGGGAGGCGTCTCAGGCCAGTCTGCATAATCTTTTGTGACAGGCGTAGCCTTTCCATACTTATGATGTTACAATGCACAGTCATTTCTGAACAAATTAATCTTTTGCAATTTTCCTAGCTTATATCCCCCGAGAAGGAATTTGCGGTGCGCTAAATTTTAAACAGCTATCATCCCCATTGTAGTTACTTAAATTATTTAAAACACTTCCATTTTCCTCTAGGCGTGGCGGTGGGGGATTGGGGGGTTCGGGGCTCACAGCTAGAAAAGCCGAGGGCTTCTCCTCATCTAAATCCGGCCCTGCATTTGAGGATGCATAAGGTAACACTGAGACGTCAAGAGATTGCATGAGGTCTGCGCCACAGTTGGTATTTCACACTTTGAAAACACGAATTAACGAATAGACTACAGAAACAGACATGATCTGTGAATCAAATGAATCTAAATGGTTAGATATTCCAATGTGTTTTCGAGTGGTGAAAATTCTGGATCGGAAACATCACTTTGCTTAAAATCGCATTGTAACAGCTGAGGTTGTTCTAGCACGTTATAGTGGGTGGGGGGGGGGGGGGAGTTAGTTGATCTAACTACAACCCTTTAGAAAACGAAACTATTACAGCTGTAGAATAAATAAACACGAGATCCGACGATCGATTAAATAATACTAAAGTTTAATAACTGTATCTTAACAATAAAATACTAGGAAGGCACCAGCGAACAACTAGATATCCTACGCCACACGAGAAGGAAAACTCACTTACTCACCGACCAATCACTCACATAGGTCCATATATATATAGGTATTTCTATAGAAAGTTCCCGAAATAAACGTAACCTCTGCCCTCGCCCGAAACACACAAACTAACCAATGACGTATCAATACGTCACTAGGTTACATCACTCAAGGCCAAATTTGGCGTAAACATCTAATATCGAATGTTCGGGAACATACTAATATTTACGAGGAAAAAAAACTATCCACTAGGAAGGGAGGGCAAGGTCACTCTGGCGAAGGTCAACAATTAAAGAAAAAAAGAAGTGAACACATGCTCAGTCACCAGTATAACAAGGAAAACGGGGGAGGGCAAGGGGTAGCCTGCAGACGCTACACTCATTTTGATGAGCATTGTGCTACTTTGCATTAGAACAATTCTATGGGAACATCAAAATGGATAAATAAATGAATTAATTAAAAGGAAAGGAGCACGTTGTGTTTTAGGTCTTAATTCTAGGAGGTTCGCTGCCACTGGCATTTACACCTCGCTTTTCTTGCTTTTAGTTTTTCTTGTTTGTTCTTGTGTCTGTGTATTTTTGTGGTAGGGATTCGTTTTTTTTAGAAGTTTGCCCGGGCAGCGGCCTTGTTCTGCCTGCCCTTCTCGACCTTCAACTGCCAAGGTATTTTTAACGTGCGCACGGGCCCTTCGAGTTTTTCGGCCTTATCCGAGAAGACTAGATGCTCGATCCTACCTACCACAGGATCAGGAAAAGGAATTTTCCTCTCCCAAGGAGGGGTGCCTGCGAAAAGACTGTATCGCCAGTTTTGTAAATGTTACAGGAGAGAGGCTTGAAAGTTTGACATGAAGTATCAAATGTCTGTTACAACCTTTAAATACTCATCAATAATTAGGTCAATTAATTCGATAATGGAATTCGCATCATGCCAAAATGTAGTACTTACCAAGGCGAAACAGAAAATGCAAAAAAAAAAACCCCCAGAAATAGAAAATTTTCGAGTTACGGCGTTTGCGCATGCACCCCTCGAAATTATACATTTTGCTAATGTTGCTAATAATCCTTATTCAAAATATTAAAGGCGGCATGGTAAATTGTCGTAAATTGGTTTTTGCAAATTTTTCAGGAGACTGGAGAGGCAAAAACACAAAAAAAACAAACAAAAAACAAAGCACAAAACAAACAAAAACCCCGACGAACTTTCTTTATCAGACTTAATAGTTGCAATACTAAAAACAAAAAGAAAGTTATTTAACACTTATTCTTGGAATTTAACCCCCAACTTATAACATAACCTGCGGGCTGTCGAGGCCTATAATATTGCCAAATGTCTCAATTAAAAAATAAAAAAGACAAGTTACTATAGTTTACCACGCTGCCGTCGATACAAAGCATTTGGGGGGGGGGGGGTCAATTGGACTATTTCTACAGCAGATTATCTAGACATCCCACATTTCAGATTTTCCTTCCGTGCAAATCGAGTCGACTATACTTTACGAGGCCATTGTTAAAGTCTGAGTTGAAACAGCCAGGCTGTCGGTTTGCCGCCTCTTATTTTCCCAGCTAAATCCGCTCAGATTGGGCAGAGCGATGGTTTCACGTCTCCATCATTAAATAATTATGGTAAATAACTCTACGTTAGGCAATGACAAACGCAAGATATAGTGAGTTATTTCCCATGTTACACACTCCAGAACTTTTGGACGTTTACAGTTTTGTTTTTCTGATGTTTTTCATTTTCTTTTCTTGTTTTCCATCTTTCATTTCGGACGATCTCATATTACATACATTACATTATAAAGAATGCAAACCCAAGGAATATGAAGCCATCGGCGTGCTGAGTTAACAGTCATTGTGGTTTTCAGCATTGCGAGATTTCGCCTCTCTTCAGGTATGTAAAATGGGACTTGCTTGTGTCATGAAAAAATGGAAAGCACCACATGCCGTAGAAATTAAAAACTGTCAGGTCGAAACGCCACCACCAATAGCAGCAGCAGCAGCAGCGACAACAACAATAACAATAACAACAAAAACAATAGCAACAGCTACAACAATAATAACAGCAACAGTAACAACAACTACAACAAACACACTAGCAACAACAATATCAACGGAACACCCATTGTACAAAGATCTTTTCCCACCTCTTTATTTTTCAACATATACTGATCCCAAAAAGAAAGTCACTTCTGAAATTAAGTATTGAAACGTTATATGTAATATCATGTTGTAACAGCTGAGGTTGTTCTAGCACGTTATAGTAGGGGGGAGTTAGTTGATCTAACTACAACCCTTTAGAAAACGAAACTATTACAGCTGTAGAATAAATAAACCCGAGATCCAACGATCGATTAAATAATACTAAAGTTTAATAACTGTATCTTAACAATAAAATACTAGGAAGGCACCAGCGAACAACTAAATATCCTACGCCACACAAAAAGGAAAACTCACTTACTCACCAACTAACCACTCACATGGGTCCATATATATTTCTGTAGAAAGTTCCCGAAAGAAACGTAACCTCTGCCCTCGCACAAACTAACCAACCACGTATCAATACGTCACTAGGTTACATCACTCAAGGCCAAATCTGGCGTAAACATTTTCTTCCACACCTTTATCGAACGTTCAGGAATATGCTAATACTTACGAAAAGAGTCAACAAACGAGCGAGGAAAAAAACTACCCACAAGAAAGGGAGGGCAAGGTCACGGAGTTCACGCTGGCGAACGTCAACAATAAAATGAAAAAAGAAGTGAACACATGCTCAGTCACCAGTATAACAAGCAACGGGGAAGGGCAAGGGGTAGCTTGCAGACGCTACACATGTATTTCTTAGAAATTTGACATTTTGATGGGCACTTCATTAGTGCTTATGATGCTTAACTTTATAATCGAATAAATAAGAACCTCTGCGCATCCAAGGAACGTAACTCCAAAGGGTTAGACTGGGGGTCAATAGCGTGTGTGTTCACCAACAGAATCAACCACAGCTTGACACCTCCGACCAAGTTGGCAACAGGCTGAAATTCGTTTCCATGACGTGTTGTCACACAATAAGTCGATCATGGGCTGCAGTTGTCCCCCTTGGTCGACCTGTCCGTGGGCGATCAGCAACAGTTCCAGTGGTGTGAAACCGCTCTTGAAGTCTTCTGATGGTGGTCCAATGGACCCCCAAATCCCTTGCCACACGATTAACTGATCACCCCGCCTGCAGATTGCCAATAGATTATTCCGCTGATCACGTGTCAATCGAAGGAACGCACAGAGCGAGTCAAAAACTTAGGCCAATAGAAGTAATGGATTGCTGAACCCACGTGCCAAAAATCTCTTTTCAACTCTAAACTGTAAATGAGCGCGAAAACAGTATTTTCTATATATGCTGACATAAACCGGCAGTAATGGGTCGAAATTTGAATTGTTGTTATTTACCTTAATATTCGATGACTACAAGAATTCTTTGATACTATGGTCTACTTTTCAATAACTCAGGTATTATGAAATCACTATTTTGTGTGTGCCACTGATAGGTTTGTCTCCTATACGTATAAACAAGAAACGCCACCAAAAAAAAAATAAATTCCACTAGCTGTGGCGTTCACAACGAGAAAACTACAAATCTGTAGAACACGATTTCGGGAAAAACGCGACAGATTTTTAAATGTTAGAAATCGCAGATTGTTCGAGATACACTCCCGTCCTTTCCAGATAACCGAAGAGTTTTAAGAGTTTGTCTTTACGAACAGGAGAGAGATGTTTTTCTGCAGTGTGCAGAACAGACCTTATAATCTTATTTTTGGGCACTCCGCGTGTACTCCAAAGACGGTAAAAACCAGCCCTGAGCTTATGAATGTCATGAATCACAAGGACACTAGGACTCGTAAATTCTACTTTGAGTCTTCTTCTTCCAAGCACCTTCTTCTTTTCTCCTCTCCTCCTCCTGCTTCTCCTTCTCCGTATTCTTCTCTGTCTTCTTCTTCTTCTTCTTCTTCTCCTCCTCCTTCTTCTTCTTCTCCTTCTTCTTCTTTATCTTCTTCTTTTTCTTCCTCATCGTTTTCTTTTTCTTCTTCTTTTCCTCTGTATTCTTCTTCTTTTTTCTCCTTTCTTCTTTGTTCCTCTTCTCCTTCTTTTATTCTTCTTCTTCTCCTCCTTTTTCTTCTTCTCCTTCTTCTTTTCCTTCTTTTTAGTTTTCTTCTTTCTTTTTCTTCTTCTTTTTCTTTTTCTTCTTCTTCTTCGTTCTTCTCCTTCTCCTTTCTTCTTTTTTCCTCTTCTCCTTTCTCTTTGTTCTTCTTCTCCTTTTTAGTTTTCTTCTTTCATCTTCTTTTTTAGTTTTCTTCTTTCATCTTCTTCTCCTTTTTAGTTTTCTTCTTTCATCTTCTTCTCCTTTTTAGTTTTCTTCTTTCATCTTCTTCTCCTTTTTAGTTTTCTTCTTTCATCTTCTTCTCCTTTTTTAGTTTTCTTCTTTCATCTTCTTTTTTAGTTTTCTTCTTTCTTCTTCTTCTCCTTTTTTAGTTTTCTTCTTTCATCTTCTTCTCCTTTTTTAGTTTTCTTCTTTCATCTTCTTCTCCTTTTTTAGTTTTCTTCTTTCATCTTCTTCTCCTTTTTTAGTTTTCTTCTTTCATCTTCTTCTCCTTTTTTAGTTTTCTTCTTTCATCTTCTTCTCCTTTTTTAGTTTTCTTCTTTCATCTTCTTCTCCTTTTTTAGTTTTCTTCTTTCATCTTCTTTTTTAGTTTTCTTCTTTCATCTTCTTCTCCTTTTTTAGTTTTCTTCTTTCATCTTCTTCTCCTTTTTTAGTTTTCTTCTTTCATCTTCTTTTTTAGTTTTCTTCTTTCATCTTCTTCTCCTTTTTTAGTTTTCTTCTTTCATCTTCTTTTTTAGTTTTCTTCTTTCTTCTTCTTCTCCTTTTTAGTTTTCTTCTTTCATCTTCTTCTCCTTTTTTAGTTTTCTTCTTTCATCTTCTTCTCCTTTTTTAGTTTTCTTCTTTCATCTTCTTCTCCTTTTTTAGTTTTCTTCTTTCTTCTTCTTCTCCTTTTTTAGTTTTCTTCTTTCATCTTCTTCTCCTTTTTTAGTTTTCTTCTTTCATCTTCTTTTTTAGTTTTCTTCTTTCTTCTTCTTCTCCTTTTTTAGTTTTCTTCTTTCATCTTCTTCTCCTTTTTTAGTTTTCTTCTTTCATCTTTTTTGTTCTCCTCTTTTTTTTAGTTTTCTTCTTTCTTCTTCTTCTCCTTCTTTTAGTTTCCTTCTTCTTCTCCTTCTTTTAGTTTCCTTCTTCTTCTCCTTCTTTTAGTTTCCTTCTTCTTCTCCTTCTTTTAGTTTCCTTCTTCTTCTCCTTCTTTTAGTTTCCTTCTTCTTCTCCTTCTTTTAGTTTCCTTCTTCTTCTCCTTCTTTTAGTTTCCTTCTTCTTCTCCTTCTTTTAGTTTCCTTCTTCTTCTCCTTCTTTTAGTTTCCTTCTTCTTCTCCTTCTTTTAGTTTCCTTCTTTCTTCTTCTTCTTTTAGTTTCCTTCTTCTTCTCCTTCTTTTAGTTTCCTTCTTCTTCTCCTTCTTTTAGTTTCCTTCTTCTTCTCCTTCTTTTAGTTTCCTTCTTCTTCTCCTTCTTTTAGTTTCCTTCTTCTTCTCCTTCTTTTAGTTTCCTTCTTCTTCTCCTTCTTTTAGTTTCCTTCTTCTTCTCCTTCTTTTAGTTTCCTTCTTTCTTCTTCTTCTTTTAGTTTCCATTCTTCTCCTTCTTTTAGTTTCCTTCTTCTTCTCCTTCTTTTAGTTTCCTTCTTCTTCTCCTTCTTTTAGTTTCCTTCTTCTTCTCCTTCTTTTAGTTTCCTTCTTTCTTCTTCTTCTTTTAGTTTCCTTCTTCTTCTCCTTCTTTTAGTTTCCTTCTTTCTTCTTCTTCTTTTAGTTTCCTTCTTTCTTCTTCTTCTTTTAGTTTCCTTCTTTCTTCTTCTTCTTTTAGTTTTCTTCTTCTTCTCCTTCTTTTAGTTTCCTTCTTTCTTCTTCTTCTTTTAGTTTTCTTCTTCTTCTCCTTCTTTTAGTTTCCTTCTTTCTTCTCCTTCTTTTAGTTTCCTTCTTTCTTCTTCTTCTTTTAGTTTCCTTCTTTCTTCTTCTTCTCCTTCTTTTAGTTTCCTTCTTCTTCTCCTTCTTTTAGTTTCCTTCTTTCTTCTCCTTCTTTTAGTTTCCTTCTTTCTTCTCCTTCTTTTAGTTTCCTTCTTTCTTCTCCTTCTTTTAGTTTCCTTCTTCTTCTCCTTCTTTTAGTTTCCTTCTTTCTTCTTCTTCTCCTTCTTTTAGTTTCCTTTCTTCTTCTTCTCCTTCTTTTAGTTTCCTTCTTTCTTCTTCTTCTCCTTCTTTTAGTTTCCTTCTTCTTCTCATTCTTTTAGTTTCCTTCTTCTTCTCCTTCTTTTAGTTTCCTTCTTTCTTCTTCTTCTCCTTCTTTTAGTTTCCTTCTTCTTCTCATTCTTTTAGTTTCCTTCTTCTTCTCCTTCTTTTAGTTTTCTTCTTTCTTCTCCTTCTTTTAGTTTCCTTCTTTCTTCTTCTTCTCCTTCTTTTAGTTTCCTTCTGTCTTCTTCTTCTCCTTCTTTTAGTTTCCTTCTTCTTCTCCTTCTTTTAGTTTCCTTCTTCTTCTCCTTCTTTTAGTTTCCTTCTTTCTTCTCCTTCTTTTAGTTTCCTTCTTCTTCTCCTTCTTTTAGTTTCCTTCTTCTTCTCCTTCTTTTAGTTTCCTTCTTTCTTCTTCTTCTTTTAGTTTCCTTCTTTCTTCTCCTTCTTTTAGTTTCCTTCTTCTTCTCCTTCTTTTAGTTTCCTTCTTCTTCTCCTTCTTTTAGTTTCCTTCTTCTTCTCCTTCTTTTAGTTTCCTTCTTCTTCTCCTTCTTTTAGTTTCCTTCTTCTTCTCCTTCTTTTAGTTTCCTTCTTCTTCTCCTTCTTTTAGTTTTCTTCTCATTCCTCTTGTTCTTCTTCTGTGTCCTCATTCCTGGAGGTAGTGCCCTATTTTATTTGATTCTATCTTGATTAGAACAACTGTTTGATTAGGGTAAAATATTTCTTGTCACACGCGAAAAGATACTGTGATCTGGAAAATAACGCCGATAGTTTATTAACTTTTATTTTGTCAGAAATCACTAAAAAGATCAACTTTCCGTTACTCCTGTCTGCAACGGGGAACGCAGGTTTTCCAGGTTAAATTGTACAAGGGTAATATCAATTTAATATTGATTTCCCTGACGTATAATCCCGATTCTCAAGACAAACTTGGAATACACAGATTCAGGTCATCAGAGTGACAATTTGGAGTGGGTGTAAATAGCGCATTCTGATAATCAAAAAGAGAAAATTCTAATGATCTGTCGGCCCCCCCCCCCCCCCCCACACATAAAATGCCAAATGTCAACAAACAAGCGAATGTCTGTCTCTCAAACATCCAATCATCGCCTTCAGGCCGTCTCCTTCAGCATTTCCGGAACTCTGTTCGCTCTTGTCATATCCAATAATGATATGTTCTAGAATTGCGGCTCTGAAAGCGGAAAACACAGCCTAGCTACGCCAATCAACTAAATATCACATTCCTGTTAGGTGGGTATATTAGATTTTATACACTGGTGACGCGTGGGCAAATCTGTCCATAAAATATCTCGCAAATTAACTGGGAAGATCCTTATGTCAAGGCGTCTCTAATCTGGCCTACGGTCACGATGGTGTCTGTAAATTTGGAGTAGGTCACGGAAGAACTGCAACGTGAAATTGTCTGGTGTTTCAACATAAAAATATCTCATGTTTCACTGTGTCGACAGGATTACGGTTTACACTGCGAAGGAACTAGGATGTAGGACAAAGTGGGCGTAAGGGAAGTGACAATATGATAACACAAGCCGAGTCTGATCATGGCACAAAACAGCACAGTCATTGACGCCAGGGTGACACTGCATTTCATAATATTATCAAAAAAAAAAAAAAAGAAACTTTGTGGGCTCGCAGCAAGGCTTGAAGGAAAAGTCAAAATATGGGAAAAAGAAAACCAAAAAAGTCGTATGTAGCAAAAGCCCAGCGTAAGAAATAATACAGAAACGATGCAATGAAACGCAATGGTAAAAAACAACAACAACAACAAAAAAGGCAAAACAAGTTTAAATCAAATTTAATTTGTTCAGTTTGGTTATTCTTCCGATTTTCTATCTTGTTACAATTATTTCCTGATGAAGGTCAATCTATCGAAATCTTGGTCTTGCCTTTCCCTTTTCTTTGCGTTCTATCGTATCTTTTCTGCATATTTATTTCTTACTCGAGGCTTTTCTACATGCAACTTTTTCTTTTTCATTTTGTCATATTTTGACTTTCCATTTCGCAATTAACTTGAAACTTACTACACTGTATTTCCGCAGAGAACGAACTACAGTACAAAGTTCTTTATAACAAAATTACCAATTTCCAAAATAATGTTACTCTCATGTTCATCATTGTTGGCAATTTTACATTGGCAACTAATCTTTTGGCAGTGATGGAAACTAACGCGGTGACTGTTTGGATGAAACTAAGGACAAAATCATCAATGATTGCATAACTGAACGTTCTTTGGACTCATCGACCAAGGGTTACAATGTTAACTGTGTCATATAACAACTGAGTAACAGATCGTGACTGGACTGTTCGAATTATGTCACAAATTATGTCACCCAAATATTACCTGTCAAAAACCGATCGTGCCTCATTTCTGTGCAGCCGTAATACGTTTCATTTAAAGTTCTGTGTCTTAATAATGACAGTTTTATATGACAATAATTATAGTTTCCTATCTTGTTGATTTATTTATCGTCCAGAAAAAGAGAGAGAGAGAGAGAGAGGGAGAGAGAGAGAGAGAGAGAGAGAGAGAGAGAGAGGAGAGAGAGAGAGAGAGAGAGAGAAGAGAGAGAGAGAGAAAGAGAGAGAGAGAGAGAGAGAGAGAGAGGGAGGGAGAGAGAGAGAGAGAGAGAAAGAGAGAGAGAGAGAGAGAGACAGACAGACAGACAGACAGAGAGAGCTGAGAGACAGAGAGCAGAGAGACGGAGAGAGAGAGAGAGACAGAGAGGGAGAGAGACATACACACCTTGCCAATTACCAGGCAGACTTGACACGAATATACTGCGCTGGAATTAGGAACTTTTTAAATTTTAGAAATGTCTTGAACTGCTCCAAAAGTCTAAAACAACAGTTTTTGTCATGTCTTCATTACTGACACATTTAACGATCTTTAATAATCAACATTATCACCAGTGTGCTTCTTCTGCCGTAACACTCATTCGTTCTATACTCAGTTAACATTCTTACGTCAATGCATGGAATATTTTTATAGGATTTCTGAAGGGTCGGTAGGATGAGTGGATTCCCAACGTCAAACCGACGTAAATGCGATGTCATAACCAGCGGATCAATATATGAACGATGCCATTTCTGTATGTAAACTATATATATATGTGTATTTGTATAATCATGTATATCTCATATTAGTTTCGTTATCATGTAATGAAATCTTTTGCATTGTGATCCTAAACGCACATTATTCTATTTTTTTGTTTTTGTCTCCATAAAGTACCCAGTATAAGAAATTTCACATTGGCTGCGTAAAAAACAAAAGGTGGGCGTTTACAAATTGATTCATTCTAGAACATTCCCAACGCCGCGGTTTTGTTTTGCTTATTTCTGTAAATGCTGAATATTTTTCAATGTAACGTGACTTCAAGTTCAAATCTCAATATGGGGGTGGGGTGGGGTGGGGTGGGGTGGGGTGGGGTGGGGTGGGGTGGGGGGGGGTGGAAGTGGGAGGGAAAGGTGAAACTCTACCATATACCTATAAAACAAGCACTTCAAACACGGAAATGAACAGGAGGGAAGAAAAATTACCGTGGAATGGGCGGCCAAATGGCATGTCTTTATTTGCCCCAATAAAATGCATTATAACTAATTTTAAGAATGTGAAATGCACTCCATTATTATTGCTCAGTCAATCTATATTTAATTTCAATGATAATACTTTAAAGTTAAATACCGCTTGGCCAAGACTGTTGCATTTCTATGGTGATCCCCGTGGCTGTGTGCATCAACCTTTGATAGATTGGCATGTCAACAACCATGAGCCTGGTCACCATCGAGATGGGTGGCACGTGGGTGACCCTGATCTACAGGTTCAAACGCAACCCCCCCTCCCCAAAACAACAAAAGCAACAACAGCAACAACAACATCACCAACAACAGCAACACCGAGAAACCGCCGGAAAACACCAGATTTGTAACCTGTGTATGGCCCGGCTATTTCAACTATTCTTTATTATTATGAGATCCCGCTTTCTGTAAGGCTGGACGTAATTGATGTACCTCAAATATAGTGTCCACACAGAAGTTGATAAAGCTGTCCAGTGTTTCCTTGTCTCCATTTCATTGACCAAGTTGTGCAGGAATGATCTCTCGAATTCCTGAAAAACACAATGCATAGAGTCTATCTATTATATATTTCAGTAACTTGCAACCTTTGGCATGAGTCACTGACCAAACTATACACTCTTCAGGCCTTAAATTTGGCAGAAAGGTGGCAATTGAGATAAGGAAGATGATGGCTATAATTAAAAGTTGTTTACTTCAAGCACGTATTTTTAAAAGTTTACTTCAAGCACGTATTTTAAAAAAAATAACAACGTTTATTGCTATGTAACTTCTGTATTTTTGCATGTTTGTTTCGTAATATATAGTAACGTGCATGTCATAAAAAGTAACTGTATCAAGCGTTCATTTTGGTGCGTAGTGTTCTAGTGCGCATGAGTTCTGAAGCAAGACTGTAGTTTATTACTTTTATTATATGAGAGAGAGGGAGAGAGAGGGGAGGGGAGGGTGGGGGGGGGGGGGGAGCACATGATTGTCTATTGCGGGCAATGCCCGGTAGGTCATCTAGATTTTTATATAGTAAAAAAAAATCTCGGGATTTTTTACAAGTCCTACCGCTGCTCACACAGCTCGGATGTGTCTGAAATTTTGCAGGTACGTTCTTTTTGCCCTGCAAAAAGTTCTTTTCTACATTTGGAAGCTCCAAGTGGTGAGGAAGTATTTTTTTGATTTGCTTTGTGTCGCTGAATGGTCACCTCCGATCCTTTTTTTTTTTCACAACCGCATGAGCCCACGAGTCCTCACTTCCTGCCAATGTATTCACCATTAAACACAGCACCCAACGCGGAAATTAATATGATTTCATGATAATCTACATCTCGAATGTTGACAGGGTGATTGACGCGCAAAGGGAGGGAAACAAGAGTTATCGAAAAACAAACAAAGAAAGAAACCTAAAGAAACCGGCAAGGTAAAGCAGATCCGTCGGAATCAGCCAGAATTGAAACTAAGGTCAAGACTTATCCCGGGCAAAGCCGGGCAGGTCTGCGGGTATTATTAAATAAAACCACATTTGTTCGTATTGATAGTTGTCTTCCAGTGTGTTTTTAATAGCAAAGGTCTTTCATGACCAAAACCTTGTGTACTGTGTTTAATATTAATCCTTTAGAAATTATTGTATAGGCTCTAGTTTTCTTACTGTTTGTTGTGTACGTGCCGCTTTTCAAAAGACGATTTGTTTTGTTTTGTTTTCATAACCGTGAACTTTATGATGCACAGAATCACGTGTTTCTTCCTAATTACTAATGCTACTGTTTAGCCTCTTTAAACTTTAAAAGAAGACATCATTTTGTAGACACTCTGAGGCCTGTATTATTGTGCAATGATTACATTTTCTAAATATGTTTTAAAAGTAAATGGTGAGAAAACACGAAAACAAAAGCCGATTTTGTGTATCTTGGCTACATGGTCCCAGTACCACGACACTCCTTTTGTCTTCTGTACTTTAAGACAGTAATTCTCAAACAAGAGACCGTTGACTCCCAGGTCAGAATTTTTAAATCTGAGAGGAGGAATTTTAGCAATGGGGGGGATTGAGAGAGAAATTTCAGCCGGAGAAGGAGAAAAAAAGTAATGAGAGCCCTTGATAGTTGAGCGATCCGAGACCTCCCCAACTTCGACCCCAAGCCAACCTCTTTTCTAGAATGAGTTACTATTTCCAATTGAAAACAAAAGAATGGCTTTCAAAAGAATGATGTTCCAATCCAATTTTTATAGAGTACAGTCATAAGTACTCTGAAATCTGCCAGTGTTCCTGACGAAGAAACAATAAATTACTCGATGTCTCCCTTTGCCATTTTCTTTGCTTCGGGAAATTTTAATAGAATAAAGACCGTGTATTGCCTGTGGCCGACTGTCCACCAACAGATCTGTAACTTGTACAACCGGAATGTTTAAGCACATGAACATTAGTACAAAACCATTTCATTCTGTACATAGGTAAAAATAGGTCAAAGTATTAAAAATTTACTGCTGTATTTGTTGCTGTTTGAATTGTTGATTGTAAACAAAAGAATCTGAACAAGGGATTGCCCTGATGCTGTAGGCAACTATTGTTGCCAAAAGACACAGCAAGTTGAGATGTATGTAGCGTCAGCTGAATATTATGCCATAAAGCCTTGGGCCACGTCGTTTTCGAAGCTGACTTCACGACCAGAAGTTACTGCAAAGTTTAAGAAATGGTTTGACACAAAATGTGGAAATTCACTTATGCCGAAGATTTCTTTGCTTATTGCTATAACGTACAAAAAAAAACAAAAAAAACAGTTTATGGATAAGTGACTATTATTCTTCAGTTTGCTATTTTGTTCAAGATAAGTAAATCTATCAATAAATCAATCAGTCAATCAAATAACATCAATGATTGTTTACCTTAGCTTTTCTGGTGTGAAGTAATTTCCATCGACAGAAAACACATCATAACTCGTGCATTTTTTTGCTTTTTTGCCATATCGCGAGATTCCTACGCTTTGTGGAGGAGATATAGTTTTTTTTTGCTTCAATGCAAAATTAGTAAGAAAATGACAAAAAGAGCTGTGAACGGATTTTCCTTCATCAGTTTCTTTTTGTTTTGTTTTGTGACTTCTCTCATTTCATTTGTAAAGTACATTGTTATTAAAAGCCGCCGGCAGGGAAAAAGGATGTATCAGTAAAAAAAAAAGTCAAAACTCCACAAGCAGATTTTCTTTTGTTAGTTTTAATTTTTTGTTCCTAAATTTTATCTTTAGTTTCCCTCATTTCAAACTGTCCAACGAGGAAATGAAAGTCTGCCATGTCCTGATTGCGTCGACATGAATTTTACGCAACCATGTTGCAAATGGATTTGCATAAAAGCTAATGGCACTGGGTTTTTTTTTTTTTTTTTGTGTAGCATGATTTGGAATTTGCCTCTTAACACTTTGTATGCAAATATAATGAGTAGATTGACATGATTAAAATGCTATTTCTACAGTACTAAACAATGCGAACCACTAAATTGTGTGTTCACATTAACCCTGAAAACGATTTGCTCATGCTCAAGGTTCAATTAACTCCATAAGTATACAAATGTTGATCAGATTTTAGCATTTCACATAGTTCAGGACTGCAGAAATGTTTTGTTACTAGCTTGGTCAAATAGTTGTATGAAAGTACTAAGAAGCAAATTCAAAATCAGACTACACTCCTAACAGATACGAATTTAGTTCTTTAAGGTTTGGTGTAAAATATAAGCCTAAAAAAAAATTGGAACAAATGATGTAAATAGTTTTCGAGAACAACAAACGCCTGTGAGAATTTCACCGGCATTTACCAGAGGTCTAGAGGCAGGGTGCTCGCCTCTCATGCCGAAGATACTGACTTTGATCCCTGGTCGGTGAAGGCACGTAGGAATTTTTTTGGGAAAATTCCTGCCCCTGATCCTATGGTAGGTGGATCGAGTATCTAGTCTTCTCGGATAAGGACGAAAAACTCAGTGGGCACGGTGCCAACGTTAAAGATGCCTTGGCAGTTGAAAATCAATCAGTGCAGGCCGAACGAGGCCGCTGCCCGGGCAAACTTCTAAAATTAATCCCTTCCACAAAAACACATAGAAACAAAAAAAAGAAATATTAAAACAAGAAAGGTAAGGTGTAAATGATAAGGGCAGCGAATCTCCTAACATAAAGACCTAAAAAAAAACCGCTATTTAGGATTTAAATGCTTTGGCCTTTTCGTATATGAAAATATGCCGTTTTTGTAAAGGTTAATTTGTTGAACCGTTCATGCAAATGATTAACTAAATGTAGTCAAAGATACTAGATGCAACAAGATGAGACATGTAAATGACTAACTAAACCTATTCAAAGATACTAGATACAGCAAGATGAGACATGTAAATGATTAACTAAATGTAGTCAAAGATGCCAGATACACCAAGGTGAGACACGTAAATGATTAACTAAATGTAGTCAAAGATACCAGATACACCAAGATGAGACACGTAAATGATTAACTAAATGTAGTCAAAGATACCAGATACACCAAGATGAGACACGTAAATGATTAACTAAATGTAGTCAAAGATACCAGATACACCAAGATGAGACACGTAAATGATTAACTAAATGTAGTCAAAGATACCAGATACACCAAGATGAGACACGTAAATGATTAACTAAATGTAGTCAAAGATACCAGATACACCAAGATGAGACACGTAAATGATTAACTAAATGTAGTCAAAGATACTAGATACACCAAGATGAGACACGTAAATGATTAACTAAATGTAGTCAAAGATACCAGATACACCAAGATGAGACACGTAAATGATTAACTAAATGTAGTCAAAGATACTAGATACAGCAGGATGAGACACGTAAATGATTAACTAAATGTAGTCAAAGATACCAGATACACCAAGATGAGACACGTAAATGATTAACTAAATGTAGTCAAAGATACCAGATACACCAAGATGAGACACGTAAATGATTAACTAAATGTAGTCAAAGATACCAGATACACCAAGATGAGACACGTAAATGATTAACTAAATGTAGTCAAAGATACTAGATACAGCAGGATGAGACACTCCCCTCTTCGCGCATCTAAAAACAATTGTGCGCATTGTTTGCGCGCTGATCGGGGATGGGCGCACTGCATGAAAAAAATGCACGGTATGATAAATTAATGATGCGGATTTGTTACAGTGCTACTGTGGCTAAAACAACAACAACAACAACAACAAACAAACAAACAAACACAACCCAGAATTTTCCTACAGCGATTGAAGTTATATTTACAAATTAAGACCTACAGCGAAAGCTGAACAGCGAACAAATTTCAATATTTTCCCTTTATTGGCTTTGTAAAATCCGGCATATATTGTTCGTGACTTCATCGCTTTCTGTGCGAAGTCTGCCCACGCTAAATGTGCTAGCTGTCTCATCTTATTGTATTTAGTCTCTGATGTGGTTTAGCGGTTTTGGATCATGTATCCAAAGTATAGCAAGAAAGAATTGCCTCAGCAGCTGTATTATAATACTTGCGGAATTTTGTGATGGAAGGAGCAATTCATTTTTATTTCTTAAAGCAATCTTCTTAAATTGGGTTTATTTTTTAATTTTGGTTATCAGGTCCTACATGGGGTGTTTGTCTTTATTTCTCGTTATTGACCTTTTTTCTGTCTTTTTTGGCAGTTTGAAATGACGCCAGGTAAACTGAAATGAAGGTTTGCATAGAAAAGTTAGAATGACCTACATTTCGGCTATAAAGCAACAAATAGTCTAGTAATCATTTTCGTTCAAAAAGAAATACATAAACACACATAATTTAGAGGACACTTTAAAGGGGAAAAAACTGCCACTGTTCTCAATGCCTATGACGAAAGAAAGATTGCTTCTCTTATTTTTGTGCTGCCTTTCTAACTCAAAGAAAAAACGAGAAAGACAACACTCCCATTGTGAATTCTGATAAATGGCTAAAGGGGGTAAAATACAGTTTATGAAATATTCATGCATTGGGTCCTTTCCTGAATTGTTGCTCTTATTTTATAAAACAACAAAAAGAAAAAAAGACATCAGAAAATATGTGGGGTCCTAGCAAGACTTGAAGCAAAATCAAAAAGAAAAAGAAAACGTTGTATGTCCCAAAGCCTCGCGGAAAAAATACAACAGGAACGATTCAATAAAACGTAAAGATGTCACCACATACAACTTTATTTTTTTTTTGAGGGGGGGGGGGGGGCTTATTTTGACTATTGCTCTTATATTACAGAAACAGCAAGGACGGGCTGCAGCGTGTAATGATAACTCTCTTGTACAACAATCCTTCATATTGATGCGGTTGTCAGTTAAAATAATAAATGTTACTTTTAAATATGACTATAGAATATCCAAACAAGACAAAAAGTTAAGGCCCTAAATTTTTGGGACCTTGAAGCTCTAACTGTTGTAGAGCCCTTCGCAGCCAGCAACAATAGGGCAACATCCAAATTTTGCCCATTAGCAGAAGTTTCTTCAGTGCCCCTGTGGGATTAAGGACCCTGAAGCTCATTATTTTCATAGTAGATCCGCCACTGAAGACGAAAGACCTATCTTTAAGTTACTAACATAAATGAACATTTGAGAAACTGTTGAAGAAACCAATATTTCTGGTACTTTTGACAATTGTTTACTTCAGAGCAGCTGTTAACCTACAGAGTTAAACTGTGTAAAATAAAAATGTATAACTTTCCTTCCGTGGCCTTAGTTCTTGTTTGTTCCATGTCCGTTTACTGAAAAGCTGGAGATCTTTTAGTCAGTGGAAAAGGTATAACAAAATGTACCGTTGACACTTGTTTAAAATGCATTCTGGCTGTTTCACAATTCCGATTATTTTAACTCCTTATCGCACTACTAAAGCAGTAAACATATAAAGTCAAATTTCTCAGTTGTGCAAAAAGAGGAGTTGGAACAAACAAGAGCTAAGGTCGCGCTTTGACATATTTTAACTTTGCTCCAAACCCTGCTGAGACCTCATGCTCATTTTCTGATTTTTTGGTTCTGGTTTAAATGTTTAGTCACTTGTAGACATCACAGAAATGAGTTATAAACAGTTGGACACGATACTGTGGGTGATTGTGATATTCTGCAAGTACCTGGTGAGGGAGACACTTTGTAACAACGATCTTATAGAATTTTCCATGACCTGGATGCCCTTTAAAGTCACACTGCTGGACACCAGATGTCAGCTGGCGTCTGGGGAGGCCGTGAACAAGCTACGCTGCGCTCTGCTCTGTGGACGGGATATGACATGCATGTCAATTTACTGGGAACAAAATGCAAATGAATGTTGGATGTGTCCATTTGTGGCTCACGAAGAGATGATGTGTCCTGTGAAATATGCGATGTATATAGGTTTGGTATGGATTTCTTTTCTTTCTGGAGTTTGAGTTTGAATTTTGGGTTTTACGGTGCGTCTGCACGATAACGGCCACTTTGTACCTTTCACGGTTTATTTGGGAGCTTTATTTATGTTACGTATTCAGAGCTTCATCAATTTAAATTTCACAAGTTCCATAATAGTTAGACAATTCCATATACATTTTATTACATTGATAACATTTTCAAACTTGTTTTGTGTGGCTCTGAAAAGAGTTTTGTAAATGTGTATAAACATTTTTAACTGAATCACTCCTAGCCTTTTCTTACGCCAAGATGACCGCCGCTCTCATAATACCCATTCTGAAAGTCAAAGTCCAGTACTAAGGCTATGAGAAACCATTGAGAGATATAGAATGTGCCCACTTATTGGAATTTAAAAACAAACAAAAACTTTGTATGTGTAATTTCCATGAACTGAGTAAAAACACAGCTGAAGAAGAGTTACACAAAGGTGATTTGGTGCCTGGACCGAGATAGCCAAAGGAACAGCACATGATTGTATTGTAATAAATATAACTTTTCCAGTCCTTGTTAATTCCAGTCCTTGTGCGGCCTTTCGCACAATCCCAAGTACAGGACTGCAGAGGAGCGGCTACCTTGCCCATAATTAGCCCACCCACACATCCGCCTATGCTGACCATCCTTGGTCTTATAAAATGACTTTGAGAAAAGTTCTAATTGGTTGGTTAAGTTCCGGCCTAAGAGGAAGTTCCATTCTTTTTTTCATTTTGCTGTACCAAAACTTTAGAGATTCTTAGTCTAAGAAATTCACATGCCAAGCGAGCCATTTCAAAATATTCTGTTTACTTAATCAGAGCCTTCTTTACGCATGGCCACACTGGGCAGCTGCACCCGAAGGATTTGGGGGGGGGGGGGGGTTTGGCACACGCATGCACAAATCCATTGGTTTTGAAATGGGGAACTGCAACCTATTTCTTTGTCGATGATGATGTTAAGACGGTTCTGTATTAAATCATTTCACACATTGGACATAACACATGTCAATACTGACTTCAAAAGCTCTATTTGCAGATTGTTACGATCCCACTTTGGTCCCGATTGTAACAAATCCCAGACTGGGAGATGTACTTATTATGACAGGACAACAATCACGAACGAACAAGTATAACACTTAACAGAACAACCAAACAGACTCACACATTTATTATACATAAAAATAAAGATATACGTGCATTACATTATTCACTTCAACTACCATCCAATGGTAAGCATTCCCGACATTCATTCCTCTACGGGTCCATAACCCGATAACACTTTCTAAAATATGCTCTGGCCCCAGCCTCACATCTATATATATATTACTTGCTGGCCTCTCTTATTGGCGCCTGCTCAACCTAATCTCCGTATCTCAATCTCCCCTGGATGTCTTAATAGCACATTAGTATATCAATAGCACATTATATTCTCAAAAGGCACATTAACATCTTAATAGCACATTAACATCGTAATAGCACATTAACATTTGAATAGCAATAAGGACAATAACAACGTCCCTGTCTGTGGCCAGACTGCCACGACTCATGTGCTCCCGCTGTCCTGCACCGACAGCTTCACTCAGGCGGCCTGTGGGTAGCCTTCTGCCCAACCCCGGCACAAGTCCGCTCACCGCGGGTGGCTTCTCTGCCCGACCCCGGCACCTATAAGAATAACATTACATCTGTAATACACCACACAATTACTATCCACGTCACCACTCATTACGAACCATCAAGCGTACTCACAATAGTCCACATTTCACTCACCACACATCTTACGGTAACACACCTCCACCGTGTCACACCGTACTCAGACTCGCTACGAATCCATGATCCTAACTTACATCTATCGCTCATTGCGCACATCTCTATACACAGTAATCAATGACTTTCACAGTCCTCACATATAACTTATTTACATCATGGTCATAGGAGAATCTAGTACATCAATCATCATAATTATCAATCACAGTTCAACCTATCAGTCATCACTGGAAAACACACAACAATCTCCCGACTGCTCTGATCTCACGTCTGACCCCTGGGACCTCTTAACTTGCAGTGGTCTGACTATTCAGATTTTGCCTCTACTACGCCTCAACTTCACTCACAACATGCACGCTTCAACGTTAACTAACAGAAGTCAATATAGGTGAGCAGCCTCACTATCCCGTGAGTCAATCCTACACTTCCATGCCCCCGTAATCCTTGAATCCCGCTCACTCCACTCGTGACGTCATCCCCACCCCAAAAAAATTAATGCAATTAATTTCCAAATCGCATCAAGATAAATGTCAACGAGTGAGCGTGAGCGATATTTACGTAAAAATGACCTACTCATGCCCCTAGCACATATGATACCTAAATCAGAGGAAAACCTGGCGATCAATTTGCCCTGCACTATGCATATATATATGACATCATCAATACCTAACTAAAACATAATACCTAATACAGAATCAAAATCAATCAACCTATCAACCATTCTTCATATAATATTTATAATGTCAATGTTTTAAGATCGACGAATTATTGTTCCCACAGATCACTGTCAATGTTCATATGTTTCCCAATTTCTGCTGACATACGTTTCCAATTGTGCACAATCTGCGACTCTTCGTTGTTCTGTCTGTCGAATGTTCCCGTCCTCCGATGTGCAAGCTACTGAAATCTTCACCTAGGCTCGACTAAGGTAGTCGGCGATATGATTGCTGGTTCCTGGAATCGGTTGAATGACGAACGTATACGGCTGTAAAGCCAATGCCCATCTAGATAAGCGAGGGCTGGATGAACGATTCTTAGACAAAAACGTTAGTGGCTTGTGGTCTGTCTGGATGTAGAATTCTCGTCCCATCAGATAACGTCCTAATTTTTGGAAGGACCAAACAATGGCAAGACACTCCCTCTCTATTACAGAATACTTCCTTTCTCTCTGCAATAACTTTCGACTGACATAACATACAGGATGGAAACATTCGTTCTTCTCCTGTAGAAGACAAGCGCCGATACCAGAGTCCGACGCATCTGTTCTGAGGATAAATTTAGATCGAAAATCTGGCAATATCAGAAAGGGTGACGATGATAATGCTGTCACCAATTTATCAAATGCTGTCTGACAAACAGACGTCCACTGGACCCTATCGGGCTGTCCCTTCTTAGTAAGGTCAGTAAGAGGAGATGACAAAGAGGAAAAGTTAGGAATGAACTTCCTGTAATAATTTAAAATTCCCACTAAGCTTCTCGCTTGTTTCTTTGTCTTGGGGATTTGCAACCCTACTAATTTCTCAATTTTTGTTATTTCAGGTCTCTGAATACCTCTACCCACGAGATGTCCTAAGAATACTATTTCTGGACATGCCAAATCCATCTTTGCGGGTTTAGCAGTTAACCCAAAATGACGCAATCGTTTAAAAATTACTGTTAGTGTCTGAATATGTTCAGACCCTGACGACGTATGACACGCTCGACCGGTTTCGTCTGAGCACACAGATACTCTGGTCTCTCATAAAATCTCTGCAGCATATTAACATGGAAAACCTTAACTGATCCATCAATCTGAATAGCATAATCTACCTTCGAAACGACTCGCTCAATAGTATACGGACCTTTCCATGTCATTAATAACTTATTATGATCCTGGTCAGGTCAGAAAAATCTGCTACTGGTAACATGTAATCCAGTACAACCTGTTTCATGAACTGGTACGCTAGCATGGTATCAGTGGGCGTGCACCTGTCGGTGCAAACGACCAGGGCGGAGGAGGTTTCATTAACCCAACGGCCACATGCTAGGGCACAATGTGACCCTCAGTACTTGAGTCCTTCATATTGGCCCCCGGTAGCGGTGTGGTCATAGGCTTGTTTGCCTAAATCATAGACGAAGAATTGAGCAAACTTCCCGGACGCAGCTTCGAAGCTGGCGGCAGCAGGCCAGTGGTTGATTGATAGGGCAGATGGCAATATACCGTCACTCTGGCCTGGATATCGTGACACAGAGCATCCACCAGTATTGGTGTTCTTTGGTTTGGGTCTTTCACCCTTGTCAGTTGGGACTGCGAGGCTGTGGAGTAGCCTACAGGAAGCCGGTCAGGCAATATGACTGTCCCTCTGGCATCCTCCTGCACCTGGATACATTTCCAGTCGTCTTGACCCTGTCTTGCCACTTGGATAAGTTGTGTCCAGGCGAGAGAGTGAGTCTGATGTTTGCGCAGCTCTTTCTCACTAAAAACAAATTCTTTGCGCCAGTCTTAACACTCACTTCGTCTTCTTTTATCTTTGTCTCGTCTTCTTTCCTCTCAAAATTCCAACGGCGATGGGCGAGTGCGGTGGCAGCAGGTTTGGATAGACTGGAAGCTGTTAGCACAGACCTACACGTTGGTGGCTGTGGGCTATGGTCGCTTCATCGTCGATTGAAGTGGAGGCGTGGGGAGGCAGCACCCACAGTAGCTGAGCAGCCTTATTTAAGGATAGCACTGCTCACCTCAACTGAGGAAGGGGCTAGAAAAGGTGCCCTAAAGAAAGCCCACTTCACATCACCCTGACTGGTATACCGCGACCAGTGGGGATCCCTTTTTGCGGTCGAAACAAAAAGAAATTCAGCTTACTCAGGCTAGGAGCCTGGAATATACGCACACTACAGGACAACTCAAACAACCCGGAAAGACGCACTGCACTTATTGCCATTGAGCTCAGCAGGTACAACCTGGACATAGTGGCACTCAGTGAGACCAGACTCCCTGATAGTGGCCAACTCAAAGAGCTCAGTGGTGGATACACCTTCTTCTGGAAAGGCAAGTGTGCAGTCGAACCGAGACAGCATGGTGTTGGGTTTGCAATTAAAAATGACCTTGTCAGAAATTTGCAGTCCATGCCAATTGAAATAAATGACAGGCTAATGACACTCAGGATCCCAGTTGGGAAAAGCCAGTCAGCCACCCTCATTAGCGCATATGCGCCCACCATGACAAACCCAGATGAAGCCAAAGACAAGTTCTATTCTGATCTAGAATCTGTCATATGCTCTGTCCCGGCAGCTGATAAGCTGATTCTCTTGGGGGACTTCAATGCTAGGGTTGGCTCCGAAATCTCAGCGTGGCCAAATGTTTTGGGCCCTCATGGAGTTGGTTCATGCAATAACAATGGGTTGCGCTTACTTACTTTGTGCGCTGAATTTGGCCTGTTCATTACCAACACAAATTTTAGTCTCCCCGTGAGAAACAGAACGTCATGGATGCATCCCCGCTCAAAGCATTGGCATCTCATAGACTATGTCATTGTGAGGAAGACTGACAGAAAGGATGTCCTTGTAACAAAGGCGATGTGTGGTGCCGAGTGTGGAACTGACCACAGACTCATTGTTTGCAAGCTCAGACTAACATTGAGGCGCAATAGACGCCCTCAAGGGAAAGCGCCACCTAAACGCCTAAATGTTTCAAAATTCTGCTCAGCTGAGAAACAGAGCGAGCTCTCATCAGAACTCTCCTCAAAATTGGATTGCGTGACTTTTGACCCTGAGAACATTGAACAGAGCTGGACTGACCTAAATACGACTGTACACTCTTGCGCCAGCAGCACAGTTGGTTTTCCTGTCCGCAAGCACCAGAACTGGTTCAATGATAATGATAATGAAATCAAAGTGCTCATCAAAGAAAAAAATAGTCTCATCCAAGCTCACTGCAGTGACCCCTCTTCCACAGCAAAAGCTGATGCACTGCGTGCATGTAAGGGTGTACTCCAGAAGAAGCTGAGGAAAATGAAAAATGACTGGCTTGAAGAGCGAGTAAGAGAAACTCAGAAATATGCCGACACAAACAACACTAGAAAGTTCTTTGAGAGCCTCCGAGCTGTGTTTGGACCATCACGCTCTGGCACTACGCCACTTCTTGCGTCAGATGGTTCAACACGCATTGTTGAATTGAATGCCATAATTCAGCGTTGGGCAGAACATTTCGGAGGTGTGCTAAATCGGCCATCAAATATAAATACTGAGTCCATTGACCGCCTCCCTCAGACTCCTATTAATGCAGCTCTTGCCAAGCCATTCACAGCAAATGAGACCCGAACTGCCACAAATCAGATGTCCTTTAACAAATCACCAGGCGTGGATTCAATTCCTGCTGAGGTGTATGCCTTCGGTGGAGAAAAGCTTATTGAAAGGTTGACCGAGTTGTTCAATCATATGTTGAAAGCAGGGAAGCTGCCACAGGACTTCAAAGATGCTTCAATCATCCATCTGTACAAAAACAAAGGGGACAGCCAAGTCTGTGACAACCATCGGGGAATCTCTCTACTTTCAATTGCTGGCAAAATATTGGCAAGAATGCTTCTGAATCGCCTTCTTGATCACCTCTCGTCAAATGACTTGCTTCCCGAGAGCCAATGTGGCTTTCGTAAAGAGAGGGGAACGGCGGATATGATTTTTGCTGCCAGACAGATTCAGGAAAAATGCATGGAACAAAATAAAGCGCTGTATATCACATTTGTTGACCTCACAAAAGCATTTGACACAGTGTGTCGTGAAGGCCTCTGGAAAATCTTGGCGAAGTTTGGGTGTCCACCCGAATTCATCACAATAGTGCGCCAGTTTCATGATGGCATGCAAGCTGCAGTCAAAAGCAACGGCAGTGTTTCAGAGCCCTTTGCTGTCACAAATGGGGTAAAACAGGGTTGTGTCTTAGCCCCAACTCTGTTCAGCATCATGTTCTCTGCAATGCTACAAGAAGCCTTTAGCTCTCCTCATCAAGGGGTAAGCATCAAGTACCGAACTGATGGCAGTCTATTCAACCTCAGGAGACTTCAGGCAAAAACCAAAACCAAAAGTACTCAAGTCTGTGACCTACTATTTGCTGATGATTGTGCACTTCTGGCACACGATGAGGATAGCATGCAAAACTGTGTTGATAAGTTCTCTAGTGCCTGTGACAACTTGGCCTCACAATAAGCACAAAGAAGACGGAAGTGCTCCATCAGCCTACTCCAGACGACAAGTATCCTGTGACCCCAAATATCAAAGTCCATGACAGTCTTCTGAAGGTGTCGGAGAACTTCACCTATCTTGGCAGTACACTGTCTTCCGCGGCTCGTGTTGATACTGAAATTCTCTCAAGAATCAGCAAAACCAGCTCTGCATTTGGCAGGCTTCGAAAGAGAGTATGGGATGTTGCCGGCATTCGCACAGACACTAAGCTGAAAGTGTACAATGCTGTGGTCCTTCCCACCCTACTCTATGGGGCTGAAACCTGGACAGTGTACCAATCGCATGCCAGAAAGCTAAATCACTTTCATCTGGCCTGCCTTAGAAAGATCCTAAGGATCAAATGGCAGGATAAAATTCCAGACACTGAGGTCCTCAATCGTGCCAAGGAATTGAGCATCTTCTGCCACCTGAAAAAAATTCAGCTACGTTGGGCAGGACATGTTGTCAGAATGCCCGACTCCAGACTCCCTAAGCAAATCTTCTTCTCTGAGCTCTCCAATGGAACGAGGAATGTTGGGGCCCCAAAGAGACGTTACAAAGACACTCTCAAGCAATCACTGAAGGCCTTTGCCATTGATGTGAGTGAGTGGGAAAAGCTCTCGCTTGATCGTGCAAATTGGAGGGCGGCCCTTACCAGAGGCAGCAAAGCATGGGAAGCTGACAGAGTCCAGCAGGCTATCAAAAAAAGAGAACGGCGCAAGAAAAGGCCCAGTGGTACTGAACCAACGGAGCACTCTTGTCATTTATGCGGAAGGGTCTGCAGGGCAAAAATAGGACTTATCAGTCACATGAGAAGCCATAAGTCATGAAAGAACAGTCTTTCCATTCTGTCCTCTGTGTCCTTTAGTTCTCTTTATTGTCCATGTGTTGAAATTCTCAACAATTTCTGTTCTTTATTCCTCTGGTGTTGTTAAGGTCATCATCATACCTGATGGACGAACTATTATTATTATGATCCGTAGGCAATAGCAACAAAACCTTGTCTCCTGGCTTAAAAATTCGCAGTTTGGACCCTCTATCTTTATAGTTTTTTGCTCTTTTTGAAGCGACACTAGAAGCTTCTTCCGCAATAGTGCGCGCTGAAGATAATCTCTCTCTTAAATCAACAAGGTACTGAAACACTGAAACTTGCTCATCGTCTCCCGATGATGGCGACGTCATCATGTCCCGAAGAACATCAGTTGGACCCCTAGGACTACGACCATACAACATCTCAAACGGAGAGAATCCTGTTGACTCCTGACTTACCTCCCTATACGCAAACAATACTGCAGGGATATATCTATCCCAATCTTTAGGGCGATCAGCAGCTACCTTACGCAACATCGACTTTAGCGTCGAGTTTAGTCTCTCGCACATGCCATTAGCCTGTGGATGATATGGGGTGGTAGTGATGGGCTTTATGCTAAATAAGCGAAACAATTCCCTCATCATATCCGACGTAAATTGCGCGCCCCTATCAGACAAAATCTGTTCCGGTATTCCTACTCTAGCGAAGATTCCAAACAACGCTTCCGCGACTGCTTCTGACGTTATGGTACGAAGTGGGACCGCCTCTGGCCATCTCGTAGCATTACAAATGACCGTTAAAAAAATCGATTCCCCTATCAGTAGCTGGGTGAATGGGGCCAACAAGGTCAATCGAGACCTTCTTAAAGGCTCTGAAACCGTGGGGATACTTTGAAGAGGAGCCTGGGGTGTACGACCCTTGTGCGTCGTCTTTTGGCACGCACTGCACGTCCTACAATACAACCGTACATCTCTGTGGATTGATGGCCAATAGAAATTCTTGAGGACTCTCTCCTTGGTTCTAGCTATTCCCATATGACCCACTAATGGGACATCATGGGCCAACCGCAATACTGTTGCAATTAGCAACGCTGGCACAACGACCTGCTTTAGAACGGAAGCCACTGTGACATACTTACGGAACAGGATGCCCCCCTGGATAAGAAAGGAAGACGAACCGTTCTTATATTTCCTCGTTTTCTCTGTTCGCGCCTCCCCAAAACATGGACTCAATGATGGGTCCTCCTTTTGTAATTTCGCCAAGCGCTCTGGTGTGATATCAAGGTTGACCGCTGGCGTTGCCAAAGGTCTAACTTTACCCTTATCAGCTACCTGTCGACGTGTCTCGACTGCGGCACAAAAGTCAATACCTTTAGATTGTGCCCATGCTTGTACATGCTCCTCAGAAGGGGAAACTACCCGAGATACATTACCAATGATGAGCTGGGCGCCTGGGAAAAACCCAACGACTGCTTCGACTTCCCCGCTAAGAAAAGGTGTATCAATCACTATCTTTGCCATGGGTAATTTTTCAATGGCCCCTGAAAATTGAATGCATGGGACAGTCTCACCCGTAAGCTGTGACTCGTGAATGCAGTCTCTATGCACTCCTACAACGGTAGATCCTGTATCACATAAAACCGAGACCGGTTCGTCCCCAACAAACCCCGAATAAACCCTAAGACCACCCCCTGTATGACATGAATTAATAACGGGAATCTTTCTCCCACAAGGCAAAACACCGGAAGATAATAGTTTCTCACAACTGGGACACTTAGAATACTGTCCGCCTCCGTTGTCCGATGTAACACACGCGGCTGCATGGTGAAACTTACTAGGCGAACATTGAGTGGAGCTCCTATAATTGCCATCCGCGCTCGCCGCTATCCTTCTTGCAGGACAATTAACCCTGATGTGACCTGCTCTTCCGCAGTTCCAACATTTCGCGGCCCGACAATCCCGAGAAAAATGCCCTACGCGTCCGCAAGTCCAACACTCTGCTAGCTGTGCTCCGCTAGACCTGGGTCCCCGTGACCCATCTCGACCGGAACTAAAGTCATTCTGCCGACGATCATCGGCAAAGGTTACGTAACGCCCTCGGCCATTACCGCGATCTCGCCCTCCTGCTCGGTCAAACTTACCGGCTCCATATGCAGGTGATTGGCAATACCCCCTACGTGGGATCTGGGCTTGCCCCTTAAAGCCACCACGCTGACGCGACCTGTCTCTACTATGTCCTGTCGGCGACCCCTCAACCACGGCGACGTAACCAGCATCCTGCACGTATGCCCTCGCCACTGGTTTGGACGGATGTGCCGTACGGTATGCTTCCGCCAACTTTGACGCCTCCTGCACCGTCGCGGGTTCGTTTTCCTTAAGAAAAGCCACTAGATCCTTATGGCACGACGCGTATAGCTGGTCACGGATCATTAGGTCCTTTAATTTACCAAAATCTGTGCCAACATGCGACAAGTCCAGCCAGTTCACGAAATACTCCGTCAATCTAGCGACGAAGGCAGCAAAGTCCTCCCTGGTATCCGCACGTGCTCGCCTAAACTTCACCCGGAAATATTCCTCCGTACGCGCAAATCGGCGAAGCAACAAAGACTTCAGCTTATCGTAGTCATGCACGTCTTCGCGCTGCAACTCCTTAAAGTAGGTTAACGCTCGCCCCTGCAATAAGGACGCCAGGTAGGTGGACCATAATTTCTTATTCTCCCCCACATTGCAGTTGTGCATTTAGCTCGAACCTGTAGAGAAAGGCGTCTATATCGTCCTTCTGGTCGTCGAACGTAGGCAGCTTAATCCGAACACCACTCTTATTTTGTCCCTGCCGCTCCACTGTTTCTGTTGGCGCATTCCTCTTGATTTCCAATTCCGCGATTCTTATTCGCGCCTCTCTCTCATGTTCCTTATCCCTAGCTTCTCTCTCATGCTCTTTATCCCTAGCTTCTCTCTCATGCTCTTTATCCCTAGCCTCTATCTCCTTTAGCTTTAACTCCCTCTCCTGCTGCTGGGCCTCTCTTTCTCTCTCTCTTTCTCGCTCCCTATCTTTAGCTTCTCTCTCCCGCTCTTGAGCCTCTTTTTCTCGCTCTCTATCTTTAGCCTCTCTCTCCCGCTCTTGAGCCTCTTTTTCTCGCTCTCTATCTTTAGCACGCTCATCGCGCAATTCCGCCTGCTGCTCCTTAATCCAGCTACGTAGCTCTACGCCTTCAAGGCCAAGTTCCGTACCCACTTTCATGAGCTCACGGAGATCCGCCATTTCACGGATTTATAGTTATACGATTTGAAATATATAATAAACTGTCTGTGCAGCTACCATAAACGACGCGACCCGAGACCTGAAATTATGCCACTACAATAACAACCACTATTTTCAAATATAATTCAGAAAAATACCTAACTGAGCATTCTATAGCATACTCTCTAACTAATTCTATGTTCATAAAATGTATAGCACTATTAGGTAATAAAAGAGAATAGAAAAGATAAGAATGAGGAAATTTAGAAGAAGGACCACAAGGACATCACGGACAACGAACCAGACTAGGACAACGAATTCAAAAAAAAAATGGAGAGAAAAAAAAATGCAACCTAACTACGCCGATTACACTACAAGGTACGAACAAGAACAGAGTCTGAAAAAAAGAACGTATCTACAGATAGGTAAGAGAGGGGACTAGAGAATACGTCTTCCTGCAAAACAGAGAAGATATCGACGCTACAACTAAACAATCACAAAGCCCTAAAGAACTGTTCACTGTGATGAACGAAGTTCCAAAGTTTAGCCCACCTCCCGAAGAGGATAAACTACGTTCACCACAGCAAACCCGCGCCACCGCCCATATAATCTATAACGACAACAAAAACAGCAAAAATAGGGAAAAAGACAGATGACAAGACAGCCCTCAATCCAGGGCACAAAATTTCACTTTCACTTAACTTTTCTTTTGTAAATTTACTTTTCCCCCTCTCTCGGGTCTCTGGCCGCTTGCCTCCTCAGGCTGGCACACACACTCTCTGCAAAAATCAAGCAACCATTAGTACATATTCATAAATATACATAAACCATATCATCATGAAATTCCCATTCATGCAACGAACAAAAGACAACAGCACAAATTCCTACCACAACAGAAATACAACTAAACGGACGAATACACAATGTCAAAATGACCACAGGTGACTAAACGGACGAGCCCCCACTGTAACAAATCCCAGACTGGGAGATGTACTTATTATGACAGGACAACAATCACGAACGAACAAGTATAACACTTAACAGAACAACCAAACAGACTCACACATTTATTATACATAAAAATAAAGATATACGTGCATTACATTATTCACTTCAACTACCATCCAATGGTAAGCATTCCCGACATTCATTCCTCTACGGGTTCACAACCCGATAATACTTTCTAAAATATGCTCTGGCCCCAGCCTCACATCTATATATATATTACTTGCTGGCCCCTCTTATTGGCGCCTGCTCAACCTAATCTCCGTATCTCAATCTCCCCTGGATGTCTTAATAGCACATTAGTATATCAATAGCACATTATATTCTCAATGGCACATTAACATCTTAATAGCACATTAACATCGTAATAGCACATTAACATTTGAATAGCAATAAGGACAATAACAACGTCCCTGTCTGTGGCCAGACTGCCACGACTCATGTGCTCCCGCTGTCCTGCACCGACAGCTTCACTCAGGCGGCCTGTGGGTAGCCTTCTGCCCAACCCCGGCACAAGTCCGCTCACCGCGGGTGGCTTCTCTGCCCGACCCCGGCACCTATAAGAATAACATTACATCTGTAATACACCACACAATTACTATCCACGTCACCACTCATTACGAACCATCAAGCGTACTCACAATAGTCCACATTTCACTCACCACACATCTTACGGTAACACACCTCCACCGTGTCACACCGTACTCAGACTCGCTACGAATCCATGATCCTAACTTACATCTATCGCTCATTGCGCACATCTCTATACACAGTAATCAATGACTTTCACAGTCCTCACATATAACTTATTTACATCATGGTCATAGGAGAATCTAATACATCAATCATCATAATTATCAATCACAGTTCAACCTATCAGTCATCACTGGAAAACACACAACAATCTCCCGACTGCTCTGATCTCACGTCTGTCCCCTGGGAACTCTTAACTTGCAGTGGTCTGACTATTCAGATTTTGCCTCTACTACGCCTCAACTTCACTCACAACATGCACGCTTCAACGTTAACTAACAGAAGTCAATATAGGTGAGCAGCCTCACTATCCCGTGAGTCAATCCTACACTTCCATGCCCCCGTAATCCTTGAATCCCGCTCACTCCACTCGTGACACCGATACCTGAGCTACCAGTTTATGAGATAACGATCTACCGTGGTAATAGGAACATCACCAGGAGTGGAATTCCTTGCCAAGCCTGGGCCTCAAACACACCTCATAGCACTAATTATCCCAGTGGTATGCGTTTCCCTGCGGACGGCAAAGACCGGCGGAAGGCCGGCAATAAATGCCGTGATCCAAGTGGAGACGGAATACCGTGGTGTTACACTACCGCTCCCGATGTTCGCTGGGAAGATTGCTGCATAGTCCCGTGTCCAGGAGAGTGATCGGAGAGAGAAAAGAAAAGAAAGCCTAGTTGTTGTGCCTTGTTTCGCGCAGGGGCGGTTGAGGCGAGACAGAGGGCTTGCATAGTTTGGGCCGAGAAATCATCCCACATCCTTCACCCATTTCTACCCTTTTATAAACGACAAAAGCAGCTTCAACAACAACATAAAAAATAACAGCAGTTTGCTGTGCCAAAGGAAAATGAACAAAAACTAAATAAAAAAATGGGAAAAAATGTCTCTATCAATCTTTATATATGTAACTCGTTTTACTCGTCTCTCATTATCTCTTGCAATCTCATTTTCCACTAAATTAATGTGGCTGTTAAGTATTAATAACCGACTCATATGGCAACTTTGCACTTAAAGTCTTAAAAAAAAAAACTCATACGTAACGAATGTTTTTATCCTTTACCGTAGTTTTGTTGTATTTTTAAATAATGGTAATGAAATGATTCCCATTGGATGTTTACCCATAATAAGTTTATTTCATTACTGTAATGATTTGCATTTTCTTTTTAATGATAGAACTTAAATGCTTACAAGACTGGCCTTTCCTAAAAATGCTTTCTATTTGGACATTATGTCATTTTATGTACATTGCTTAATATACTTACTGTGTCACGAGTGGAGTGAGTGCAATTAAGGGGATTGCTACAGAGCGGGTGTAGAGTAAGAAAGGCTCACAGTAGGCAGCAAGTTAAGCGTGCTGTTGTGAGTAGTGGGAGGGGGTCTGAATGAGGCGAAAGCGCTGTATAACTATCACTGCAAGTTAGAAGGTCCGACGGAGCGGACCTGTGAATAAGAGCCCAGCGGGCGGACATAAGTGAAAGCAGTCGGGAGACGGATGAGTGTTGTTCCAGTTATGACTGGTATGTAGAACGTTGATTGATTATTATGATTGATGTATTATATTATATTCGTCTATTAGCATGATGTGAATAAGTATATGTGAGGAATGTGGAAGTCCTTGATATTGGATATAGCAATGTGCGCCACGAGCGATAGATGAAAGTGAGTTCATGGATTTGTAGCGCGAGTGAGTAGTGTGTACTCCGATGGAGGTGTGTTACCGTAAGATGTGTGGTGAGTGGAAGGTGAACTAGTGTGTGTACGCTTCATGGATTGTAAGGAGAGGTGGAGTGAATAGAAATGGTAGGGTATTATACCAATGTAATGTTATTCTTGTAGGTGTCGGGGACGGGCCGCAGAGCCACCTCGATGAGCACAGGGGATAGGCCAGCATAGGGCCGGAGGCCACACATAGGCCAGAAGTGAGGCTGTCAGTGCAGGACAGTAGAGGCACATAAAGTCGTGGCAGTCAGGCCACGGACAGGGACGTAGATATGAGAGTGAATGAGATACTATATTGTTGCCAATTTGATAGGCTAGTGAACTGATATTATGTTGTTGCCATGTTGATGGCTATGGAAATAATAATGTGTTATTGCCCTGCTGAGGTGCTAGGGGAGTGCTAAGGTGTATGACAATAGGAAGGTGATATTGAGAGACTGCGGTGCCAGTAAATTATTAATGGGCTATTAAGACCCTGAGGGAGAGGCTGAGGCCGAAGTGCCTTTAGGAGTAACTACCGGATTGTGGATCCGAGGGAGAGTGTGTGTGAGAATAAGGCCGTTGTACGGCAGTGCATTTCAATAATATAATGTATGTAATTGCGCTATTATATGTATAATTATGTTTAATAAATGTGTGAGTCTGATGGGCTGTTTTGTTAAGTGTTAAACTTGTTGGTTCGTGATTGTCGTCCTGTCATAAACTATTACATCTCCCAGTCTGGGATTTGTGACATTGGGGGCTCGTCCGTTATGACTCGTCCATTTTCGTAACATTTAGTTGTAGTTAGTTAGCAGGTATTTTTTCGGTGGGCATTTGGTACTTTAGTTTTGTCCACGTAATACTTATCTTGTGGTAGGAATTTGTGTTGTCTTTGTTAGTCGGATGAATGGAAATTTCATGATACGATTTATGTATACTTATGAATATGTATTGATGCATGTATTGCTATGAATAGGTATTAATGTGTATTTAAACTTTCCAGAGTGTGTGCGTGCAGCCTGAGGAGACGAGCAGCCAGAGCTCCGATTAAAGGGAGGAGTTTTACTCAAAATTTCAAAAATTGAAAGTTAAGTGAAAATTTTGTACCCTGGATTGAGGGCTGTCTTTTCATCTGTCTGTTTCCCTGTTTTTGCTGTTTTTGTTGTCGTTATAGATTATACGGGCGGTGGCGCGGGTTTGCTGTGGTGAGCGTAGTTTGTCCTCTTCGGGAGGTGGGCTAAATTTGGAACTTCGTTCATCACAGTGAACAGTTCTATAGGGACCTGTATTTTTGTTTAGATTGTAGCGTTCTATCTTCCTCGTGTTTTAGGAAGACGTTTCTCTTGTCCCTCTCTTCCCTATTTGTAGATACGTTCTTTTTTTTCAGACTCTGTTCTTGTTCGTACCGTGTTGTGTAATCGGCGTAGTAGATTGCATTTTTTTTTCCATTATAGTTTTTTTTTGTTTTTTTTGTAGAAGCTTTGTCCTAGTCTGGTTCGTTGTCCTTGACGTACTTGTGGTCCTTCTACTGTATTTCTTCATTCTTGTCGTTTCTAGTTTCTTTTATAATTAATAGTGCTAGGCATTTTATAGATATAGAATTAGTTGTGCTGTAAAGGTAGATTTCTGAATTGTATTTGAGACAACCGGGTATTGTTATATCTGGTGTGATCTCAGGTCTCTGGTCGTGTCGTTAGTTATCATACCGACAGGTTAGCCGTTTTTTTAAATATATACCATAACCATAAATCTGTGAAATGGCGGAACTCCAACAACTAATGAAGTTGGGTAAGGAACTTGGCCTGGAGGGAGAGGAGCTACGCGGCTGGATTAAAGAACAGCAGGCGGATTTGCGCGATGAGCGTGCTAAGGATAGAGAGCGAGAAAAAGAGGCTCAAGAGCGACAGAGAGAAGAGGAAAGAGAGGCTAAGGCTCAGCAACAAGAAAGAGAGGCTAAGGATAGGGAACAGGAAAGGGAGGATAAGCAACAGGAAAGAGAGTTTAAGTTAAAGGAGTTAGAGGCTCAGCAACAGGAAAGGGAGTTTAAGCAGCAAGAGATAAGGTTAAAGGAGATAGAGGCGCAAGTAAAGATTGCGGAGTTAGAACTCAAGAGGAATACGCCAACGGAAACGGTTGAGCGGCAGGTACACAATAAAGGTGGCGTTAGGATTAAACTCCCTACGTTCGACGACCGGAAGGACGACATAGACGCCTTCCTTTACAGGTTCGAACTGAACGCACAATTGCAATGGGGGGAAAATAAGGAATTATGGGCCACGTACCTGGCGTCTCTGTTGCAGGGGCGAGCGTTAACCTACTTTAAAGAGCTACAGCGCGAAGACGTGCAAGACTACGATAAGCTGAAGGCTTTGCTGCTTCGCCGATTTGCGCGTACCGAGGAATATTTCCGGGAGCAGTTTAGGCGAGCACGTGCAGATACCAGGGAGGACTTTGCTGCCTTCGTCGCGAGACTAACGGAGTATTTCGCGAACTGGGTAGACTTGGCGCATGTGGGCACGGATTTTGCTAAACTGAAAGACTTAATGATCCGTGACCAGCTGTACGCGTCGTGCCACAAAGATCTGGTGGCTTTCCTGAAAGAGAACGAACCCGCAACGGTGCAGGAGGCGTCTAAGTTGGCGGAGGCATACCGTACGGCGTATCCGTCCAAACCAGTCGCCAGGGCGTACGTCCAAGATGCTGGGTACGTCGCCGTTGTCGAGGGGTCGCCGGCAGGACTTAGGGACAGGTCGCGTCAGCGTGGTGCCTATAGCGGGCAAGCCCAGGGGCAGCGTAGGGGCTATCACCAATCACCGGCATATGGATCCGGTAAGTTTGACCGAGCAGGAGGGCTGGGTCGCGGTAATGGCCGGGGCCGACTTGTGACCTTTGCCGATGACCGACGGCATAGGGACTCTAGTTCCGGTCGCGATGGGTCACGGGGACCCAGGCCTAGTGCAGCACAGGGAGCGGAGTGTTGGACTTGCGGACGCGTGGGTCACTTTTCACGCGAGTGTAGGGCCGCGAAGTGTTGGAACTGCGGTAGAGCAGATCACATCAGCGTGAACTGCCCTGCAGGTAGGATAGCGGCGAACGTGGACAGTAGCTCCAATCCATGTTCCCCAAATAAATTTCACCATGCGGCTGCGTGCGTTACATCGGACAACGGAGGCGGACAGTATTCTAAGTGTCCCAGTTGTGAGAAGTTATTATCTTCCGGTGTTTTACCTTGTGGGAGAAAGATCCCCGTTATAAATTCATGTCATACAGGAGGTGGTCTTAGGGTTTATCCGGGGTTTGTTGGGGACGAACCGGTCTCGGTTTTACGAGATACAGGAGCTACCGTTGTGGGAGTGCATAGGGATTGCATTCGGGATTCACAGCTTACAGGTGAGACTGTCCCGTGCATCCAATTTTCGGGGGCCATTGAGAAATTACCCATGGCAAGAATAATAATAGATACACCTTTCCTTAGCGGGGAAGTCGAAGCAGTCGTTGGTTGTTTTCCAGGCGCCCAGCTCATCATTGGGAATGTATCACGGGTAGTTTCCCCTTCCGATGAGAACGTGCAAGCATGGTCGCAATCAAAGGGTATTGACTTTTGCGCCGCGGTCGAAACACGTCGACGGGTAGCGGATAAAGATAAGATTAGACCTTTGGCGACGCCAGCGGTCAACCTAGATATCACGCCAGAGCGCTTGGCGAGATTACAAAGGGAGGACCCATCATTAAACCCATGTTTTGGGGAAGCGCGAACCGAGAAAACGAGGAGATATAAGAACGGGTCATCTTCCTTTTTTGTTCAGGCGGGCATTCTGTTCCGTAAGTATGTAACGGTGTCCTCAATTTTAAAGCAGGTCGTTGTGCCAGCGTTGCTGATCGCAACAGTATTGCACTTGGCACATGATGTCCCATTAGTGGGTCATATGGGGATAGCTAGAACCAAAGAAAGGGTCCTTAAAAATTTTTACTGGCCATCGATCCACAGAGATGTGCAAGTCTATTGTAAGACGTGCAGTGCGTGCCAAAAGACGACGCATAAGGGTCGTACACCCCAGGCTCCTCTTCAGAAGATCCCCACGGTCTCGGAACCGTTTAAAAAGGTCTCGATAGACCTTGTTGGCCCCATTCACCCAGCGACCGATAGGGGGAATCGATTTTTCTTAACGGTCATATGTAATGCTACGAGATGGCCAGAGGCGGTTCCTCTGCGGACCATAACGTCTGAGGCAGTCGCGGAAGCGTTGTTTGCAATTTTCGCTAGAGTAGGAATACCAGAGCAAATTCTGTCTGATAGGGGCGCGCAATTTACGTCGCAGATGATGAAGGAATTGTTCCGCTTATTCAGTATACAACCCATCACTACCACCCCGTATCATCCGCAGGCTAATGGCATGTGCGAGAGATTGAACTCGACGTTAAAGTCGATGCTGCGTAAGGTAGCTGCTGATCGCCCTAAAGATTGGGATAGATATATCCCTGCAGTGTTATTCGCGTACAGAGAGGTACGGCAGGAGTCAACGGGATTCTCGCCGTTCGAAATGATGTACGGTCGTAGTCCTAGGGGCCCAACTGATGTTCTTCGGGACATGATGACATCGCCATCATCGGGAGACGATGAGCAGATTTCGGTGTTTCAGTACCTTGTGGATTTAAGAGAAAGACTATCTTCAGCGCGCACTATAGCACAAGAAGCTTCTGGTATCGCTTCGAAAAGAGCAAAAGACTATAAAGATAGAGGTTCCAAACTGAGAATTTTTAAGCCAGGAGACAAGGTTCTGTTGTTGTTACCCACGGACCATAATAAGTTATTGATGACATGGAAAGGCCCTTATGTTATTGAGCGAGTTGTTTCAAAGGTAGATTACGCTATCCACGTTGATGGAGCGAGTAAGGTTTTCCATGTTAATATGCTACAGAGATTTTATGAGAGACCACAGTATCTGTGTGCACAGACAAGACCAGAGGAGACTGTCTTCTCTATTGCTTGTACGGGGGTCGTAGACCAGTTGGACTGTGACGTAAGCGACACCGAGGCGCAGGAAGAGTTACAAATTCAATTGCCGGAGTTAATTGCGACACAAGGTTACAGGGACGTAAAAATTAACCCTGACCTTACGAGTTCAAGGAGTAGGGAACTTGAGACCCTGTTAGCGTCATTTCCGGACGTTGTTACGGATTTGCCGGGTCGCACTACGGTGATCCAGCACCAAATAAAGTTAACTTCGGATAAGCCAGTATTTCTTAGACCGTATCCGTTGCCTTTTTCTTCGAGAGATAGAGTCATAAAGGAAGTTGAGTCAATGTTGAAGTTAGATGTGATAGAACCATCAACATCGCCGTATTCATCACCCATCGTCCTCGTGAAAAAACTTGATGGATCGGTGCGGTTCTGTATTGATTTTCGAAGATTGAACACTATTACGGTAGGCGATAGGGAGCCTATTCCGTTTCAGGAGGAATTAATAGCTTCATTGGCCGGGTCCACGTGGTTTTCCAAGATAGATTTAACGAAAGGGTATTGGGAAATCCCGCTTACTGAGGAGTCTAAACAATACACGGCGTTCCAAACGCCCATGGGATTATTCCAATTTAAGGTCATGCCATTTGGGTTGGTAAACGCACCAGCGACGTTCGCACGATTAATGAGATTGGTGTTGAAAGACATACCTAATGTCGTGTCATTCTTTGACGATATAGCATGCCATACGTCGACATGGTCTGATCATATTCAGACACTAACAGTAATTTTTCAACGATTACGTCATTTTGGGTTAACTGCTAAACCCGCAAAGATGGAGTTGGCATGTCCGGAGATAGTATTCTTAGGACATATTGTGGGTAGAGGTGTTCAGAGACCTGAAGAAACAAAAATTGACAAGTTACTAGGGTTGCAAATCCCTAAAACAAAGAAACAAGTCAGAAGCTTAGTGGGAATTTTAAATTACTACAGAAAGTTCATTCCAAATTTTTCCTCCTTGTCATCTTCTCTTACTGACCTTACTAAGAAGGGACAACCCGATAAGGTCCAGTGGACGTCTGAATGTCAGACATCATTTGATAATTTGGTGACAGCATTATCATCGTCACCCATTCTGATATTACCCGATTTTCGATCTAATTTTATCCTCAGAACGGATGCGTCGGACTCTGGTGTCGGCGCTTGTCTTCTACAGGAGAAGAACGAATGTCTCCATCCTGTATGTTATGTCAGTGGGAAGTTATTGCAGAGAGAAAGAAAGTATTCTGTGATAGAGCGTGAGTGTCTTGCCATTGTCTGGTCCGTCCAGAAACTAGGACGTTATCTCATGGGACGAGAATTTTGTATCCAGACAGACCACAAGCCACTGACATTTTTGTCGAAGAATCGTTCGTCCAGCCCACGCTTGTCTAGATGGGCATTGGCTTTACAGCCGTACACCTTCGTTATTCAACCAATTCCAGGAACCAGCAATCATATCGCCGACTACCTTAGTCGAGCCTAGGGGAAGATTTCAGGAGCTTATACATCGGAGGACAGGAACATTGACAGGATCTCTGTGAATGAGTCGACTTTAAAATATTGACATTATAAAATATATGATATGAAGAATGGTTGATAGGTTGAATGGTTTTTGATTCTGTATTAGATATTGTGTTTAGTTAGCTATTCATGAGGTGACACATATATGCATATTTCAGACCATATTGATCCCCATATTTTCCCCTGATTTCGGTATTTTATATACTAGGGGAACTGCTAGGTCAGTTTTTTTTAGTGTAGGTATTGCTCACGCTCACTCGTTGACAGTCATCTTGATGCGATTTGAAATTAATTGCATTAATTTTTTTGGGGGGGGGGGATGATGTCACGAGTGGAGTGAGTGCAATTAAGGGGATTGCTACAGAGCGGGTGTAGAGTAAGAAAGGCTCACAGTAGACAGCAAGTTAAGCGTGCTGTTGTGAGTAGTGGGAGGGGGTCTGAATGAGGCGAAAGCGCTGTATAACTATCACTGCAAGTTAGAAGGTCCGACGGAGCGGACCTGTGAATAAGAGCCCAGCGGGCGGACATAAGTGAAAGCAGTCGGGAGACGGATGAGTGTTGTTCCAGTTATGACTGGTATGTAGAACGTTGATTGATTATTATGATTGATGTATTATATTATATTCGTCTATTAGCATGATGTGAATAAGTATATGTGAGGAATGTGGAAGTCCTTGATATTGGATATAGCAATGTGCGCCACGAGCGATAGATGAAAGTGAGTTCATGGATTTGTAGCGCGAGTGAGTAGTGTGTACTCCGATGGAGGTGTGTTACCGTAAGATGTGTGGTGAGTGGAAGGTGAACTAGTGTGTGTACGCTTCATGGATTGTAAGGAGAGGTGGAGTGAATAGAAATGGTAGGGTATTATACCAATGTAATGTTATTCTTGTAGGTGTCGGGGACGGGCCGCAGAGCCACCTCGATGAGCACAGGGGATAGGCCAGCATAGGAACCGGAGGCCACACATAGGCCAGAAGTGAGGCTGTCAGTGCAGGACAGTAGAGGCACATAAAGTCGTGGCAGTCAGGCCACGGACAGGGACGTAGATATGAGAGTGAATGAGATACTATATTGTTGCCATGTTGATAGGCTAGTGAACTGATATTATGTTGTTGCCATGTTGATGGCTATGGAAATAATAATGTGTTATTGCCCTGCTGAGGTGCTAGGGGAGTGCTAAGGTGTATGACAATAGGAAGGTGATATTGAGAGACTGCGGTGCCAGTAAATTATTAATGGGCTATTAAGACCCTGAGGGAGAGGCTGAGGCCGAAGTGCCTTTAGGAGTAACTACCGGATTGTGGATCCGAGGGAGAGTGTGTGTGAGAATAAGGCCGTTGTACGGCAGTGCATTTCAATAATATAATGTATGTAATTGCGCTATTATATGTATAATTATGTTTAATAAATGTGTGAGTCTGATGGGCTGTTTTGTTAAGTGTTAATATACTTACTGGTTTGTGATCTATGTGAAAGTTAAAAAAAAAAAATGTGTCCCATTTTGAGACCCCTCAGGGTGATAGGGTCCTATATAAATATATTTGATTTATTGTTATTATTGTTATTGTTACTATGGTTATATTTATGATCGATTGTTAATGACTATTTTACGTTTGCATCTCTTCTTGTTAATACCGTTTCATGGTTGTTTTTCATTTACACGAAATACAAAATGCCTGCAATCCCCATCTCCCACTTTGGGACAATTTCAGTGAACATCACTCTGGTGTAGGCGAAGAAAACACGGACGCAAAAAACGAAACCTCGCTTTCACTTTTCGAATCTTCACGACGAAACTGCGTCTTTTCGGTGGTGGGGGGGGGGGGGTATTGAATATGATCGCAAATAAATGATATTAAGCACTAGTTTATGTTCACGTAATTTTTCCTATAAAAAGTAAGGCAGTACACAAGTTTCATAATTTATTGTCACAGTGTCATGAAGTTTTATGTGCTTGAATTCTACAGCTTCATTATATTATTAATATTATTATTGATGTCATTAAATAATTTAATTCAGACATGGCTCCACCGTGGTCTCGTGACGTAAGAAATTGTTTTATTCCAAAACATTTTGTGGAAATGAAACCTGCACTAAAAAAGAAATAAAAAATCAGTTTTTGCTACAATTTTAATACATCTTTCTTCAGTCGACACAAAGATGGATCTACCACCCAGTGGTAAATGGCCAACATGAATGATAAGTCTCCTTTCCCACTTTATCATAGACATTTGCCACCGTTCCATATGATTGAGGTAAGCAAAAATTAGGTAAATCGATTATTCAACTTACATTGAAAGCCTCACTGAATGACCTTGGTTATAGACTTTTACGCTAAAAAATAATCGAACAGCAAACGTTCAAAACTTCATTGTAAACTAGAACAGTTATGCTTAAATACATGTAAAACAGTCTGTTTTTTTTTTTTTTGGAGGGGGGAGGGGGGAGGGTTTTCCTGAAAAGTAGCTCTGACCACAGACTAATAAATAACCAGACTGGAAACACAAGCTTCGGGCTGTGTCGTTTTTTACGGAAGTTAATGAGATGCGGCTGCATAACCAACGTGGCCGCCGCTCGGGAAATTCCGATTTTAGTTCTATCTGCATTAGAAATTTCTTTTTATTTGTCAAGATTGGTTGTACATGTATTGATAATGCATTGTCTTGCCTATCCTTTCATTTTATTGTCTACAGCTGCCTTTTTTTTTATTGTTATAAATTATGACCGTCTGGACTTTTAACGACCGCTGCATTGTAACTGTGCTGAAGCGTCGGTCGCAACCGTAAATCTAATGTGGCGAATGGTTCATGACCTTTCGCTGTTTTGTGACGTCACACAATGGGATCATCCAGTCTGTTTAATTTATTAGTCTGTGGCTCAGACTGATTACTATAGTTTTAGGGAACGGTGATGCAATATCTACGTCATCTTCATCAACAACTTGCTCAGTCTCTGTTGTTCAATTCCGTTGCAGTAGAAGAGAGGAAATTGTTCAGTGGCTTTCTGAAGTGTGAATTTAGATCACCTCAGCGGCTCACCAAACCCATGTGGCGCTTTTAGTTTCCATCTACATCGCTTTCCTGTTCTTAATTGTCTGTTAAAAGAGAAAATATATTACTGGTATAGACTTGCATGGGAATTGTGGGTCACTCTGAAGTTGGATTCCATAAAAAATGACAAATTGGTTCTTCTTCATGGAAAGGTTGCAGACCCCTGCTGTAGATATTATACAGACTCCCAGCCAAGACACAGTGGTTTCGGTTTTATTTCGCTTTCGTCTCACTTTCGGCAGTTTTTGCCGAATGACGTCAGTTTTGTCTTGCCCAAAAACCCGAAAAGATGTCAAAAACCTTCACAATGCCTTTTACAGAGCAAAGTGACTCCATTTTCGTCACGTTTCGTTGATTAACGAAATTGCCAAAAGGGGAATCAAACGAAAGCCACTGTGTGTGGGATCTTGGTCTGTATGATTTCCAGGACAGTCTAGTTTTGAAATGTTGTGAAAATCAAAGAGGTTGAATTGTTATTGAGAAAATCCAGCCATGAGACATGACTGTAGAGGGTAACAGGTTTTTTAGAAGGTGAAGGACTAGCACTTTACATCATTGCAGATATTATGAAAGCCTTACCTTACATCGTCGGCCATTTTCCATATTATTATATGTGCATTTTTGTCTTTTCGAGAAAATGAGGATCGAAAAATTTGAAGAGTTGTGTGAAATCAGAGAACAATATTACCGTCACAAGCACACGACTGGAAAAGTCTTTATGAATTGGAATGATACATAGACAAATGAAATTAGAAGTGGCAGAACCATTTTTATGATAGCATCTCAAAATCCGCAAAAATGACACATACAATACAATGGCAAATACCTCAGAATTACGTGTTTATTTCACTCTCTATGTCCACAATGACTCTTGACTTGGCAGCCTCTCCCTCCATGTGCTCTCTTAGTTCACCTGACAATTTCAGTTATTTAATCAGCATGCTTTCTAGTAGTTGGTGGTGTAGACAGTTAATGCTCCACAGACTGAAAGTAATATTTTGTTGGACACAATAAATTCTGTCATGGAAACCATGGGGTTTATCTGCTCATTGTGTGGATGGACGTGTGGATAAGTGAAGTGACAGATAAAGAATGGATTGATGGATACACAGACTATATGGCTGTTTTGGTGAAGTATATGACTGAATATGGCTGAAATTTCTTTAAATAATTAGCAGTAATATTATTATTACATTTTGATTAACATTATTGTTGTTGAAATATGCTGTTTTTGTTGTTACTGTTATTTCCATGCATTTTTTTTATGATGATGATAATGGTGTTGATGATGATAATGATAATATTATGAATCATAATACGGTGATTAGGGCAAGTTATGTATTATTGGGAAAGAAAATTGAATGAGTTTCGAATCAGTGTGATTTGTCCATGTGCTGTAGCCCCTTAAGCTGAAAACCTAATTTTATGACACCAAAACGAAACCGACACCATACACGGGACGGAAAAGGAGCCAACACCATTCTCACAGAATTAAGATGAAAGAATAACTGAAGAACGAACGAAACCGACATCAGCACCGATACCGACATTTTTTTTTTTTGCCTATATCGTCGGATATGTGGATATTTAACTTATACTTCATTCGTTGCTAAAAATTAAAGTTTAAAATGGGAAAAAAAAGAAAGAAAATATTAGAAGCCACAAAGACGAAAACAAGTACGAGACACACTTTTAAAAAATAACACAAAACTCATTTTTCACATGGCATATCGAAAAACGCGCCATCTGGTTGGACATGATCTTGCATTTTTCTCGATTAGGATTGAAAAAGCACAGACATTTAATTCAAATGAAAACATGCAGCAATGAGAGACAGTATAGTCATTTTCCCTGGCAGATGTAATCCTTTGTGTCTTTGTGGGTGGAATTAGGTTCATCGGTCCATTACGGTCGGTGGCAGACCTCGATAGTGACAGGCATATAGCTTCTTGACACGAAAAAGCATAAGGAATTTTGGTTAAAGTAAAAGCAGAGATTTGCAATTTCGCGTGTCCAGAAAGAAATGTTCCATCTGCCATTGTTACAGAGAACTTTTTTTCAGGCCATGCTTTATTAAGTAAAATGGATTATACTAGTTACTACCAGAACATCCGAAATTACGACAGTGACCAGCCCAGAAACCATGCGTCTTGACAACGGTTGCTAGAGACATTAAAATAGTGGTTTAGAAATATTTCCATCAGATAAGCATATCAAATCTGTAAATCTACCCAACAACCATCAACCTTTGTCTGTATCAGTGATAAAGAAAATTTCCTAAGGTTTGTCGTCAAATACATCTGACATGTGGCCGGCCACCATGTTTGTCAAAACAGTGTTTATATTATTATGTGTGTGTCAAGGACTACTATATGAAAGGACGCGCACGGCCGATCTTCTGACTTCGCTAGCGAAGGCCATTGCATTGACCCAGTTTCTGATGAATAGTCTATTTTTAGACCGAACGTAATAGTGCGCTTTAGCGTGGTAATCTAGACTAATAAGATGCGATGAAGTTTATGTCAGTTAAGTATGTAAACACATTTTCCATACGATTTGTTGGCATTAATTTACCTAGTGAATATCCAACTCGCCAATACTTTTATTTTTAGGTCTAGATCTAGTGCAGAAAGCTTGCACTCTTTTTCTCCCGGATGTTTACATTACCGGAACAAGTGCTTTGGTTGTGCGGGAAAATATAAACATTGAAACAGACATGTGAAACAATGTGATACTGGTGGATATTTTTTGCAAGTTGTGGGATTTATATTCTTTAAAAACGCCAAACAAGTGTGGTGTTGTGAACTGCAAAGGCAACTACAACTAATCTAACAAATGCCGTGTGTTTAAACTGCCTAAAGACGAACAAGAAAAACAGAAATGGTTGAACGTTCTCCCCCCACGTGAGGATTTCGTTGTCGAGCCAACGAAATTTTTTATATGTGAGAGACATTGGCCAGCGGATACACCTATGGTCAAGATACCAGGTGGACATACTCGGCCTGTGTTGCCACAAAGTAATTCTAATGTTTCTTCTTCTTGTTTGCCAACACCAAAACCAGCACCACCCGAGCCTAAAGCTGAGGATCAACAGCTGAACTATTTCATCAAGAAAGACAGAATCACTTCGTTTTCTGAGTTTTCTCCTGACAAAGAGTTTTTAAAAAAGTATGAAAATCTTGTCATATCTCGTCCAGAAGACAAATTTGTGTGTATTTTCATGGTGAAGGATTACAGAGAGAGTTTCTTGTCAGTAATTGTTCACAACAAATCTACTTTGTGTTCATCTCTTACTCTTTCTGCTTTCAAGAATGGGATTAACGTGCCTTTGGGTAAAATCTTAAGTCCAAACACTGGTCTGTCATCCTGCTCACAATTCTTTGAGGCTGTGCACTCAGCGATTAACTATGACCTTCCTGTGGATGGTGTTGTTAAAAAAGTGGCGACGACTCTTCAACAAGTTCAAGCCCAAGAGTCGCTTGATGCTGCCAAAGGCAAGAAACTCAAGGGGTTTATTGCTGTGTGCAGATATTTGTTCACTGTTCAAACTTCCTGTCTCATTCCTGTAGTGGGGTTGATTTTGAAGATGCACCTGCCATTAAGTTGTGTATCTGAAGTGACCCTTTCTGGCACAGAGGAGAATGCTGCTGCGTACATGACGGGATGGCTGGAGAAGAAATGTGGGAATGACATGGCTTTTCTTGAGGATGACCCTTTATTGTCAAGCGAAGTAAAAGACTTCATCCAAGAAGTTTCCATTGGTTGTTTGACTGTCCCACATGTGTACACATATGAGTTCGTAAGGACTGGTTTGTGCTTTGTGAAGAAATCCAAACATAAAGCATGCTGCCGTCAAAGACTTGTCAACATTCTTCTCACCATGAACACCTACTATGATTTTGGATTATTTTCTAAACATCTGCTGCGACGCCTGGCAAAATAAATGTTCTACTGCATGGGATTCATAATTTGGAAAAGGACCATCAAAGAAATTCAGCTCTGTACCAGACCTCCATCAAGAAGGCACGGCTGGCTGACTAATTTGGGCTGCAACATGGTGAGATATTTTTCGTTTCTGTACACAGAGAAACCATTGCTATAAGACTACAGAAATGGTCCTGATTCATGGAATGAGCTATAATTAAGGTGGTTAAAAAAATCCAATAGAAAAGGTTGATTTCAAGGTCAAATTGCATGTGTTATTACATGCTGAGGTCTTATGCCAGAGGTTCGACTGTATGGTATCGTCATTAACTGTGGTAAAACTGCTTTATTTAATGAGATTATGTTTGGATGCAACATTGGTTACAATTGGTTAGTCTTAGGTGTCAATAATAAGGCTGTAGGTGTCAATAATCAAATGGCCTTCGCTAGCGAAGTCAGAAGATCGGCCGTGCGCGTCCTTTCATATAGTAGTCCTTGGTGTGTGTATTTCTGGTCTCGCTGATACCGCCTCGCCAAATCAGACATGCCTCATCTTCATTACGGTCAAACTTTAAGACTTCCGAAGTCATGATTTGCAGCAAAAATCGGCTCTTCGTTGCCGTATCGGTCATTAAAAAAAAAATCGCGAAAGAGCAGCAATCTGTTCAAAATGGAAAATAGTCAGCCAAGAGATATGGTTTCCATTTTCAACTTTTTCTTTTTTCGTCTAATATACTGACTCGTGCTGGGCCTACATTTTTCTCTGTAGAGGTTATGACATAGTCCACGGTGTTTATCTGGGTGGAATAGTGTTCATCCGTGGATTATGCGGCGCTCCTGGACCTTTCAGTCTTAGTGGCAGGCATCCAGCAACTTCACATGAAAAAACAGAAATTATGAGCAGAGTTACAGATTTCATGACTCGAGAAACACAAGGTTTATTTAGATAAGGTGCGCTATATCTAACATAATAATAATAAACAAAAAAAAAAAAAACTAACTCGCACCAGCCTATACAAACTTCAGTCTGATTTTATGTTGCTGAAATTTTGCACAAAAATAAATAGCAATTCGGGCTAATCGCTTTTGTCGTGAAATACACGTTCCAATTTTTCTTTTTTGACAACTGATGCCTTTGAAATTATTGGGAGCTTGCATTGTTTCGTGAATATCGTCCCATGATCACTTCCTTTTTCCTGAATGCGTGACCCATGACCTCATTACTCACTACCTGTTGATTTGAATACGCAAGAAGGTCAATGCTCGAATTTTTTTTTTTTAGTATTCCTTTCCTTTTCATACATGAACTCGGGACACACACACACAAACCCAGTCCCCATCATTGATCATTACCACAGCCAATCAGAATCCTCTAAACAATGCCTTAGCGACTGAAAATAGAATATTGTGGTCTTTTCCAATTGGCAATGGGCCTACTTTCTATTACAGACTGCTACATAATATTTTGTCTATTGCCATTTACAGAACAGAACAGTTACCTAAACAAACTGCTCACTGCGCACATTTCTGCAATTTCATGACAATCTTCGCCTCGAATGCTGACCAAGGGGAGGGAGGAGGTAAGGGAATGCAGTAAGACTTACTTAAAAGCAAACAGATAAACATGACAACAAAATAAACCCAAAGTGAAGCAGATCTGTTATAATCAGTCAGAACTGAAATCAACAAAACACGTCATCCCGGGCAACGCCGGGGCCGTAGCTGGTATAATAAAAGAAAAGTCTCGGGATTTTTAACAAGCCGTACCATCGCTCACGCAACTCAGATGTGTCTGAAATTTTACGGGGGCCGTCTATTTGACCTTAAAAAGGTTCTGTTTTACACTTGGAAACTCCAAATGGTGAGGAAGTTTTTTTTTTTTTGAATTTGCTTTGTGATGCTGAATGGTCATCTTCGATCACCTTTTTTTTTTTTTTTCACAACCACATGACCCCGTGACGTCGTCACTTCCTGCCGATGTATTCACCATTAAAAACAGCGCCGAATGCGCAAATCAGTTTAATGTCATGACAAAGAGGTTATATATAGCTAGAGGTCAGACTAGCGCTACGCAAGTCTCCGCGTGGCGTCGTCGGTAGGTGAAGTAAAGATGGTGGCCAACTTACGGCAAGCCTGCCTAGACCTAGACAGTACGGCTAAAGTAAAGCCAACTTACGGCAAGCCTGCCTAGACCTAGACAGTACGGCTAAAGTAAACAAATCTAAGCCTAAAATAATACGGTCTTTCAGATTGTTTGAACGGGGATTACAGTAGTAATGAGCAGACTTAATTTATGGATTGGGTG